>CM037786.1:36651348-36701348 GCA_021229015.1 Solen grandis
TCATAATTCTTACTTTCAGAGCTTCTACCACCTTGTTCTGTCCATATGAGACTAAGCAGTGTATACATACAATGAAATAAACATAAGCTTTCTGCATACAAAAATTAAGTACTGGTATTCACTAATGTAATACATATCTGTTAATAAAATTAAAAGACTACATCATGGTCAAGGATCCTAAAAACCGATTTTTTACCGGTTTTGACCGATTTTGATCTCAATCGACCGGTTCAGATTTCAAAAAGTACCAAAAAAATCGGTCGAAAAAAAATCCATAATCCTCGTCTAAAACTTTCAAAATCGGTCCAAACGGTTCATAATAGTCTCTCTTACACACCAATTGACCTACTTCTTGAATTTCCGGTGTGCCCTCGGGGCAGGTGTCAGTGGGGGTCAGGCAGGGACACCCGTCTAGGTCATTATTGGGCAGTTACGATGATTCATGGTTATGGTTACAACATCTTCAATCTTGCTCTTTTACTTTGATATGTGACCATTACTGATGCAAAATATTGAAGTGAAATTACTGATACTAGATGATATCAGATTTAGAAAAAAATCATGTAATACATAGGAAAGATCATCTTTTCAGTATTGAGGTATTGTTATTTCTACAAAGGGAATGCTGACTAAAAATTATTGTGAAAAACATATAAATGTCACAGGACGGAATTAATTATATAAATAACAATATAAAAGTGTAGAGGATACACATTCAACAATAAGATAACAGAAAAATTTAAAATCCGATAATCTAATAATTGTTCATATTTATTCCATTTCTAAAAGCTAAAATACTGTCCAGTTTCATAGTGATATCATTAATTAAGAATATCTTAATTCTTATCTTTACATCTATTTTATGTTATGAAACTGGTTTCAATCACAGTTAATTTGGTCCCAATCGGTATATGGAATGCTTCCTGTATAAATTTTTTTTAACTATGTGATCATTGTCAGTTAACTAAGAAATGGGTCTTGTACGCCTCTTAAGAAATTATAATTTCTACTTTTTCTTGGAGGAAAGTGCACCTTTTAACTCAGCCGTTAGCCATTCCACACCTTCATGAAGACCCTCTCCACTTAAAGCATTAGTAGCACATATATACCACGGCTTGTCACGAACTTCTTCAAGTCCCATTAGATTTGACACCTTAATACTAGATGCAGCCTCTCGAAGATCCATTTTGTTGGCTAAGAACAGTATTGGTACCCTCCTGTTGACAAGTTCTGAGTGTTTTAACAAGGTCTCCAGTTCATCTTTAGCTACAACCATTCGGATCTTGTCACTACTGTCCACGACAAATATGATACCCTGACAGTCTCGATAATACTGTTCCCATAGGGTCCTATAGCGGCCTTGACCAGACATATCAAATGCTGATATGGTCAATCCTTTCGCCTGAAACTTTTCCACAGAGAATCCAATGGTCGGGACTATATCCATCTGTCTAGTGTCCTCGCTTTTTAAATAGTTCAATATGGTAGATTTACCACTGTTGTCGAGTCCAACAACTAGAACACTAGCTTCGACCTTTTTAATGCCGAGCCAACTCGCCAATTTGTCAAAAAAGCCCATCTTTCTATTTCTAGTTGTATATACGGGATTTCACCAATCCTGTCGCCAATGTAAACAAGTCTTAACACAGCGCTTTCAATATATTCAGTCTTCTGTGTTGGAGGAGTATGGCATATGAAAATAAAAAGAGAATTTTCAATTTAAAAGTGATACATTATGTGTATAAAACATGTTGTATCATTCTTTAACTTGCCTCAGTTGATAACTATATTATTATTTTCCCGTAATAAATAAGCAGCACCGGTGCGTGGCCAAAATATTTCCCATAATGCCACAGGTTGTTTATCTCACAGTACTATTTTTTTTTTTATTCGTGACTGCATCTTGGGTTAAGTGTTCTGACAGGGCATATAAAAATCGTACTGATATAGCTTCTATACGGCAAAAAAAAAAGAAAAAAAGATGGCAGAACACCAGGGACAATATAAAAAATGAAACAAGAACTTGAACTAGAAACTTTACAAGACAGACGCCTAAGCCTCAGATTAATATTAATGTACAAGGTGGTTGAGGGGTTAGTTCCAGCACTGCCAACATCGGATTTTGTGAAATTCACCAGACCTAAAAGGACAATAAAAACAAAAAAATTTAATGGCTGCGAAACATCAAATATATTAGAAAAACGCATTTGCAAAAATTCAAAGGGTCTGGAAATACCATCATCAAACTCTAAACAATATGAAAATTCATTCTTTGTGGACACTGTGATTCACTGGAATCATCTCCCTGATAATATAGTGCATTCGGGCTCTGTTGAGGCATTCAAAAATGCCTTAAAGAGCCACCGCCAATAGTGCGGAGCTCTTCTTCCGTTGTGTAAAACCCAGTATTGGGATCTACAACGTATTTGTTTCAGATTCAGATTCAGGCATCTAGTAAAAACGGCCCAATTTAAAATGACACGAAATCACCTCACAACATAGTTATGGTTGAAAACGTTAATATTGCCATCTGGATTGGTTAAAACAGCCGCACACAAAAAAAATCTTATTATTGGATTATTTACCTATGGCATTGAAATCTAGGTCGTATGAATTGTTTAATGCCAGCATACATATATAAAACATATTACTTTCTTTGTACCGAACATAAACTTTGTATGATAAAGGGTACTCCGTTGAAGTATGAAATTTCTGCTTTAGCCATAGGCCTATAAATATAGATTTAAATGAATTAAAATCTACTTATATATATCAGAGAATGTAGCTATGTGTGTATATAACTTGTCCGTTTTAAAGATATTAAAGGCTTGCCATAAACATCCAATATCGATACTTACAGATACTTACAGATGTCTCTGGAAAAAGGTCGCTCTAGCTCTTGCAACCTGTTAAATTCTTGTCCAGCTCTTCGTTTTCATCACTTAATGTTTCGTTAAAACTTCCCTGTATTACTAGAGGTTCCGTATATATATATATATATTACTGGCTGATCTGCCAAGAATTTATCAAGTCTTCTTTCAAATGAGTACACCGATCTTGCTGACACAATTTGACAGTCTATTCCATATATCCACTACTCTATAACAAAACGAGTTTTTCCGAATATCTAATCTTGGTCTCCTCTATAACAGTTTATACTTGTGTCCCCTTGTGTTTTGATTATTATTAATTAACAACAACTCTGAGACTTGCGGGTAATAGTTACCATGTAGAATTTTGTAGACTTCAATTAAGTCGCCTCTTAACCTTCTACGAATATTCCAACATCCCTTTCTCTCATAGAGGACATCATGAAAAGACCTATGCGAACAGCATAAAACCATATCAGCCTGCCAGTAACTCGCAGGCTGATCAGGTTTTATGCTTTTCGCTGCTCCTCAGTGGTCTGGTAATGAGGATTTTACAATTAAATTTGGTAAGGTTTGAGTTTGGCTTTCTGTAGTTCAGGCTTTATGTGGTACCTATTGAGTGCGTCAAAATGAGTCTATATGAGGGAAAGGGTTAAAATGAGTCTATATGAGGGAAAGGGTCAAAATGAGTCTATATGAGGGAAAGGGTCAAAATGAGTCTATATGAGGGAAAGGGTCAAAATGAGTCTATATGAGGGAAAGGGATATCCTTCTCCTCAGTACATTTAGTCATAGGACCATACTGTTCATCCAACTTATATTCAAAATTATCAACTCTGCTTCTACCTATTCTCATAGTTTTACATTTTTCTGGATGAAAACGCAGTAACCATCTGTCGGAGCATACTTTAAAATTCATATCATAAATGTCTTAATTCCTGCAATTTAATAGTCATTTTTACATTTAATTTCTCTAAATATTTTTGTATCATCCGCGAATAGAATAATGTCACTATTGTTTGAGTTTGACGGCACTCTTACAGGAGGTGTCAACCATCTACGAGCCGCACGTTCTCAGGACGACAGAGGACAATTAACTGAATCATATGAGGACCAAAGAAATCAGCGGTTTATCTGTGACTTGTGTTGACCATTGTACATTGTATATAATAAAATCATTATTGAAATGATACAAATGGAAAAAAAATAAAAATGAAAAAGTAAATAAACGAAAAAGTGAATCTTTCAAGAATACTATATATTTGTAATTTTGCTTTTCTGTTATTCGATCACCATGTCGTAATGTTTTGGTCATGTAAAGTGTATTGAATCTGTTGCCATTTATTTGTTTTACTTTTTTTTGCTCTCTTTCTTTAAAAAAAATGAATAAAATAAATAGAAATAAAAAAAGGAAAAAAAATCTATAACTATTTCCTACTTAAACCGGGACCTTTATATCAGAATAACATCTGTTTAAACAAAGAGCAAAATGCCTTGTTTTTACCAGAGACTCAATAAATAGCATATATAGACGTCCCTGAATTAGGTCTTTGGTTGAAATTATAATAAAACGAATTAAGATGGAGCGAATTATCCATATGTTGACGTCTTGAAGCTATTCAGTTTTGGTAATGAATAGTGTTGTGAGACTCTGCCGGATTATTTTACGAAAATAATTGGAAGATTTTGACATTTAAAATCACAAACGCTTACTTACATTCTGTTTCTTTATATTCTGTTTCTTTATATTTGCGCAGTGTGTCTGCAGAATATAAATCGAATAATCACTTTATAATAGCGATTTACAGTAGAGGTATTAAATTTTTCGTTTGTCACACCTGCGAAATTCTTGTTTTTGTTTACACTGGAACTTAAAACGATGACCTAATTGCAAATGGAGTCGACGGCATAATAGACAGGTAAAAAAGGTAAATATTCTGTTTCTCATCTTAATTGACGCGAATTTATACAGATTCTGTATGTTATGCTTATGGATTATTATCGAGAGAGTTGGCAGTATCAAGAGATAGATAGACAGAGGAATGTGGGTAAAAGTTTGTAACGTTGATAATATTTTGCACAGGTGAGTCATTTTTTTATGAAATATTTAAACAATCCCACGCATATTTTCTAATCATAATTCGACTAAGTCTTATTGAGTTAACCACCATCACGTTTTTTTTTTTCGAATTTAATCTATTCTGTTTTTTTCTTGATTGTTTCTAAGCGTGCAATTATATATATACGTCTATCTTGTGATACAGGTACAAGAGAAATGCGCCATTTTCAGGAAGTAGACTTAACCAACTAAATGATTCTCTTTTCAGACTCCATGATGTCGTTACAAATTACACTTTTGATCTTGAGCTTGGCTTTTCAAGCATTCGCAGGTATTTATTTGATAATATATTAATTACTGTACACTAGCATTTTTAATGACATTTCAATGATTTGAAGATAAAAAAAAAGATCTCACAGTACAGTATTTTGAATTGATACACATTTTATAAATCCAAGAGATTTTCATTAAATTGTTATATCATGAATTCAAAAAAATCATAAAAAAATCAATGTTGATTGTTTATATTAATATGTTCTCTTCAAATCTTTGTTTTATAAATTCAACAAAATCTTTAAAAAAGATATTTCAATGTTGACAGTTTATCAATATTATTTCAGTGAATCGCCCACCACATATTTACATGCAGCCTGCAAACAAGGACATATATTACAAACCTGGCGAATCAGTTGAAGTTACATGTATAGCAGATGGTATTCCAAAACCAGTGTAAGTGTAACAACAATTATAGACATCTACCTACATTGCATTAATTAACACCATGTTACGCATCTTTTTTTTATTTAATGCTCATTCACAGATGGTCGGTAGAAAATCTTTTCTTTCGCATTCATAATTGCTAGTGAAATATTAGTTTCTGTCAAACTCGGCAAGTGTAGGTCACATTAAACTTGAAAATGCTATTTTCGTAAATGTAACTTTGCGGCAAAACCTGTTATATATAGATATTCCCAAAGCAGGTGCTTGTGGTACCAGGTGACACATTTATATTATAGATAAGACATTCTTACTTATTTCATCTTAGATTTTATTGTAGGGAGCATAGTTATTGTCCGATGTAGATGGTAAAAACGATTTATTGGATTGATTTATCCATGGAAAAAATATAAATATGGGAAAATTGTTATAAATTGATCAGGGGTTTAAAAATTCACTCATCCACTCATATCTATGAGTGAATTTCATGGTCAGGCGAGCATGATTTCTCTTAACACTCGTCCGACAGGACAAGTAACTCTCTGCAGCTGAGAAAGAAATATTTAAGTAAAAAAATGAATTTCAAACAGTGACCATTGTTAGTTGAGATCATAAAATGCTTTACTTATTCCAGGGAGCTAATTTTGACAAAATATCACCATAGCAAACACTCTTTTTCAAAAGAGATCCATAAGTAGCAGCAAGCGCAGACTGGTTCGCAATATTCTACGCATTCTTTTCGATACATTTTTTGTTAGTTTGAGGCATGGTTTGGCACTACACATTTGTTTTGTTTCCGGCTGTCAAAAATGTAAAAATAACTGTAAATAAAGACGCTTTTCAGCAGTGGAGACGATGAAAAGACAGAGGAAAAGCAGGAGTTAAAATGTTTATTTTGAATTATCCTCCCAGGTGAATATTTCTATAAAAATAGAAACGCACAACAGTTTCCTGTCTTTTATCTTATGATTTACTGTTATGATCGGTATACAGCTTTACAGGGGGCAAAGGTTAGCAAAATTAAAATCACGTAATGACAAGCAAACTTTGTATAGGACGAGTAAGATTTTTCACTTACTCAGGACAAGTGACCTTAACCCTTTCCCTCATAGAGGAAACCATGAAAAGACCTATGCGAACAGCATAAAACCAGATCAGCCTGTGAGTAACTTGCAGGCTGATCAGGTTTTATGCTGTTAGCTGCTCCTCAGTGGTCTGGAAATGAGAACTTTATAATTAAATTTGGTAAGGTTTAACTGTGGTTTTCTGCAGATCAGGCTTTATGTGGTACCTACTGAGTGCGTCAAAATGAGTCTATATATCCCTGTTGATATTATGATTTTAGATCTTCGTCCCAAAGGAATTTGTTTTTATTAGGTTCCTTCAAATGCAGCCTTTTATTGAAGATGTCTGGTATGAAATGGTGGTTTTTGTTTAAGATATATCTTTTTGACAGGGCACCTGTTACAATCTCAAGTTTTCATAATTTCTAGATATTTCATTATAAGAAGTCAGAATTATTGATTTTTCCAAGTCTGTATTGAATGATGATCAATCTACTGAAAAATATCAATTTTATATCAATGCCCTTTCTATGTATGATATCTTTTATTTAACCCTTTCCCTCATAGAGGACACCATGAAAAGACCTATGCGAACAGCATAAAACCAGATCAGCCTGCGAGTAACTGCAGGCTGATCAGGTTTTATGCTGTTCGCTGCTCCTCAGTGGTCTGGGAATGAGGATTTTGTAATTAAATTTGGTAAGGTTTAACTGTGGTTTTCTGCAGATCAGGCTTTATGTGATACTATTGAGGGCGTCAAAATGAGTCTATATGAGGGAAAGGGTTAAATAATGTTATTTCAGCTTACTGTGCTCTTATTACAGGTATAAGTGGAAGAGAAACGGCATTGATTACAACCCCAGTGGTCAGGATGACCGTGTCGTTCAGCTGCCCAACCAGGGAACAATTGTGTTCAACAGACCCGAGGACAAAGATGAGGGTATTTTTCAGTGCTTTGCTGAAAATGGATATGGAATATCAGCTTCTGTGAAAATCAATCTTAGAGAAGCGAAACTTTTCAGCTTTGCCTATGATGATAGAACCGTAAGTGTTAAAATCTTGTTGTCTTAAATTGATGATAATACATAAATAAACAGAAAGCAATATTTGAAGGGGCCACCGTGGCCGAGCGGTTACAGTCGTGGACTACAAATCTCTCAGCCCCTCACCGCTGTGGGTTCGAATCCCGGTAGAGACTTCGGATTTTTCACGTGATGAAGCCTTCCAGCTGGCTTGCGGTAGGTCGGTGGTTCTACCCGGGTACCTCTGTGTACTCGGGGGTCTTCCTCCACCTGTAATTAGCTGGGTGTCGCTATATGATTGAAATACTATCTCAGCGACGGTAAACCTCAATACAACAACAACAACAATATTTGAAATCTCCTAAGAATTATATTAAAGTGAAGAAGAGCAAATAGTAAGAGACATGACATGTCTCTGTAAATTTAAAATGAAGAGCTTATTGATTATTTAAAAAAAAAAAGGTTAAATTTATTTTGTTGGGCCTCCAGCGTAAAATGCTTCATGATGCTTCAGATCCACAGGGCTTACTCTGGGGAAGCTTTGACTCTCCCCTGCACACCCCCTCAGAGTTTTCCACCTGCTGATGTCTACTGGGTTATCAAGGAGCCTGATGGTCGATGGCAGGCCATCAACTTTGATGATCGTATCAGCATGGATATTGAAGGTATATGTTCTGTTTATTGTTGGCATGTGAAGGTATCCACACCCAATGGATCTCACCATTCCAGATGGCTGTGTGGTTAGTACCTGGAGGCGGGAGGTTGTGGGTTTGATCCTCGTTCACGACACACCAAAGTCATTAAAAAGGTACTGGTATAGCTCCTTTGCTTTGTGCACAGCATTTAAGGGTAGTTCCAGGATTGATAGGCCCAGTGTCAGGCTAATGTGACTTGATTTGGTTTCATGTCACATGTCTACAGCATGATACTACAGTGAGGCAGCACTACATCAGTCTCAAGTAGCAAGTTGACATAGTTGCCAAATGACTAAAATACTGTTGGCAGGACGCTAAGTCCAATAAACATAAACAGTGTATCTGGAAAATATCATGTGTGATATTTGATATTTAAAGCTGTTTTTGTTTTGTTACCAAGACAAAATTACTACTCATCATGACAATGTGTATTACAGGCAAACTCAGATGAACTATTCATCATGACAATGTGTATTACAGGCAAACTCAGATGAACTATTCATCATGACAATGTGTATTACAGGCAAACTCAGATGAACTATTCATCATGACAATGTGTATTACAGTCAAACTCAGATGAACTATTCATCATGACAATGTGTATTACAGGCAAACTCAGATGAACTATTCATCATGACAATGTGTATTACAGGCAAACTCAGATTCACCAACGTGAAGCCTTCAGATGCCCAGGGTGGGAAGGCCTATGCTTGCAAGGCTGTCAATTACTTCATGCGAGTCAATGTCTTCGGACCAGAACATGTAGTCAATGTCATTGGCAGTAAGTAACAGTTCTCAAAACTTGTGGGATTGGTCTTAAGTAATTTTTTCTGAAATGTCATTTATCTATCTAGAAAAAAAATAGAGTAATTCATCAGTTATTTTGTTAAATTGTACATACAGTATCAATTAGATACATACACTATCATCATATTTTCTTATACAATAACAAATGTAAGGGAAGAGAGAAAATAAAAATGAGTGATACAAGTTAAAATGCAGTCAGCAGAGATTCAGATTGGATCGGCCCTCCGATAAAACCCAAAGATGACCGGGAAAAATAAACTCAGTACACCCATCAGGCCGATAAAAATACCGTTCATCAGACAGTGACTGACAAATTTCTGTAATTCATGCAGATGCATTTTACTTAATTGCCTATTTCTTCATGGAGATTCAAATTGATGCAGTTGGTTTTCAACTGCTTAAAAGTTCATTATCGACAAAAAAGACTACATAGCATTGTTGCTGTTGAAACTTTAATCATATTACAATCTAATTAAACAAATAAAATAATGTATTTGCTCTGAAAATAATTACTTTAGAAACGTTGTTTGATACTTGGGGTCGCTGGTTAGTGTGTGTGTTCATAGGACTTGTAAGTTTGGAGATATTCCATCACAGGAGAGAACGATATTTTCCACGGTTTTTACGTATAAGCATCTTTCTTTTTCATATTTTCAGGATTTTTTCAAATTAAATACATATATAATCAATAAAATCAGGAATATGACTAAATAAATAGATTGATGCATGTCAGGTTTCGTTTTCTTTTCTTCATGCTATTCAAGTTGGATGTGTGGAAAATTACCTATGCAAATTTATTCTTCTCGTGCTAATAGTGTCTGTCAATAATAAGAACCAATAGAATTGTCAGATACCATAAATCATGTGCCTCATCTTGATCATTTGATTGTCTAAACAAGCATCGTTCAAAACAGAAATCGGTGAGTCTTGTAAGTAATAAACAGGGTTATAAAATTTCGGCAAGAAACTGTCAATGATGATTGAAAAACAAAGATCAGAAAAGAAATCAAAGTATGTCGATCTATAATTGGGGTAATAAAATATATAAATCTGTAAATGATTTGTCAGCACTTTCAAATTAGATCGTATTTATAAGAACACAACTGTCGCAGAATGGAAAATCATTCTGATGAGTCTGATTTTTAGGATTTTGCGAATTCGACTTGGACTTTGATTAGATAGAAAGTCTATGATTATTAAATTTAATCAAATATCCTCATATATCCAGTCTTTCTCTCACTCATCTTCAAAATCCCAGAAGTATGAATGAACCTCACATATCTATTTAAAGTTAAATTATATTGTTTATTACCTGCTGTTTTCTTTAGTCAATAAAATTGAAAAGGGTTAGGGTATATATTGCTTTTGTTTGTAAGATTTTTTATGCTCAAGGGTGGGGTGGGTTCTCTTTTGTGAAATAATAATTTCAAGCTTAAAAAATGCATCTCTCCAGATATTAACTTGAATAACAATTATTTATATCATTCCTATAGGAGTGAACAAGGTATCAAAAGATAGTCATGACATTTACCTAGGAAATTATTTAATTGACTGAAGTTCTGAAACAAAATTGAATGATATATTTCAAAGCAAAAAGAATTTGAATAAATAAAGTAAACTTGAAAGTGCCATTTATGTCTTATAAATCATTTTATAAAAATTGTCAGATGTTTTTTTTGTTGTAATTTAGGACAAATGATCTAAAAAAAATGACCATTTAGGACAAGTGTCCTAAGGAAAGTGGGTCCAATCTGAATCACTGAATCAGTATAAAAGTAGTCCAGTTCTAGAAATAGTGTGAGCTGATTACAGTTTTAAATATTTTACACTTAATTTCATCACTAAACTTAATAATCATTTAAATATACAGCTGGCTTGGTTTCATGTTGGTAAAAGTATCCAGATGTCATATTCTTGTGACACCTGCTGTAAGCAGAGGTGACACATAGGGATCACTTTTCAATCGTCTGCCTGTCTGTCCATCTGCCTGTCTGTCCATCTGCCAGTCTGTCTGTCCATCACATTTTTAGCTCGACTATTTGAAGAATATGAGAGCTATTGTAGTTGCCCTGGCGTCGGCATTGGCGTTGCAGCTTTTGGTTAAAGTTTTGCGTGCAAGTTACTGTCAACCTCATATCTCAATAACCATTTATGGTATTGACTTGAAAGTTTATAAATATGTTCAGGGGCATCAGACAACCAAGGTAGATAACTCTTGACTGAATTTAATATGAATTATGGCCCCTTTTTAACTTAGAAATTTTGGTTAAAGTTTTGCATGCAAGCTACTATCTAGTTTGTATCTCAATAACCATTCATGGTATTGACTTGAAAGTTTATGAATATGTTTAGGGGCATCAGACAACCAAGGTAGATAACTCTTGATGGAATATATTACAAGTTATGGCCCCTTTTTAACTTAGAAATTTCGGTTAAAGTTTTGCATGCAAGATACTCTCGTGCTTGTATCTCAGTATCCAGGCATGCGATTGATTTGAAACATCTTTAATATGTTTAGGGGTATCATACTTTCATGGAAGATAACTCTTGATGGAATATGTTACAAATTATTGCCCCTTTTTAACTTAGAAATTTTGGTTAAAGTTTTGCATGCAAGGTACTTTCATGCTAATATCTCAGTATCCTGGCATGGGATTGATTTGAAACATCTTTAATATGTTTAGGGGTATCATACTATAAAGGAAGATAACACTTGATGGAATATATTAAAAAATTATGACCCCCTTTTAACTTAGAATTTTGGTTAAATTTTTGCATCCAAGCTACTTTCCAGCTTATATCTCAGAAATTGCTTGTGGAATTGACTAGAAAGTTAAGGAGTGTCTTCAAGGGCATCAGAAAACAGGAAAACTTTTGGACTGGTGCAAATTATGGCCCTTTTCTAACTTGGATTTTTGGTTAAAGTTTTGCATGCACAGTGTTATTGTGCTCATGTCTCAGTAACTAGGCATGGGATTGATTTTAGACATCATAAAAATATTAAGGGGTATCAGACTATCAAGGTATATAATTTTTGACTATTATTATGTACAGTGTATGTGAAGGGCAAGAATTTAAATAGATTTTATTTGATTTACCAATAAGCATTTTGAATAGTCGAGCGTGCTGTCCTCTGACAGCTCTTGTTTCTGTCACGCTTCAGCACGTGACATATGTTCCAAAGAACACCCTTGTTTAGTAAATGACAGTGATTTGTTTAATGTCTCGACAGCTACTGAGCAGAAGCGACCTGTCTATGAGTTGTGGACCTCGCCTAGTGACCAGTTCTTCCTGAAAGGAAAATTGCTTCGGCTCAAGTGTATTTTCGGAGGAAAGTAAGTTATCTGTGTTATATAGTTTTACTCAAGGATAGAAGCTAGGCCTTTTGTTCTTAATTCTCTGATTTTATTATATAAATAGAAATGTGAAATAATCAAAAAGAAAAAAAAAGTAATTTTGCAAGTATCCAAGGGTAAGCAATATGATTATGTTTATATAAGTTGAGAGACATGGCTAATAGATTGAGGCTGATAATCAACATTATTAGATTACTTGGATTAGGCATAAATGTGAGACCTTGATAACACTGTGCAAGACCCACATAGCCCTAATGAATATATTTCCATGATGGCAGCCCAACACCTGATGTGTACTGGGATAGACTAGATGGTCAAATGCCAGACAGACATAGACTGAAGAGTTTTGGCCAGGAGTTGCAGATCATGAACCTGGAGCTGTCTGATGCTGGACAGTACCAGTGTACAGGGTACAACCTCGAGAATGCACATAGGGCCACTAAAGCTTTCGATGTCAGGATTGAATGTAAGTTTTAAACTGGCCGGATGAGTTATGTTGTCCTTTGACAACAGGAATGATTCTTGAAATTATCCTTACTACAAAACTGGATGTTGACTTTATTAGCTCCACTTTTTGGAGAAAAAAGTGTGTGTTTGCATTAATGTTGGTATTGATATTCTTAAGTTTTTTGTTAAGGTTGATTTCCTAAAAATTGTTAAAAATATTCACTTCAAACTTAAAATTAATTTTGGTACAGTTATGCCCCTTTTTAACTCGACTATTCGAAGAATATGAGAGCTATTTTAGTCGCCCTGGTGTCGGCGTTGCAACTTTTGGTTAAAGTTTTGCAAGTTACTATCAACCTTATATCTCAATAACCATTTATGGTATTGACTTGAAAGTTAATAAATATGTTCAGGGGCATCAGAAAACCAAGGTAGATAACTCTTGACTGAATTCAATATGAATTTTGGCCCCTTTTTTAACCTAGAAATTTTGGTTAAAGTTTTGCATGCAATAGAAAAATTGGTTAAAGTTTTGCATGCAAGATACTATCCAGTTCGTATCTCAATAACCATTCATGATATTGACTTGAAAGTTTATGAATATGTTTAGGGGCATCAGACAACCAAGGTAGATAACTCTTGATGGAATATATTGCAAATTATGGCCCCTTTTTAATTTAGACATTTTGGTTAAAGTTTTGCATGCTTATATCTCAGTATCCAGGCGTGCAATTGATTTGAAATATCTTTAATATGTTTAGGGGTATCATACTTTCATGGTAGATAACTCTTGATAGAATATGTTGCAAATTATGGCCCCTTTTTAACTTAGAAATTTTGGTTAAAGTTTTGCATGCAAGGTACTT
The DNA here is from genome assembly GCA_021229015.1 of Solen grandis. Lineage (NCBI taxonomy): Eukaryota > Metazoa > Mollusca > Bivalvia > Adapedonta > Solenidae > Solen > Solen grandis. Next base: position 36,665,252 of record CM037786.1, read on the forward strand.
TCATGCTTATATCTCAGTGTCCAGGCATGAAATTGATTTTAAACATCTTAAATATGTTTAGGGGTATCATACTTTCATGGTAGACAACTCTTGATAGAATATGGCCCCTTTTTAACTAAGAAATTTTGGTTAAAGTTTCATGCTTATATCTCAGAGTTAAGGCATGGGATTGATTTGAAACATCTTAAATATGTTAAGGGGTATCATACTATTAAGGTAGATAATTCTTGATGGAATATATTACAAAAATTATGACCCCCTTTTAACTTAGAATTTTGGTTAAATTTTTGCATCCAAGCTACTATCCAGTTTATATCTCAGAAATTGCTTGTGGAATTGACTAGAAAGTCAAGGAGTGTCTTCAGGGGCATCAGAAAACTAAGGAGGATAACGTTTGGACTGAATTTTATTCAAATTATGGCCTTTTTCTTGCTTGGATTTTTGGTTAATGTTTTTCATGCACAGTGTTATTATGCTTATGTCTCAGTAACTAGGCATGGGATTGATTTTAGACATCATAAAAATATTAAAGGGTATCAGACTATCAAGGTATATAATTTTTGACTATTATTATGTACAGGGTATGTGAAGGGCAAGAATTGAATTAGATTTCATTTGATTTACCAACAAGCATTTTGAATAGTTGAGTGTCCTGTTCTCTGACAGCTCTTTTTCATCTTAAAATTTCTGTGTTGGTCATTTTCAGATATCATTAGGCTCACTGCTCAGTCTTGTAATCTGTGTATTTCAGCTGGACCATATTGGATTGATAAGCCAAAGAACGTGGAGGCCAGTGTGAATGAGAAGGCAACTTTCATCTGCAGGGCAGGTGGTGTTCCTAAACCAACCTATATCTGGTACATCAATGGAGTTCCCCTGGAGAGTAAGTTTCTTGAATTTTCTTAATCTTCTTTTCTTCTTTTACTGATTTTTTTTCTCAAGAATTTTACATCATCACTGCAAATGTATTTTACCAGAATTAAGTTATGGTAAACAATAACTTTATATATATTACTGATTGACCCTGAAGTATAAACCATCCCAGAATATTTATTTGGTATTATTAACATATTGAGACCCAATAAACAAACAAATATTAAAATAAGACACCGAGGGTCAGACCTACACCTGGTATTCTTGATTCACTGCCTACTCAGAGTGAAGGTATGGCTTCATTCAAGAAATGTGACACCTAGCTAATGGTTTGGTCATAATGAGTGCCTACAGAAGTGTTACATTACCAATAATAATGGCATTTCTTTAATGTTGAGCACTAAAATCGATTGGCCATTTAGAATAATAGTAATTTTTGTCGGAGGTGGGGGAAGAGGGTGAGGGGATCTCTAGCTGACTACTAAAGGCAGTGAGACTGCTGATACCAGTGCGTGATCCTCTTGTTTGAAATTAGCCTCACACTTTCCTGCATAGTTCTTTAAATCCGTTGAATGATAAAGGGAACATACACCTACACAAAACTACTCTATCTCCAGGCGTGAGAGACGAACGTATCTACAACAGCATCCGGTTCCAGAAATCCAGTGAGAACAATATCACACTGACCAATCTGACACTGGATGACCACATGAACGTCCAGTGCAATGCAACCAACAAACACGACTACGTGTGGTCTGATGCTTACCTCAACGTTATGGGTAAGGCCTCACCTGTAGTTGGATAAAGGGCTGGAGTTTGCATGCTTCTCCAGTGTTGATTTGCATTGTATTTCTCTGACTTGAATTTGTCTTTTGTAGCAGCTAAAATAGTTGAAATAAAGGACATTCTGTTTCACTTATAAGCTTTGTTTTTGCACTTGTATATGCATTTTTTAATTTGCTTAGAATTATCATTAAATTATTTATCCTTGTTTAACTTTCATATACACTGGATTACTAATAATAATCAGCTGATCATGCTTTTATCAAATAACAAGGACTACACTTTTTGTGTAATCTGCTGTAAGCAGAGGTGACACATAGGGATCACTTCTCGACCGTCTGTCTGTCACACTTTTTCCGTCATGCTTTGCAGGTGACAAATGTGTTCAAAGAACACTCTTGTTTTTCATATCAGTATTGAAAGTGACTATTGTTTTCCTCCTAGATTAATTTGTTTTGGTTTTTATATTATTTGCGTATTTCATTGGATCAAGTCATTTCTTTACTTCTTTCTTCTGTCATGGCATACCCAAGTTGTTGCATGCAGGAGCTACAGATAACTTTGTTTTCTGTCTCATGCTTCTTATGTTTTTACCTGCTTCATTAACTTACTTATTTATCTACTAACAGGTTCAGCTTACTATATATTATACATGCGGCTGTATCCATGTGAATTATTTATTATAATAACTACTAGTTTCTTTCTTACAAATTAACTCTTATTAAAGCTTCTGACTTCCTTTCCTTCCTGGCTTTACATACTTTGCTTTGAATCTGTCTATTCCCTTCCATATAGGACTATTTGAAAATCCTCTGTTAAGAATAAATTGAGCAATTAGCATTAAATGAAGTTGCAACCAATTTTCTTTATTAGTTTCCATGCACATGTTGAAACCTAATTCTGTGCCTGTGCAGGTTGGTCTTCTTCTCAATACATAAAAATGATCAGAGTTGCCATATTCAATTTCAAATTTAGTAATATTTTGTTTGATAATACTCTCTAGAAATGATTATTATAATTTGTCCCAATAATCAAATTTCATAAAATGTACTAATACTTTGATTTACCTAATGTATTAACACTATCCTCAACCACTCATTTGCTCATTTTGCACAAAACGGTAACTATACATGTCAGTATAATTCCAACCTAAATTTCCTTGTAAGTAAACATGTAATAACACATTTTTATGAATTTGATTTCTTTAATTTGTATGTAAAAATTAAATGTAACTTTGAAGTAGTATGTTTTTCTTTACACACTCTGTAAAACTCCAGTATGTTATACGTCAGCTGATTTTGAAGATTGATGATTGTTTACAGCCGAGAAACCGACCATTATTGTGCCTCCACCTCCGTCCCTGAAGGTGGCCGAAGGTCAGTCAGTAATGATCACTTGCCAAGTGACAGGAAAGCCGGACCCAATAGTGACCTGGTACAGAGACACAAGTCTCATCACTGGCGGCAGGTTCGCCATTCAGACAAATGGTGACTTGCTCATCAAGGTGAGATGGGTCTTCATAGGATTCTCATGTTGACATTGTCTAAATTTGAATTTCATGCCAGTTAATTGTGCTTGTGGCAACCTGATTTTTTTTCACTGTTTGCACAATTTAATGTGAAAGTATTGCTTTCTGTGATCACTGGATCAAACGAAGCCAACATTTCATGAAAATCAGTTAGATTATCTGTTTTACTTTTGTGCTTTGAGGAAAGAGAAAAACTAGTTATTGCTGTCATGTATGATGTGTCCCATTCTATATCATTTTTCTTAACTTCAATAACTTATGTGCAGCCAATGTTATTCTTTTAAAACTTGAACTGTATTTCAGTGTCACAAAAGGATTTTTTTTAGGATAAATGGGGTCAAAGTCACTGTTACTAAAGATAGAGAACGGCAGTTACAAATGATTGTAGTTTATATGTGGGAATTATGACATTGTGGCATTGCATGAATGTTAATCACCTTTAGTGATATAACTAGTTATTTTCCAGCATCACAAAATAAAGTGGATAATGAATATTTTCATGTCCTGTCCTGTCATGTTTACTTAAAAAAAAGTTCTATATATCTTTTCATATTGTTGAGTCAAGACAGTGTAGTTGAGATATTCCTCAGGTTCAGTGATAGCTCTAGTTTCAATATACTTAAACCTTTAAGATTTATAAATAAAATGACTTGCAAGTATTCAAAATGTGTTTGTAGAGAAATGAGTATTTCAGCGTTGTTGTTTTGTGTTTCAGAACGTTGTGATGGCAGATGCTGGTGACTATCGGTGTCAGGCCAGCAACATTTATGAAAGGGATGTGACATCCTCCATCTGTAAAATGCATGTTAAACGTAAGTCAGGAAAAAATAAATTCAGTTTAAACTGTTAATACATACCTGTCTATGCTATGTAGTGTATTGTTCATTTACTTTAAATTTGTTTAACAGGATAATCAAATGTATGAGTCAATAAAAATGGCACTTAAGAAAAAAGAAAAACACATTCAAAGCATTTATGCAAAAATTATGTATTTGGTCTTCACTAAAAGCATAAATACATATACAAATATGTAAGAAGGTAGTATAAATAGCTACGTGCCTGTCATGGTTTGAAATGTTTATTATCAGGTAAAACAAGAATTGAACAGGTGCCTCTTGACCTGGAAGTAATTGCTGGATATGATGCAAAGTTCACATGCTCCGGATCTACTGACTTCGGAGAGGTACAGAACATGGTGGTATACTGGGAGAAAGACAACAAACGAGTGTCGACCAATGAGCAGAGAATGTACCAGAACTTCCAAGACAATTCACTGACCATCTCTGGTACCATTGTACGAGATTCTGGCGTGTATACTTGCGTTATTACCAATGGTTTAGACGAGGATCGTGCTGATGCCATCCTTACTGTGAAAGGTAAGCTGTTGTGTGTGAGCTCAGTTGTGAAAGATTTTTGGCAGAATATTTTTAATGGTTAGACATGAAAAAAAATGATATATATCATATGTATGTGCAAATGATTTATATTTCTAAAAACAGCATTTCAACTTGCAGCTTAATATTATTTTACAAAAAAAAATGAAGGCTTTTACTTCCAATGTGCCAGTCAAGTGCATACACAGTTTCAAGAACTGAAAGTCTTCAATATAAGCCGTTTATTTTACTTGCAGACCGACCAGATCCTCCCTCGGGAGTGATAGTTGAGAGATGCCGCAGGAGCTCTGCCAGTCTGAAATGGATCAAGGGTATTGAGAACAACGCTCCGGTCCAGTACTTCATCATCCAATACAACACCACCTTCAACCCGGACCAGTGGGTGTCCATCATGTCTGTGGATTACTCACTCAACACTGCCGAGGTGCAGCTCCAGCCCTGGTCCAACTACACCTTCAGGGTTCTGGCTAACAACAAGATCGGGGCCAGTTCGCCTAGCTTCCATACCAAGATGGTGTGTCGCACCGACCCTGCCCAACCTTACAAGAACCCCACTGGAGTGAGGTCCATCGGCAACAGGCGGGGCTACCTCGTCATTGAGTGGATTGTAAGTATAGAGTTTTCTAAATGTATTCAACTTAGGTCTATATCCCTTTTCAGAATCAAAGTATTACAGAGTAGCAGTTAACAGTTTTCTAATGGTGTTTTTTTTATATTAAACAGCTTTGCTATATAAAATATATAAAATAATTTTCTTATTAGCAGTTTTTGAATTTAGGTAAAGGCATTTTTGCTCACCTGAGCATATAGTTAGCTATTAGGATCACTGAATGTTTGCTTTCTGCTTGTTGTTCACATTTAGTTTGTTAACACTGTAGCAACTTTATTTCTTAAACTATCTTCTTCAAACTTTGTGACAATATATGACCATTATCTCTCAAGAGCCAAAAGAGCCCTTGAAATATCAAAAAATACAACTTCACTTTGATTACACTCCAGCATCCAAATAAATTCTATGAACCAAGCTAATGGTCACAATAATAATGACATTTTTATCATTGTATTTTTATGTATAAGTGATACTAAGATGAGCAACAAAAGGGCTATCATTGCCCTCTTGTTTAAAATATGATGTTTATCAAAATAAGAAGTACTTTTGATGCTTAAATGATTTTGTTGTATCTGGCATATATAAACGATGAAAATAAAAACCTTGAAAATATGAACTAGAAGTTGCACATCCTGACAGATATTGTGATGGAAACTAAAAAATTATCCTGTAGTCTAAATTTAGAATCATATAAAACATAGCAACATATATTAAAGACTAAGATTCCTGTACCAGAAAAGGTGACCTAATTATTAGAAATGGAAAATATATTCCTACACAATAGAGTGGGTACAAATCTAGGTATACACTGTCCCATTATCATGTCTGGAACCTTGGTGTATATGATTTGCATGTATCTACAGCCAATGAATGAGCTGGAACACAATGGACCCGGCTTCAAGTATCAGTTGACTGTCAAGGAGAGGGGCATGATCAAACCTGATACTTACAACATCGACAACTGGCGCAACTACACCATGGCTATCCCTGTGCCGAACAAGGTCTATCGCCCTTTCTTAGTGAAGCTGCAGGCCAAGAACAGCATTGGAGACTCCCGGGAGGATCCAGAAGAGAGGATCTTGTATTCATATGAGGACAGTAAGTGAAGTCTAATATACATAGTCTGCAAATTGTTTCAACTTTGTGAGACTGGCAGGTTCCCACGCTGGTGGAACATTGTAGGTTGGAGAGATATCTGGTAGCCTGGGTGTATTTTAATTATCTTTGTGTAGGATTCTCAAAAAGACATGCCTTCTGATTGGGCTTCTGGTTTCAATGGATGAGTGCATCACTTATAGTGGGCTTAGCATTGTGAATGGTCAGGTGCTACAGCATATTGTAAGGGTCCATTGGGCTCACAGGAGTGCAAAAAATAAGAGTCTGAGTAATAATCTGCTAATTTTGATTCATAAGACTAACAATTATTTCTTGGACTTTAAAACCCCCATCAAACATGTGGAGGCTTATTTGCTTTTTTGTGAAATTGTCTGATGTATAATAATTTCTGATAATTTATTTTCTTTCATGTTACTGCCATATTCTATTTGACAATATCTTATCACTGAATGTTTTGAAGATTTGGAGATTTCTTTTGCATTTTTAAGGAAATTTTCTATTTTTATCTTTGTCTTAAGAATTTTTCCTCATAGATGTTGTATTTTTTCATTTTAATAAAATGTTCACCAAATTTTGATATTTAATCATATGATTTCTAATATGTCAGTTCCAAAGGTGCGGCCATACGATCTTCAGGTTGGATCCCGCAGCTCAACCACAGCTACCTTGCAGTTTGGCTGGGACACCAAGTGGAATGAAGAACAAGGCATGATGGACTCCATACAAGGGCAGTTCAAGGGTTTTAAGGTTAGTCGGACCTTTTGATGTTTGTAAATAGGTGTTACACAGAACATACATGCAATTAAATCAGATGAACAAGTCTAGACTTTTTGTTTCCTGAATTTCAAACAAACAAAACTCAAAAGCATGAAATTAAAGGAGGAAAATAAATATGTCTGATTTTAAAGAAATTACACAGAAATGCTAGAAAAAAGGTTCAGCCTATGATTTTTTTCTTGTAAATACAGTTAATAAAATTAACAATCAATATTCATTACTAGATCCAGTATTGGACAGCGAATATCAAGCTTGAAACATTCCGAGAAGTGGAAGTTTTGGTTGATGAAGTTCTCCCCGAACCGTCGCTACCAGGAGGACGGAAAAAGCGATCTCCTGCCGTAGCAACATACAAGCTTGAGAATCTGACACCATTCTCAAACATGCAGGTTCAAGTTTGCGTGATGAACAACTACTATGTTGGGCCACCTAGTGATGTGTTTACTTTTGATACATTTGAAGGAGGTATGTGTATAGATTAATAAAGTATGAAATCAAATATGTAAAGTCTTAATGGATAACTTACCGTATACACTGGCAGATTATGCACTGTTTTTCTTGATAATTCAGGTTTATAGAGGGGGTGTGCCTTATATGCTGATATACAGCTTTTTAGGTTTCTTTTTTAAGTCAGGTGAAAAATTTACTGGTATATGATCTCCGAAAATAGATACACCGAAAGCCAATCAATACATTAATATACCATAGTCAGTCTATACAAAACCATAATAAACAATACCAGGTTATTGTTTTTGTTCTTATTAGTTATCCTACTGGTATAAATTTATGATGAAATGTTAGCAAGAAACTGAAACAACTTGATGGAAGCCATTTTTTATATAAAATATATATTTTACGGAACCTCATGCTGTGCAAGAGAAACTTGACAGGTGGCAATCGTCACATAATGTCAGTTAGTTGGAAGAAATTTGAAAGGTGACATTGGTCCCCAGTGTTATTAAGAATGCAGGGACATGGTTGAGTAATACCATATGAGAATGTTTCACTTTTATCCTACCTCTCCTTAATGTAACAGTCTAACGGTAATTTTATGCCATGTAAATAAAATGGTTCACCATCAGCCACAGTTACGTACAGATAGCTTTCATCTGTCAAAATGTACGACGGCAGAAATTTCAAAACTATTTCGCTGTATACAATGTGATAAGTGATATTTTTTTTAAAAATAAGTTGAAAATTAAGGTGTGCCTTATACGTTGCTGCACCTAATCTGCCTGTATGTACAGTATTTGTAAAACCTTCCATAATTATGGTCATCTTGAATGTTACAATATTTACAACAAAGGAACAATATATAATAATGTAATATTTAAACTTACAGTTGCTGAAAAGAAAAATGTTGTTAATTCTCCCATTCATGGAATAAAGTTGTTTGAATTGGGGAATAGAAGAACTTGTTTGTTTGGTGAATGAAGGAAGTTGTATGTATAGAGAATGGTAAAGAATTCACAGTTTTGTACCTGAGTACTGCTTTATATGAGTAATTCAACACAAGGTTTTGGTATTTTCAGAAGGTTATCTGATAATCTGAATTGCCCCTTTGTGTGATCTGTATATTTAAACATGGCATATTGTTAAAATGTTAGTCAACATGCACACCAAGAAGTTTTTTAATGTAAGTAAATTCAATGACAACATCATGTAATGTTAGGTTAGTATTTTGGATTTGGTGATTCATATATATATAATGTATGTAGTTTGAATTTTCATCATCTATGTATTTTGGATTGTGTGATTATGTATGAATAGATAGTCTCTTTTATAGCAAATCTCAGTACATGTATTATTTCATACTGTATTGATATTCCACAATATTTGAGTGGTTTATGATACAAATACCTGTTGAATATCTCATGCTTTTACCATCAGTGCCTGGACCAGTGCAGAACTTTGAAGCTCGTGTTCGCAGCAGTAACTCCTTCACCCTAGTATGGACCCTGCCCACCCTAGAAGACCGTAATGGAATGCTCACAGGATATGACATTGGCTACCAGTTTGGTGAGACAGTCTTTTGATTATCATAATTAGGAAAGAAAATATATATAAGGAAATTTTAATTGGAGAAATAATAACTTCAAAACAGAAATTGAAAATGTCACCGGTATCTTTTGTGTCACTGGCTATAAGCAAAGGCGACACACAGGGATCACTTTTCAGTCATCTGTCTGTCACCCTTTTTCTGTCATGCTTCAGTAGGTGGCACATGTGCTCCAAAGAACATTCTTGTTGTTATTTTAATACGTAGATGGAAATTTAAATATTGAAAGAAAAACTTGTAACTTCTACTTCTTGTGAACTCTTAATTTTCATGGTACAAAGAGGGTATAATGCTTGTTTTAATAATTCTTTAGTTGACGGACTGGAGCTTGGGGCTTTCCATGACAGAGATGAGCAGATCAATGATCCTATGGCAACATTCGCTGTTCTTAGTGGTCTGTTGCCAAATAGGAAATACCGAATACATATCTATGCTCGAACAAGGTTTGGACGAGGCGAGGGTACATTCATTGAGGCATCTACAACAGAGAAAGCAGGTAAAGTGACACACATAAAGTTTCTATCACCCAGAATTGGCTCATTTTAGTAAAGACTGAAAAGATGAACTATGTCAGAAGAAAGTTGAGGGGGTGGGGGGGAGCAAACTAATCTATGATTTTTCCAGACTTGTAAAGCTTGGAACTATTGGGACTTTTAAATATATTATACAGTTAAAATGTGTGTGTATGTTAATATAATTGTGCTTATTCTTGCTAACATTTTTTAGCCCACCTGAGCATTATGTGCTCATGGTGAGCTTTTGTGATCATCCTGTGACCGGCGTCATGCGTCGTCTGTTGTCAACAATTTGCTTTAAACGACATCTCCTCTGAAACGACTGGACAGAATTTGATTAAACTTGACATGGATGATCCTTGGCTCACAAAAGTTGCTAAAATAAACTTGATCCATGTAGAACTCTGGTTGCCATGGCAACAGAAAAAAAAAAAATGAAAACTTTAAAAATCGTTTCCTTCAAAACTACTGGCCAGATTTCAAATTGTTGTAGTACAGATGTTCCTTGGGTAATCTTCTACCAAGATTGCTGAAATTATTCTAATCTGTTTAAAAAACATGGCCACCAGGGGTGGGGCTAATTTGTCTTATATGTATATAGTGAAAACTTTAAACAACATCTGCCCTGAAACTGGTGGACAGAATTTAATGAAATTTGGCAGGGATGATCCTTGGATGAACCTTCATAAATGTTGCTAAAAACTTGACCCAAGCAGAACTCGTAAAAAAGTAAAGAAATAAGAAAATAAGTTATAGGAATCTTAAATATTGTTGACTAAAACTATATATATATTATGAATATATATTATGAATAGAATGGGATTATTTTAATAGTAGCTTTGTTAAAGATGATATCTTCACTTTATTTTTGTTGATTTGTGCATTTTTTTACATATTTCCGATGGTTGTTATTCATAGAACTTGCATGTTTTAGTCATTTTGTCATCACTTTTAACTGTCTCTAATGAGAATGTCTAATGGTCATCTGTCTAGACAAAAGAGATTTCTCAAGGAACTTCCCCTCAATATGCTGCAATCAGGATCTTTAGGAATCAGATTTAAATGATCTTGAAAAGATTTGATTAATAGTTAATTGAATTATATACATAACCATTATGTCTTGGTGGGATAAATATATGTATCCTTATACATTACAGTGCTTGGAGCCCCATCTTTCAACATTAAGGAAGTGACAGAAAACATGATCAACGTAACCTGGGCCCCAGGGGCACACTTCGGGGCCCATGTTGTCCATTATGTTGAGTTCAGGAAGGAAGGTTAGTACAGAACAGGGATTTTTTTTTTTAAAAAGACACCTGCTACAAAAATTTAATTGTAGGTAATTTCTTGGATGGATGCCAAAGATTTGATTTCTCCTAGAAAATGTTACTTATCACATGACCATTCACATGATATATCACATGACAATCACTTTCCACTAATGTTCTGTAAAATCTTACTTTAAAAATATCTTGCTCAATTTCCAAATTGCAATGTGCAAATATGTGTTTGTATAGGTGCTATATCTTGCATGATACGGCTTAATATATCCTTACACATTGATCAGGTGATTTATCATGCAATTAACCACAAGTCTGTGTAGATTTATCACACACAGGAAAATATCTTAATGTAAATACAATGATGAAACCTTTCGACATCCTTATTTTAGCTAAATTGCTTTTATTAAAGGAATCAGTGTTACCTGCTACAAAAGAATTCTAAATTATATACTGACTGTTTTTTCATTATCAGTTTTTTGGTGTGTTTTTTTGACATCTTTCGACAGCTGAGGTGTTGCCACATATATACTCATTTTAATGTATTGGCAAACAAAACAGAACAAAATTAATCAGGTGCTGGAAGAAGCTGTCTGATCAGGGTTTCCACTATTTGCTGATATGAATCTAACCAATTTAGTCCTCTGTTTCATATACCATTTGAAATTGAATTAATCAGCATTCAAGTCGTAGATTTGTACAGGAATGTTCACAAGGTAAAGGGTTAAATCAGTCAACTTATCTGATGTTTAGGTGCTGCGGACTGGCAGCAGTCTGCTGATGAGGTCATACAGCACTACAAGGAGATCCAGGCACTAGAGCGCGGCACTTACTACGAGGTACGAGTTGTGGCATACGATGGTCTCAACCGGGCATACAGTGAAATCCAAGTTGTTGGAACAGTGGGATTTGGTAAGGATTTCCTTTGAATATTTTACAGATATAATTATAAATGCAGACTTGATGATGAATTCTTTCATTTTTCTTTGAAATAATATCTCTCTCTTACAGAATATGTAATTTTTATCTTCAACATAAATTATTTTGAAAATAGTCACATTTTGTTTACTTTTTTTTTACTTTTTTTTTGTTACAATGTGAAATGATATAAGTTTTATTTTTGTATGGAGGCGAATGTTTGAATACTATGACTACCTTTATACCTGTGAATTCGTTTTTACTTTAAAAACTAAGTCAGTATTTTTATGCTCACCGAAGGTGACGCATATAGTCGCCGCTTCGTCCTTCCGTCCGTCCATCCGTTCGTCCGTCACACTTTCCTTGTCCGGACTATTTCTCAGGAACTAACGGCTTGAATTCAACGAAACTTTATGCCCGGCCCAATTTTTCACAGAGTTATGGCCCCTTGATTTTTCGGCCTATAGTACATATTGCATGAATCTTGTCTGGGCTATTTCTCAGAAAATAATGGCTTGAATTCAACGAAACTTTATGGAAAGCTCTATTACCAAGCGAAGATTTGTATATCATGGGGGTAACTTTGTTCCTCAATTTTTCACAGAGTTATGGCCCTTTGACTTTTATGCAAACGGTATATCTAGTATGATTCTTGTCCGTGCTATTACTCAGGAACTAATAGCTTGATTTCAACAAAACTTTATGTGAAGCTTAATTGCAAAGAGTAGATGCGCATGTCTTCGTCTTGACCCAGTTCCTACATCCTCCCACCCATTGACCAAGGTCTTATTTGTAACAATGACGTTCTTCGGGGAGCATCTGTCAGTTCTACTGACTTTCTTGTTTTTATTCCATATACATGTATCCAGAAATGTTCATTTTTTTTTTTATAGTAGATCATAATTCTCAAGTAATTAAATTTTCATGCCTTTCATTGACAGAGAAGAAGAGCTAAAGATATAGAAATTCTACACAAATCAGATTTTCCATATGGTTGTAAAGTTTGATGATTAATCAACAGATCTGTCTTATGTTTCTATTTGTTCATCATAGCTAATAATCCTGAAGTCACAATTAAAGACTTGTTGATTTTTTTGTCAACAAAATGTCTCCCCATCTTAACTATCATGCATATCAGTAAAGTGTAACATGTGTTAATGATCCTGTGATTTGAGACATATAATAGATCACAGACGATAATCAACCTTTCTTTGTTAGAAAGTACATTTCTACCTTTCAGTGTTGTTGTTATGAGTAACTTGACCTGGACTATACAGTCAGCTCACACATCTTCATCTTTGAGTGGCTGTTGACCATAATGCATGTATATAAAGTATTGTTTTTCTTTAAAGAGGAAATGGTTGTTTACAAATAACAAAAAAGGTCAATTCTTCTCATTTTTGACCTTTAACCTCAAAGTGTAACCTTGATTTTTGAGTTACAAGCCTTGGCCATGCTCCAGCATGCCGTTTCATGAGGAACAGTTGCTGAACAATTGAACCATCCTTTGATGCATGGGGAAGTTACAGCCCGACAGTGTCCACTGTACCTTTTAATCAATAAAACTGTAACCTTGACCTTTTAGTTATGAATTGGGATCATGCACTTGCATAATGCTTCATCATGCTGAACAATTATGCAAAACTATTGCATAACATCTCAAAGTGCAACAAAAAGTTATGGTCTCAAAAAAGAAAGTTGACATCCTATACAGACTTCCCTACCAAGGTATGTTTATTCTGACCCTTTTGAATACAGCGGCAGCGCGAGCCCTGGCAGCCAACTATGGGTGGTTTATTGGAATGATCATCTCTGGCCTCATCTGTATTGGCATCATCATCGTCATATACTGGTGCCACAGGCAACGCAAGGACATTGAAGAGAAACCGCGGCCCACCAGTGGAGGAAGTAAGTCGGCACAATCTTTTTTTTTATTTTAACACCGTGAAAGTGCACGCATTTGCCATTTTTTCAGAAATAAAATAACTTTCTTAAAGCAGACCATTAGAAGTGGTTCTTTACATCAAAAAGAAACAAAATGAATTTAGGAAAAAAAATATTAACTACACCTCATTTCTCTACATATTCTCCAAACTGAATTTATGGAGTTTATTCAGTTTGTAAAATAAATTGAATTTTATAAGAATTTTTCAAACTACATTTATGAATTTAAACACATAGAAAAAATTATACCAGTTAAACCAGTTGACTAAAACTATGCTGTTTTCCTACCCTGACAGTTGTTCTTAAGGACAATGCTCCAATGCGTCATCATGACGACTTTGACAGGGACTCGCGGGGACAGTACAATGATTATTACAAGGATGACAGGTAGGTGATAGAACTCTTCACATTAACGCTTTATCATTCAGAAACAACAGCTAAAAACGTTAGAGAACCTTGAGAACGCCTGATCACACTGAAGGCAATTTGCAGTCTGGATATATTTATACCAAACTTCACATAGTGAAGTGAGGACTGTACAGGAATCAAGCTGGTCATATGTCATCATATCTCATCCTTCACTCACATAACAAGTTTGGTAACTGTTGCTGATATTGCCTTTGCACTTGAAATAATGCTATATCTATATAATACCAATCAGCAGACAAGTGCAGATAACTGTGTAACAGAATTTAAAAAAAATTATAGACCCTTTTTCTGTGTCAAAGCAGCATTTGGGGTCATTAATCTGGGATGAAAGGTCAAGTTCATACATATATATAGTTATATTTGTTGTAAAGATTATTTTCTCAATAGCTCTGGTGTTTAAAGGATTAATATGGACTTATAAGTTGATAATTAATAGTGATTTTAATTTTTAGTTTTTCCAAAGCGCATAATTTTAATATCTAAAAATTAGTTAGTTGTAGAAGTTGTATATTAGTGTAGTCTTTAACCCTTTCCCTCATAGAGGACACCATGAAAAGACCTATGCGAACAGCATAAAACCAGATCAGCCTGCGAGTAACTCGCAGGCTGATCAGGTTTTATGCTGTTCGCTGCTCCTCAGTGGTCTGGAAATGAGGATTTTGTAATTAAATTTGGTAAGGTTTAACTGTGGTTTTCTGCAGATCAGGCTTTATGTGGTACCTACTGAGTGCGTCAAAATGAGTATATATGAGGGAAAGGGTTAATATGAGACTCAACTGTTGGTTTCTACTTTTATAATAGTGGTGAAATGAGTTTAATGCTTTTTGTAGCACTGCTCAACATGTGTATGAAAAACAATTCATTGCATTTTATTTAGAAATCTTGGGATCTCCTTGGGATGATTACTTATTGTTAGGTAAAGGTGATAATGGGGGGTTGATCACCTTCATTGAAAGCTTTAGTTTTTATGTGTTCCTTGAGTTTTCGGGGGTTAATTTACCACCTTTTACTTGTGGTTTCCCCTAGCCAAAAACTGACATTTTTTCTCAAAATTGCTATCTATTTTCCCCATGAAATATTTTTTCCCAAAAGGAATAATTCAAGGAATTTTAATTAAATTTGTGTTATTCTCATAATTTAAATGTTGATATGAAACTTTTTTTTGACATATACCACCTATGATTAGGTAATTTTATTGTTAATTTAAAACAATTTCATAATCTTATAAGTTCCCAATTCTTTATCTTTATCGCTAATTTTCCAAATAAGAAAGCCACAGGTAGTAAAAAAATCTTTAAAAAATCACTAGTGTTTATCATATGGTATAATAACATAAATGTGTTTGACATGATAGTATTTATAGATATCTGTTGAGCATATGTAATTGAATGGGAAGTGTTGGAAATTGTTGAAAACAAAAATACTCCACTCAAATAACCTAATGTTAATTTTAGATCATTCAAAGTAGATTTTGAAGCTCTAGTTTTTTGTGTGGTTCAGTGCAGAATATTAACACTGACCAGCCTTCACCAGACCCCTGGACTTAACCCTTTCCCTCATAGAGGACACCATGAAAAGACCTATGCGAACAGCATAAAACCAGATCAGCCTGCGAGTAACTCGCAGGCTGATCAGGTTTTATGCTGTTCACTGCTCCTCAGTGGTCTGGAAATGAGGATTTTGTAATTAAATTTGGTAAGGTTTAACTGTGGTTTTCTGCAGATAAGGCTTTATGTGATACCTATTGAGGGCGTCAAAATGAGTATATATGAGGGAAACGGTTAACTAGCTCACAACAAATATGATCATCAGAACATGGTACTACTAAGGTGTTGATTATGCAGTCTGGGTCAAAGAAGTAAATAGGGGTTAATTTGAAATGAATTGTACTTTTTATTTTTTCGAGATTAATTCTGATCATATAATCATGGGTAGATGAGTGTTGGTCATTGGTGATTTAATATCACAGGCTTTACAGATTTTACAACTGGGACTAGACTAAGAGACTTGCTGGTTATAACAATCTATTGTGTTTTTTATCAGATGGGATTAACTTTAAATAATCTGAGATCTTGATTGTTTTTTAAAAAAGTACAGTAGAATCTATGTTAACCCTTTCCCTCATATAGACTCATTTTGACGCACTCAATAGGTACCACATAAAGCCTGATCTGCAGAAAACCACAGTTAAACCTTACCAAATTTAATTACAAAATCCTCATTTCCAGACCACTGAGGAGCAGCGAACAGCATAAAACCTGATCAGCCTGCGAGTTACTCGCAGGCTGATCTGGTTTTATGCTGTTCGCATAGGTATTTTCATGGTTTCCTCTTATGAGGGAAAGGGTTAAGACCACATATCACTAGGCACACCTCACAACACTGAATAAATTATCTAAACATCCACTTTATTTGAATATTAGAATACAAACAAATATTAACCAACTTGTTTAATACCTGATATAATAATAATTAGGTATCATTGATGAAAGAAGGAATGATGAATATATTATTTCTAATAGTTATTAAGACAAGTTGATTGCTGTCCTATCTAATGATCCAAGTATTGAGATCTTCTTGTACTTTCAGAACTTTCGTGTAAGAATTTTTTCTTTCTCAAAATATTTTATTGAAATTTAGGCTTCATGAATGGACAAAAAAATGTTTCAATTGTTATATTAGTAAAATGGTGTGTCACTGCACCAAATTATGTATGATTATCTCACTTGTCTTAAAACACTGCCCTCAGACTATTTGTTAGGCAGTAACTATGTGTAATAAAACAATTGGTGGATGGTGACTTACCAATACCGGGGCCAGGAGAAGGTCTAACTGCTTGATTATGTGTTGCATGATTGTTCGCTGTGTTTGGGGTTTGAAAATGAACAGATATAGGTAATCCACAGCTTGCTCTTATTTACAATTGGACAGAATTGAATCATTGTGATATCCAGTATTTTTGAAAGTTTATAATTATTACCTTTCCCCCACTTTGGGTATACTTATTTAAAAATAACAAAATAAGATATATAATTTTAGAATTTATTATATTTGTTATGTTTTTTGTTTATATTCTAGTATATACATTTTCTTTAATAGAAACCTGCATGCCTACATACTGGTATTTTGTTTAAGGCAGAAGTACCAAATTATGAAACTTGGAAAGTAGCAAATTAAATCATAGAAATATTTATAAAGTAAACAACATTTTACTTATTGTTAAGAGGAAATGTTTCCAAAGACCAATGTTATCATGTAAACACATGTATAAAGGAAACCACAAATGAATTTTTAACTTCAAGGGGAAAAATAAAAGTATTTTACACAGAAGAATTTCTCAGGCATAAAAAATGGATATTTAATTATTTGTTATGGTGAATTTATATGATCACAATTTATTACATTCAAAGTATTAAACATAAAATAATAAAGAAGGCTGCTATTCAGGTAAAAAAATTTTTATGTAGATATCCAATCTATAAATTCATCATCATGTGCTAATTCCTAAATGTTTTAGCTGGACTAGTTTAAAAATACAATGTAGTCAACACTTAAAGCACATGGAAAATAGGCAACATTTTATTTATCGTCAGTTTCATTTTGTCTTGAGATCTGTTGACATTTCAGGGTACCTAGAAAAATTAGGTTGCTTGATGACACTAGTGATCGTTCCTTTGCAATTTGTGTACCTATGTTTATTTCAGAAAAAGATTTAGAAATGATGCTTCACGGTAAGAAATTCACTATAAAGTCGGAGTTAACTGCCTTGCCGTCTATGTTTTCTTTTATTTCAAAAGTCACGAAAAGTCACGTTTTTATTATCTTAAGTTATCACGCTTAAAACACTTAAACTGAAAAGAGAAACTTTCCTGATTTTGAAAAAAAAAACCTGAGAAAGAAATAAATGGGGATGTTTTTATCTGTAAATCAACTTTAAAAGAATACATTGTCTGTAGTAGAAATCTGGGGATCAATTTGAGCATTTGTTTTTGAAGTTTGAAGCAAAAATGATAAGAGAAAAACATAGACAGTGCACTTCAGGTAATGCAATCTAGAGACTGCGCAGCTGTGTACCCTTATGGGCAGGCTAGACAAAAAAATAATGGTGTTTTTTTATTTTCTTACCATTATTTTGTCTGCAAAATAAACTGCGGGAGGGGGAGTTGGTGACAATTTTTGATGAATCATTCAGTAATGCTATTGCTTTTTTATCTTTTTATTTGTGACAATTTTGCTAAAAATATTACACTTGAGTGTGATTGCTTAGTTACTAAATGTCATACAAAGAAGCTAAAGTGTGCTTGTCAAGTAACAGATGGAAATGGGAAAAAGGACTTTCCTTAAGGGGCAACTCAAATGTTGACTGAGTCGATCATTTCTACATCTTTTTCATTTGATTTAACAACATTTGGAGAAGTATTCACACACTTTTACTATGTTTAGAGGTGTTACTTTATTGCTTTGCATAGTCTTATATTTTGGTGGCGTATGTGTAATTCCTTGGTGATAACTCAGGGCAGAGTGCTCACAGGCATGTTAGTTAGATGGTACATCTGTCTAATACTTGGTACCAAAGCCTGGTGATCAGTAATGATTCATTTACCTAGATATTGTCAATGGTGCTTGAAACCTAACAAACAAACAGTGGTGAAATTACCATTATAGACATTGAGAGCCTATGATACATAAGCTCAAGTTTGAGCCTTTTTTTCTCATGTTTTATTTGAGATTGTGCTTTGAGATGTACATAGTAATTATAAATCCTTTCTCAAAGTATTATGAAAATACATAATCATCAGTCATCAATTTTCACAAGAAAATAACAAAGGTACAAACTAGAGGTCTGGAAATGTGCTGGCTGTCATGCACTCTTCTCATACATGATGGATCATTCATGAAATAAGTATCTATGTTATATTTTGTTGGCCTGTTTGCAAGTATGATATGTATGTACACCACAATCTGTGGAGAGTTTATAAGATTTGTCTAGCCTGTTCAGATTTGCTCTAGCTTTTGCTTAGTTTGGAATCTCTTGCCTTATACTGTTAATTGTCGTCATAATCTCTAACAAATCCTGTTTCATACCTCTCACTTAAATAGGATATGAAGATCAGTAAAATATTTAGTTCATACACACAAAGTAACCAAATGTACAAGCTGTCTATTTATGTACAGTATATGTTAACTAACCAGCAATTTTCAGGCCCATCACCAGGCTTTGGTATCATTACTTTCATCATTGCTTCATCCCCTATATTTACTCCTCAAACTGTTGCTCTTAGATTCTCTTAACTCTTTGAACAATCACAACTGTCTGACTCATGACTTCCCCACTTTATCCCTCTACTGACATAGTTCAGTATATTCACCGTTTTCTTGAATATCACTCACTCATTAATGTATAGTGCAGTGGATAACTCCCATTTTCAGTTCATCAGTGAAAATTCATCAACAACAACTTGAAGTATAAAGCTACAAAACTCCTGACATAGAATAAATTTGATCATACATTATACAATTTAAGAGTAAATTATTCCTTTCAACTTAAACCTCTACCAAACAAATTTGTTGGATGGGGCGAAACAGGCATATTACAATGTTTGCATCCATTTCCTGTCTCATTTGTAGATTTACATTTACCATTTGACAAATGTTGATATTCATTCTCATACCATATCAGCCAAAAGAGGTGTAAAAATGACTTGCTGGCCAAACCTTCATACAAAAGAACAATTAGATGGTTTGCCAAATATTGTGTGCCAGATTAACAAGTCCAGAGCATTTTACATTAGTGCAGAAAAAGTGGAATAAAATTGGTCCTGTATTGACTGTAGTAGAGCAATATATTAATCTGTCAAATAAGAGTATGAGAGCAGCAATGAAATTCAAGAAAATTTGTACCAGTCCCAGTGGCTGAGTGATTAGTCAGCATCTGCCTCTGGAGTATAGGATTGTGGGTTTCAGTCCCAGCTGTGACATATCAAAATCATTTAAAATGGTGCTGGTGTAGTTCCCTTGCTTGGCGCTCAGGACTGGTTGGGTCAGCGTCAGGATAATGTGACTGGGTGTGGTATCTTTCCATATGTCAACTGCATGATACTGCATTGTGGCAGAACTATTTTTGTTTCAAGTAGATTATACAGAAATACTGTCATTGGGATGTTAAACCTAATGAACATAAACAAACATAAAGAATATTCAAGGTTTAATTTAAGCATACTAGTCTACCAACATGGAAAAAAATTAACATTAAAACTATGGACTATTTTCATTTTCTAACTTGTGATCTTGACCTTTATTTGAATTTAACAAGTAAAATTAATAGTAATGCATTTAGATGCTTAACCCTTTCCCTCATATAGACTCATTTTGACGCACTCAATAGGTACCACATAAAGCCTGATCTGCAGAAAACCACAGTTATACCTTACCAAATTTGATTATAAAATCCTCATTTCCAGACCACTGAGGAGCAGCGAACAGCATAAAACCTGATCAGCCTGCGAGTTACTCGCAGGCTGATCTGGTTTTATGCTGTTCGCATAGGTCTTTTCATGGTTTCCGCTATGAGGGAAAGGGTTAATGCTAAAATAAAGTAAAGTATGTTGGTGGAGGTATAAGTCATTTTCAATCATTAAAATTGGGTATTTCATAATCACTGACTTGCTTTAATCTGGCATAAGTTAAGTTTTTACGTATTAAGTTCATACTGACTGATCCTTGCATGATCAGTTGTCTTCTTATTATATGTAGTCTAGAAACATACTGGAATGAAATCAATATAACATAATCAATATAATATATTGATGATAAATTATATCTCTGTCATTATTGTTCATTATACAGTGCATATTCATTTATTATGACACAATATTAGAAGGTTATATCTAAATATTGTGTTTCATTTGATCACATTTGACTAAATGAAAAAAAAGTGAGGGGGGGCTGTTTGAATTGTTATATTGGAATTCATGTTGTAATGGAGCGTGTTGTAATGGATCTGCATTGTATCAGTAAGTATTGGTGTTGTCTGATCTGAAAACTATCTCCTTTAGTTAAAACTGATCAAATAATTGATTACAGTAAGAATAGTTGGTGAATTGATTGTTGTATATGAATATGCAGTATTAATAGCTAGTTGCAATTTGAGTTTATGTGGCTGTTTTTTTTTTGGACAAATTAACAGGAAGAAATATATTATGGAAGTATCCCAGATTGTTTTATAATTGGTTCTCACTATAATGCATTAAGATAATATGCACTCTGTGTATTCTAAAAGAATTTTGTCAAAAAGTGTTAACTAAAAAGTACTGAAATGAATTAGTTGTCCAGATAATTCATTGTACATGTAATTTGTATCCTAATCACTTGATAAGAAAGTAAGATAAAACTGCATGATAATAAGGCATTTTACCCTCTTACCACATGAATCACCCAGTAAGCTGGCATTAAAACCAGATCAGTTTGCAAGTTACATGTCTATAGCTCCTAAAGAAGTACTTAAGATAGACATAGTTGATTAAGTACCCAGACATTGCATTACATTGGAAATATTTGATGATATGGTGTGTACATGGATAAAGCAGCAAGGTTGTGGTCAGGGGTATTTTTATTGGTATATTGGAAGCATTAAGCTGTAATCAACTTTAGAATTCACCCTTAATTTGCAGCCAGTCAGAAACTCTGAAAATTCATATTTATCAATGATTTATTTCAACAGAACACCCTTCTATTTTACCATTTTAAAAAAAAATTGACCTATTTGACAATTCATGTGTTTGCCACAAATTTAGGATGTCTTGTAAGTTGGGTAGAAACTGTAAGACATTTTCCAAATGATAGAAGCCTATGCTCGCTTTGGTCATCTATGGCTGTAGATATCTTAACAGCATCTATCATATACCGTATTTACTCGACTATAAGGCTATTCGCTTATAAGACCCCTTTCCAATCCCCAAATCTGTAGAATTTTGCTTTGACTCGTTTATAAGACGGGGTAGAAAAAGACAAACGGTAATTTACTGCCGAAATTTTTTAAAGTATACCATAAAAATCTCACTAAGTTTGGAATAATTTCACATAAAAATGAAACAAACTTTTGATTAAATGCATTATCTTACTATAAATGTTTCATTATAAATCTCGAAAACAACTCATTTTCATTTACAGATCTTGAAATGTTATGTACGGTCTAGTATGTACGGGTTTTGATGGTGCGCGTGAGAACCTTTAGTGTGAAACTACGCCTATTTTCGTTTCAGTTTTTCTGGATTGTTAATCAATACCATTTTTTTTTCATGCTAAATGTTGATGAACTTATAAAAAAGCATTAATTTAACAAATTATTACGAAAACATCTTGTGTATTTCAATGCTTTATTTACGTCGAGGTGTCATTAGTTAATGTTAAGATCAAGCGATTCTATTGAGCACCATGTGTTTCCTGAAACCGCTTGCAGAAAAGATAAATGCCTAAAATGTTCCATTAAATTCATACTGGTGGAGAAAACTTTTGATTAAACAATCTTACAATAATATTTAAGTCATTTATATCATGCAATTCATATCTGATATTTATCTAACGATTGAAAATGGGAAGAATATACGGCTGCATAATTGCATACTGCTACGAAGCTTCATTCATACCGCAACTAAAGTTGGTGAAACTTTACCGGACAGGTGAATTCCGCTTATAAGACGACCCCCCAACTTTTAAACCCTGATCAGACACCAAAAACCCCGTCTTATAGAAGTAAATACGGTACATGTTAAGTTATCGCTAGGCTGTCCTGAGATGTGGCTACTAAGAATATCATGCACAGACCAGTTGTATGTTAGATCATTTGACCTTCACATTTTAGTCTTCCAATCATATATTAGTAAGAATTATTTAGGAAATTTATTTTAATAAACATTGGTAATTTTATTATATGCCTTCAGATGTATGTACACAAAGAACAAAGGATAGAGAAACATGCATAAATATTGAATTATTAGGTAAAAATAAATGCAGCTTCTCCCACATTTTCATAGGAATTTCAATGAAACTTCACGGTGAGATCATAAAGGAGTGTGGATATTAGTTTTGTCAGTAAGATTATCAAGATTACTTATTGGCCCTTTAACAAAGATATTTGACATTTTTAGTATATATGGTTTTGAAAGAGTTTAATTGAAAACACATATAGATGCTTTTCAGTCCCCTACACTGGAGGGGACTATAGGTTTGTCCTCCATCTGTCTGTCCGTCCTGATGTCCGGAAATATGGATCCCAAAATTATTATGAAACTTGGTATATAAATAGATGGAGATTCTGCACGCCACTTTGTTTTTTTTTCTTGGACCAAAATTCTGGTTGCTATGGTAATGAAAAAATTATGCACCTCACCAGTAGGGGACTCCTGTGTTGCGTGCAACACCAGTTACTTGTTACACAATATCTTTGTATTAAAGTGTTGTCGGAACATTGTTTGGCATTCTTGTTGTTACATTATAAACATCAATGAAATATAAATAGTTGAATTATCTACTGTTAAGTCAAAATATAATTGAGAGAAGAGAAATAGACAAAACTGTTGAGAAAAAATTACCAGTCTGATCTTTAAAGGTTTTCATCACTTAGTCAACCATTTCAAAATATTTACGAGTAAGAAAAACTAATGGGACAGCTATTTTTTCTCTCCATTTTAAAAGGTCTTGTAACCACTATACAATGCTAACTTAGAAAAACATCTTGTATTGGAACGTGTTTTAATCATGATAGAATGATGGATTTTTTGGGTTCATGTTATTGTGTTGTATAAATAATGTATTTCAAGGTCTTGGTGTTAAACTATACTAACTACATATACATATAGAGTCAGTTACAGTGATTCAGCATCAAGCCATTGATTTGCATTCTAATGGAGCATGTTGTAATGGATCTACACTGTATGCCATATACATGTACTATAACCAGATTTTAAGCCTATATATTAATGCTGGTGTTCATATCAGATGTGATACACCAGTGGGTCAGTTGGCAATTGAAGGTAGATTTTTTGTAACAGATGTTCAGATTAGTGGTAAAGATTTATGTGTATAAGAAAGTTTCTGAACCAGCTGGGTGATAAACTGATAATCCGGTGAATTGGTAGTTTGGGTAACATTTCTTAATTTAAGAAGCATTATGTGTATATATTCAGTGTTTTAAATGATGATTTTAAAGAAAAGCATCAACAAATAATGTCTTTTTCATATTTTCTTTGCAAGTTGTAACTTAACTATGTTTAATATCATGGCATGCAAGCTTTAGGTTTGGTAGACTTTTATAGGGATTGGAAATAGCACGCAAAGGATGAATATACATGTTTACTAATATGCACTTTGCATGATGATCAGTATGCGTGTCCTTTGGCTGGCCATTACTTATGTTTGCCTTTATATCAAGGTAATCCATCCATCATTCAATTGCGACCATGCTCCATCAAGAGATTGTAGCAATTTTATTGTAAATACAAGACTTTCAGCAAAAAATCCTGTAACTCCAAGTCAATGGATGCTTGCATCTTCCACTGACATTTTCTTAAGCATTTGAAGGGCCCATGATTATAATTTAATGGTGGATGGTTTACGTTAATAAATAGATCTGTTTTGTCAGTATGTCTTACAAAAGACAGCATTTTCTCTTTTCAGTATGTAATGATAATTTTCATGTCATTTTGTAGCTATGAAGATTATGAGCGTGACCGAGACAGCGGGCCCAGAGACTCGGATGTTCCGCCACCTGTTGGCTATTCAAACCATGACTACAGTCCCAAACAAGGCGGCTACGATTACTACGACAGGGAAGATGACTATGACCGGGATCGTGATTACGATCGGGATTATGATAGAGACTATGACCGGGATTATGACCGGGATCGTGACGACGATCGGGATTATGACCGGGATCGTGACGACGATCGGGATTATGACCGGGACTATGACAGAGATGACGACAGGAATTATGCCAAAAAGGGATTCAGAGAATCCGACAGGTAATTCTTTTATTGAAGATCAATGACCTGTTTTTAAGCTAGACAAAGTGTGTCGTGCTATTCTACACATTTTGGATTCTGGTATCGGCGTCCTTCCATTGTTAAGGTTTAACATGCAACTACTATCATACATATATCTTAGTTTTAGCTATGCTACAAAGATAATCAGGGGCATTTTAAAAACAAATTAGGTAACTTTTGATCTAATTTAATGCAAATTTTGACCGTTTTCAGGTTAATACAATGTATAAATACTAAGTGGTAGAATAGTTGAATATGCCCGTAATTGACCAATCAAGTTATTTTAATTATTTAATGAATATGAATGCGGTGTTCTACTTCTCTGAATTTGAACAAAAAAAATACAGAATACCTACCATACTATTTCCAGATATGACGACGATGAAGATGAAGAGGATGATTTTGAAGGTGATATACAATATCGTCCTCGCAATGGCCCCCCTCCCAGCTATGATGCAGTAGAAAATAAGAGGGCCAGCGAGGACGTGGGTGAGGAATACAGGGGAGAGCCGTCCAAGTTTGATGAGGACGGTGTCCCCAAACCCAGCACTCCGTCATCATCCCATGCTTCCACCTTCGTATAGACACAAGTACATGTATATAAATGTGCATTTTGAAGTTGTAACAGTGTTAGTCATGGTGTATGAAGATTGTTAGTTTTGTTTTGAAGTACTAGGTTTTATTTATTTTTTGTAGAATAAAACCATCCTTATATTGCAATTGCTATTTGCTTCTAAAGATATACAATACAAAAATATGCGATGGTGAAATCTTTGTTATATACATATAAACTTAACTGACGCTTTAAGTTGCAATATCTAAAGTATTTGTCAAAATATGGTTGCTGTAATGATTATCTTTGAAGAAAAATATTCTATGGATAAGAATATGTAAGACTCGAAATAGAAGACTGGCAAAACATATGTAAATTAGAGCTGTCATAGTGTTATGTTGAAATTTTTGTCTAATGACCATGGTCTTCACTTGAAAACTTCAGGCTCTTGCAAGCCCTTTGTGAAAATGCAATGCCAAGCTTCATTTTTTGTGCATAAATTGTATATAGTTATAAGTGTGTCATAGACTGGACTTTGTATATTCCAGGTTGTTGTTTTTTACAATAATTTACATATTTCTAATCTTAGCATTTTATTTTATCACATACAAGACTTAGTTTCATGCTTAATCTTAAACTGCTTCATTGTTTTCTAGTTTAGAAAAGCAATCAAGGATATAAATGTTATTAAAAAGAAAAAAAGCTTTAAGTAAATTGTTAAACCATATAAACTTTGAAGGAAAGGACATTCTCTAAATATGTTTAATTTTCTCATTATACCATGAATGTAACAAATCATACTACCAGATGTTTTTTTTTCTGTGTATTTATACCTGCTAGTTAAGTCATTATGTTTTAGAAGTAGTAGTTTACACTGAAAGCAATAGTTATTTGTTCTTTCTGTTTTGAATGAAATATGACAAAATCATCATTAACCAATATTCAGTACATTGTATATGAAATTGATTTGTATATATTTTACAAATTTGTATCATTCCGTCATTTTCTGATTATGTAAACTTCTATCATCAGTAATTCTATGCATTTGCATTCCAATATATTCAAAGGTAAACATATATATATTTTTTAAGCATTCCATTTTTTTTAAAAATAAAATTACAAGGAAATTGATTTTTGTCATAGTGTATTTCCATATTATATATACCAATATAAAGTGTGCCCATACAAATTCAATGCATGGGTGGGGGTGTTACGTTGTTTAAGTATAAAATTACATACAAATTACATAAGACATTTAAGAAAATATCAACATGTGTTTCAGACCTTAGCCTAAATCTACGGTGGCATAGTGGTGACACGCACTTGACTTTTTTTATGTTGAGGGAACAAGATAATAAGTCGAGGGAACGAGATAATAAGTCGAGGGAACAAGTTAATTATCTCAAGGGAACGAGTTAGTCAACCAATCATATTACTTGTTACAATTGTTTTTCATGATATTCAGAGACGATCATATTGTTATATATTTACGAGAAAGACTTTCTAATCGCCAAATTATGTTATGCTGAACACACATGACACGTTTCCGTAAAGCTAATCACATAAATTTTTGTACTCGTTTGATTTGGAAAGGAGAAATTTTAAGTGATATTAAAACAGTTAAGGATTTAATTCTGAACGTATTCAGTTAGTCTGGAGGTTGTCTCAGTTACATAAATATTGTCGATGGACCGTTAATCTCATTAAACAAATAAACATGGACTTAACATACAGACTCTTAATTGCAATATTTGATTGGTTAACTAACTCGTTCCCTTGAGATAATAAGTCGTTCCCTCGAGATAATTAACTTGTTCCCTCGACTTATTATCTCGTTCCCTCAACATAAATAAAGAGTTGTGCATGTCACCTCTATGCCACCGTAAAAATCTTCACCATGTCCAATAAGTAAAAGGAATTGCTGAAATATATATCAAAACACTGATGAAGGCTATACATGACAAGTTATAGCTCACCTGAATATAAAATGCTCAGGATGAGCTGAGGATAGTTGATTGTCCATCGTCCAAAATAAGTTTACACTCTAGCAACTACATATTTTTTGTCAGCAATATATATGGCCATAATCTCTAGGCCAAGTTTGATAAGGACTGATATAAGCCAATTAGGTCATAATTTACTTTGTTTACACTATGATCCACATTTATGTATCGATTCCATTCAAACTTATACATGATATTGATTACAATACTCTAGAATCTTCATTCTCAAACTTGATGAGATGCAAGACGCAAATTTCACGTTTGTTCTCACAAGGATTACGGAGTTATTGCCCCTGAATCAACTTGAAAAGTCTTGTCCGGTGAACTCCTCTTTCACTTTTTGTCCAATTCACCTGATACTTGGCATAAATATTCATATGGAGCAGTAGATGTGCAAGACACAAATTTCATGTGCATTCGCGAAAGAATTACAGAGTTATTGCCCCTGAATCAACTTGAAAAGTTTTGTCTGGTGAACTCCTCCTTCACTGTCAGTCCGATTCACCTGATACTTGGCATAAATATTCATCTGGAGCAGTAGATGTGTGAGACACAAATTTCACGTGTATTTGCGCAAGAATTACGCAGTTATTGCCCCTGAATCAACTTAGAAAGTCTTGTCTGGCAAATTTAAATCCTCCCTCAGTTTCTGTCCAATTCACCTGATACTTAGCATAAATCTTCATAAAAAATTTTTGGACAATTAACAACTTGATTTTTCCAAACTTGGCATTAAAATTCATCAGGAGCAGTAGATGTGTAAGACACAAATTTCATGTGCATTCGTGCAAGGATTACAGAGTTATTGCCAATGCTTCGATTCTAAATATCTTGTGACGTGACTACTATATTTCTTAACTGATTTGGTTCAAATTTTGTATGTGCATGGATAATCAGGTGGAGAGGTATGTGACATACATTTCACTTTTGTTGTCTCAAGGATGGCTGAGTTATGCCCTAGTCCTATCTTATATTATCTTCCTTTGGTTAATTCTGTTTTACTTGTCCGGAACATCAAGGATGGCAGAGTTATGCCCTAGTCCTATCTTTTAATTATCTCCCTTTGGTTAATTCTGTTTTTCTTGTCCAGAACATTTCTCGAATATTATACAAGGAATTGACTTAAAACTTAAAATATAGACAGATGGCTATTAGGAGAAGTGCAGTGTCCAAGAACTGTAACTCTACCTTGTCCCATTTATGAATTATTTTTTAAGTCCCCTACCGGCTTCGCCGAAGGGGACTATAGGTTTGCACACCGCCGTCAGTCCGTCAGTCACACACGTTTTCCGGACTTTTTTTTTAAACACTTGCAGATATTCATCTAATTTTTGGTGTGTGAGTCTATCACCATGACTTACAGATCAAGTTTGAGTTTCGTTCCAGTCCACTGAATTTTGACAGAATAAGGGCCCTTGGAATTAGAAAATTTCGTTAAAATAGCAGTTTTCCGGACTTTTTTTCTAAACGCTTGCAGATATTCATCTAATTTTTGGTGTGTGAGTCAACCACCATGACTTACAGATCAAGTTTGAGTTTCATTCCGGTCCATTGATTTTTGACGGAATTACGACCCTTGGAATTAGAAATTTCGTAAAATAGCAGTTCGATTTTTTTTTTCTAAACGCTTGCAGATATTTATCTAATTTTGTGTGTGAGTCTATCACATGAGTTACAGATAAGTTTGAGTTTCGTTCCGGTCCATTGATTTTTGACGGAATTACGGCCCTTGGAATTAGATTATTTTTTTTAAAAAGCAGTTTCTCTGCACTCAGGTCTTCCTCCACCTGTAATTAGCTGGATGTTGTTATATGACTGAAATAAACAGGTTGTGTTTGTGTGTGTGTTGGGGGGTCTTAGTTTTCCATTTGCCGGTGGGGACTTAGTATTGCCTAAGCAATACTTTCATAATACTTGTTTTTTTGTTTGTTTTTTTGTCCAGAACATAACTAGAAAAGTATACAAGGTATTGACTTGAAACTTAAAATGGAAACTAGGAGAAGAGCAGTGTCCAAGAACTATAGCACTATACTTTTAAACTACTGTGCCAAACAACCATAACTGACTCTAACTCTCCACTTTAAATAAAGACTTTATTTACTTATTACTTACTATCATAACCAATATACTATGTATACAGGTTCTTATCTAAGCTCTGCCTGGTGTCTGGCTTCTCCTGTATCAAAGTATTTTGTGGGAATAGTAATCACCTTCAGTGATAGCTCTAGTTATGACTAAGTGATATCTTGGTGAGCCATAAAGGGTCATTGTGGACCCCTTGCTTAAAAAAAGTACTTGTTAATCACATTCCATGAAATGATAAAGAAAGGTTGGAGGAGTCACCTGTAATGTGTATATGCATAGATGTAAACAACAGCACCATAGGCTAGATAGTCATTCCAATACTAACCGGTGGTAACACGGAGTAGAAATAATTTTATATTGGCAACCCTTTATAGTCTCATTAAACTTTCAAAATCATCTGTTTTTGATGTGCAAAGCTCAAAACCTCTTTCAATCACAACTTTTTATGTTATATATCAGTATGGATCAACTGCACTTCGTAATTATTTGCCGGAAACATTTGGACCCATTTTGGGAGAAGTTCAAAATATAGACCCTGTCGCAGAAATGAATGTTTCCTTTCTCAGAGTTTACAATTTAGGTCACATCACATACCACCTGTCAGTAACGGAAACAAGAAATATATTTTTTAATCAAGAGGGCTATGATGGCTCTAGATCACTCACCAGAATACATCAGCTTATTTAAAACCATTCAAATCACTTTATTTTACATGGTTACCTCCAGCAGAAACCAGATTCAAGTTTCAGATATAAAGAATCCTTAAGTTAGTCTGGAGGCCTAATTTTTCATAAATGGAGCTATGAGGTGACCATTTATGCCAAAAGAAATTAAATTAGGCCTTTGGTTTCACAAAAGAAAAATTTTGAAATTTTCTATATAGAGCATAATAAGGAAACTAGCCAATCCCCAAGGGACTTCATTTTTAAAGGGATCAACTTTATTTTAGAAATTATATTAGACAGCCATGAATGAAGTGAAAAAGAAATTAAATTCTAACCATTGGCGAAGAATTTTGAAATTTAGTACTAGTATATGGAAACTAGCTGACCTCCAGGGGCCTCATCATTCAAGGGACAACTTAATTTTACAATTATGGTAGAAATCCATGAGGTGACCATTTGTGCTAAATGGAATTAAATTCTTGGTATTGGCTTCATAGAAGAATTTTGAAATAAATTCCATCGATAGTATATAAGGAATCTACAAGACAGCCTAGGGGCTTCATTTTCTTCTAATGGTTCGCAATCATTTTCTGATTATTATGGCCATACTTTAGACCTTACGGTCAAGGATTTCTCACATGTGGGTCCTGTTTTTGCTGAAGAGACAGCATCGGAAAAGACAGTAGTAGGATTCAAGGGAGCCCGGATATGAGATACCCTAGCTCATTTTGGTTCTTTTATATGCCCGGTGTATAGCACCGATACACAGAATTCAAAGGATGAACTATATTTCAGGAATTGTGGTAGAAGGCCATGAGGTGGCCAATCATGCCAAAAGGAATTAGATTCTAACCATTGGTTTCATAGAAGAATTTGAAATCATCTATATGGAGTATATAAGGAAAATTATATTTATTTGACTTGACTATTTGAGTGTACAGTCGCTTTGACAGTATTTCAGTCATATAGCGATGTCCAGCTAATTACAGGTGGCGGAAGACCCCGAATGCACGGAGGCATCCGGGTGGAACCACCAACCTACTGCAAGTCAGCTGGAAGGCTTCTTCACATGAAAATCCGAATGACCCTGTCGGGATTTGAACCCATGCGGTGAGGGGCTGAGTGAATGTTAAAGTCGGCGGCCACGGAGGCCCCTATATTTATTTATATGAATACTCATCAGACATGAAAAAAATGTAGTCTACGGACAATTTTTGGACAGATTTGCTTGTAACGATGTTCTATGGTAGCACACATTTGCCAGCACCAGGTAATCTGATAAAAATCATTTGATGGAAGTTGTTGGCCCATTGGTCCAGTGGATAAAATAGTTGGGACTATTTTCCATTCAAACAATGTTGAAAAGGAGTGTGGGTTCAAGTCCCAGCCAGTGAAATTTTTTAGAATTTTTGCAATATAAGATACACATATTTTTTAACATTGTTGCTTGCAACGCTGTTCAATGGTAGCATACATTTTGAATTGGACAATTCGGGCTTATATTTAGACATCTAGCTACAGGTCCCCCCTCCTTTTTTTACTATGCAGAGAAATAGTTCTGTCTTAAAACTGAATGGTGATAATATTTATGTTTATTTCAGTACAATTGTATTATAGAAGTAGAAACTGAATTAACATGCATGTGTTTATTATCAATGCTTGAGATAACGTGTTTTATAAATTGTAATTAAAAAAGAAAGTATGCAAGCAAAAAAAATTGCACCTCATTCAGAGATATTTTGAAACATAACTGGCTGAATTTTTCAGCAACAGGTAACAATATATTGATAAAATTTCGTCTGTAAGCAACAGTTGACCCATTAGTGCAGAGGGTAAATAGTAAAGCTGTTCGCCATTCAATATATGGCATTGCAGTTCAAAGAGGGGTACGAATCCCAGCCTGAGAATAATTTTTACAATTTTTTTCATTTTATTTTATTATTTTTGCAATATAAGATACATATATTTTTGTTATAGATCTATTGGAAATCATTAATTTACCTATGTTAAGTACATGATTGTATATAGTATATATATATAAAATGAAAAAAAAAGAAAGTTGTTTTAGATTTCCTTCCACATTTAATCTGAAAATTGTAGGCAAAAGAAGTAGAGTGGCGAAATGCTTATTGTTAGCAGTCCATTGAGACAAAGTGTGTGCTCATGAATCTAAATTTCTTGTAACCACCGTGTTCAAACAAGATTAAAGTGGGTTTTTAACATTTGGCATGGCTTGAATATTTAATACTAATTTCAATAAACAAGAGAAATGCGACATCATCACATTGAAAAACCTGTTCTCTCATCGCTTTCTGCGATTTATTTTTTTACACACCGTACGCACGTGCATGCGTATTGTAATGTGTGCGAGTGCATGGGCGCACTAAACCCCGGTCCCGCCTGAGTAACACGATAGACCTAAAAGCGAGCAACCCATAACTATTGCCTGGATAAAAAACTAAAAGCAGAAAAAAAAAAGAGTTAGGAAAGAGAAAAAGGGAGCGAGAAGAAATGAAAAAAATCAAAAATTTAGTTGAACGTAACCTCAATTTCGGGTTAGTTTTTAGCGCATGCGCTCTCAACATAACACGTCGTGAACCTGCCGGCTGGATTGTCAAATTCCGTAATAAGAAATATTAAAAATGGTTTTAGATATAGAGTTATTTCGCGCTGACAAAGGAGGAGATCCTAATAAAATACGCGAAAACCAGGCTAAACGGTTTAAAGATGTTTCTCTGGTTGATAAAGTCGTGGAACATGACACAGAATGGAGGAAAGGTAAGAATGTAAATATGTATTCGGACAAACAGAATTTCGGATATATGATGCAATCAGAGAAAATGTAGTGAACATTAGTTATTTGCGCTGTGTTGACATAATATTAGTTTTCATTTTATACAAGTGTTGAATGCTAAGTTTAATGTAATTTCTTTAAACAAAAAATACGTTATAATTCATCAAATAAATGGTAATGGCTTAAACCATTAACTTTATCTAAAAATAAAATAAAAATAATAAAAATTGTGTTTAATAGTTGAATATGCCTTGAAATTTTATCCTGTTCGTCCATACATTACATACATGCATTCAAATGCATGTTGATAGAAATTTCCAAATTTTTTAAATTAACCCTTTTCCGGTTAAAATTAAAAAATATTTAGGTAAATCCTAATTATAAATAATGGCTGATTCTGTCACTGATATTTAAATGACACTTCAACATACATCTTTGAGATCTGTGTCAGTAGAAAGTTTGAAAAATTATGAATATTTTAGTATATAATTACCAGAGAACTTACTGATGATTTTGTATGATGTGATAGAAAAGGAACATTCCAAAATGAAATGCAGCATTTTGCGCTCGGGAGGTCTTGGGTTTGAATACCAGGCGGGGCACTTCTTTTGGTGACCGTATCAAACCAAAGACGTATATAATTGGTACCAGATACACCCTTGCCTTTGCGCTTGGCAAAATGGGTTGCTACTGGAACCTTGAGTACTTAGTACTGGTTCTTACCTGGAACATGTCTCCCTTGTATCTGTGCTATACACTGGACACGTTAAAGAATCAAGGCGTCTATTCGCAAAAAGAGTAGGGTATCGCACCCAGACTCCCGTGTATCCAACCACTGTCTCTTCAGCAAAAATCAGTACCCACTTGTTTCAGTATGATTTATAAGGCATAAATTCATTTTTATAGCAGAATCCTTTTTGAGGATGTACAGTTGTTTTTATTAGAACTTTAATGAAAGGTTAGATTTCTAACTCAGTTTGCCAACCTTTAAAATGTTAAAATTGATGACAAACATGTAATTTGTTTTCAATAAAATTATGTTTATTTTATTTGCAGCCAGATACAGGGCTGATCTGCTGAACAAGTTAAAGAATGTTTGCAGCAAAGCAATTGGAGAGAAAATGAAGGTAGCTTACTTTGAAATTCCTGTTCTATGTTTTTTTTTTAAAAAAATCATATACTTGCAATAAATTCTTAATTTTGTTTTTTATATTTGGTAAAACTTAAAATATTTAAGAGAGATTGCTTAAAAAAGTAAATTAATAAAAAAAAAAGTTAGATAATTATTTTCCTGTTTTGTTTGTTGTTGTTTTTTTTTATTCAAGAAATAAGATTTCTTGTCTAAATATTCAGAAAATCAGAATCATCTACTGTCTTAAGACATAGAGTTATTAATTAAGCCTTTTTAAAAGTTTTCTTAAAAGAAAAAAAAGTATATAAATGTGTTGTTTTTTTACATTCTAGAAAAAGGAACCTGTAGGTGATGACAGTACGCTGCCTGAAGGACTCACACAAGACCTGGAAAGTCTGAACCAGGAAAAGCTTGCAGTACGTATGACTATGATGTTGTTATGTGAAGAAGGATGGCAGTGATGATACAATGTGTTAACACTTGATCAATTAGTAGAATAGTTGGAATTATCAGTAAATTGACTGACTTTAAAATCATCATTTATTTCCAACATCAGATAAAAGTTCAGAAATTTGCTGCTTCCTTAGACTGTATCCTGAACTCAGATCACAGTAATGTGATTCTGTAGGGTATAAATCCTAGAGTAACATAATAATTAAGCAAACTCAGAAATAAATTTATTTTGTGTATTATCTAGATATACTGTGAGAAAGGGTTAAATCCTGCATTTTCTTTGAAACTTGTATATTGTACTCACAAAGATGATAAGAGCATAATTACTTGCTCATCAAAATCTTGGTGTAATGAATGTGTAACATGACTGTTGTGTAGACACTGACGGTGACCCAGATCAAGCAGCTGAGGGTGGTGATTGATGAAGAGACAAAGAAGAATGATGCGGCCCTGCTGACGCATGAGAAGGAGAGGGGGGAATCACTAAAGGAGATTGGAAACCACCTACATGAATCGTGCATCGTCTCAAATGATGAGGTTTGTCCATATTTAAACTTGCTTATAACAGTTGGAGAGTATATGATTGTGTATCCAACTAGTGGATGAATGTTTGTACTTAGAAAAAGAAATTTGTATTTGAGTATCATTTTAGAAAATGAAGATTTTATCGAAATCACCTGCAGTAGATGCCAAAATAGCGTGTTCCTGCTTATAACCTACCTGTACTATTCAAGGATTTTTTTGCATTGTACATTGTATAATGAAAAAATAAAAATATGAAAGGGCTTTATTTGTTGGTGTTCAGTTTGAGTTACATAACTTGAAATATTTAGTGATGTTGATGGAATGTTATTAGTCGGCTCATTTACTTAGGACGAGAATGGTGTAGAGAGAACATTTGGTGACTGTGAGGCAAAGAAGAAGTACTCCCATGTAGACCTGATTGTGATGATAGATGGCGTTGACGATGTCCGTGGTTCTGCTGTTGCCGGGGGTCGCGGCTACTATTTGAAGGTAACTGGGATAGTGATGCTGAGGAACTTTGTACCTTGTAATCGCTTGGTGTATTCCACAAGTATTATGCATGGTAATATGTTATGTTTAATGTCTGTAAAAAGTAGTAGAATAAAGTTGGGTATTTCAATTT
>CM037786.1:36701448-36751448 GCA_021229015.1 Solen grandis
ATTGGTTGAATCAGATTTAAAAAAAAAGTATTTATTTATTTGGTTATTCATTTATATTTGGTACTTCATAGATCTTTTCGTTGTTGAGGTTTTTAGGGGGTGTAACAAAGGAATAAATGTTGGTATTGAAATAAACATACGATTATCGGTGTATTCAACCGTTTTCAATATATTAGAAAAATAAGGTTAATAGCGTAAATAAACTTTATTTCATATATTTCACGATTGAGTGAACTACATTTCTCGCAACTCTGTAAACTTTTATGTAATGGTACCACGCACCTCTCTGTCCCTTGTTCTCTGGAGACTGCTTCTGTCTGTCCAGTTTTGTTAGTGTACACCCATTTATCGAAATCCTTCTGTCAAGGGATGAATATCTCATTTCATCTCGGATCACATGCACATTATCGCGTCGCGACCGGCGGCTAGCGGGTTTATCTTCTCTACCGGACATCCGGGTATCATTTCTTGTTTGTCTGCGATCTTTAGATGAATACCTTATTCCATCTCTCACTTGAACAATGGAATCACGTCGAGACTGGTGCTTGGGGGACTTCTTGACCGCAGATCTTTTCCCGTCACGACTAATTCTTGGTGACCTATTAATGTAGTCCTCGTCAGTGTATCCATCTTGCCTGGACAATGTCCGGCAACTTCTGGGTGATTTTCTGGTGGAAAATTTTGACCTCCTCCTATCACGAGACGAATATCTCTCCTCCCTTCCTACAGAGGCAATGACATCATGGCGCGATACACGGCCGCTAGAATGGATTTCGTGTGGTTTTATTTCAACATCTGCCCCCAGTGTGTCTAGCAACTGGTCTAGTGTTTCCTCTCCAGAAATGAGATTTCCTGGCTCAGAAATTTCCATGTTTATCTCCGGCAATTATTCGTATCAATTGTGTTTTTAACAGCGGGGAATTCCGTGACTGCCTAAAACAACTGTATCGAATAGATTGACGTTACAGTCAAAGTGACGGCGTCATTTAACGTCATTATTTTTGACGTAACGTTACTTTAACTATAAGTTATCATCCAATCAAATTAGTTTTATATATAGTACACTGAACGTCATGCTACTGGCAATGCGACATTTTTAGTCATACAGCGGCAACTAGCTTATTACAGGTGAAAGACATCGAATGCACATAAGCGCCCGGATAGGATTACTAATATATTAAACAATAAATTTTGCTCGGAATATGTTATTGCCTGATGTTATCGAAGTTTGTAAATTGAATGAGTTTAATAAGTCTTGGGATGAAGTGCATGATGTCTTTATGATATTTTATCGATTTAAGTTACAAAGGCGTCCTAATTACCGATAGGGAAAATGCACCAAATAACAACAATTAGAAAACATTGCACCGTAGTTAAGTATTTGCTCAATTACTTTCTCATCTCAACAAAAAGAAGAAAAAACAACAAAGAAGCAATACCCGGCGAAAAGTATGTCGTTGTTGTTGTTGTTTTTATCGAGAGAGAGAGAGAGAGAGAGAGAGAGGGAGAGTACTCGAACTGTATACCACTAAGCAAAATAATATGCAACATTGACCTTTTGTAGTTCCAATAACACCATTTTGTTTAATTGTATTTAAATTTTATGACTCATGCCCTATTTATATCAAATGAAAAAAAAGGTCTTGATAAAAAAATATTATAATGTATCATTAACAAACCTATTTACCAACCCTTCTTAGCTCTAAATATTTAAGAAAGTGATGCTCAAAATCTTTTATAATGTTGCAACACACAGTGTAATACTGAAGTGTGGTAGCATTATATATTTATCTAAAGTTGGTATAGACTCCTAATTACTGAAATACTGTCGGTTGGACGTTCAACCTAGCAAACAAACAAACACAAATGAAACATGTCATCTGTAACAGATATTTCAATTTGCAATTTTATCACTAACTACAATCAGTTTTATGTCCCCTTCTGAAAATGTTTGAATATTTGTCTTTTATCATCCTTCATGCATATGATATTTGTATATACATGCTTTACTTATTGGTAAATCGTGTAACTTAAATAAACATATATATATATATATTTTTATTGTTTTACAATACAGTTTCGGCAGTTTGTCCATTTTCAAAACATTACCTTACAAATTTACTAAACTATATATATCTTCATATTTGTTTGTTTAACAAATAAGACACGTATTGCCTTTGTAGATTTCCGTATCCAGTGTTTTTTTTTTTTTTTTTTTTTTTTTTCATTTTGGGGGAAAGGGGTCCAGGCCCATAGGAGAGGGGAAAATTTTGCGCAAACGAGCTAAAAGGGGAGTTTTCCTAATGTATAATGTAGGCATTTGTTGTATTTTAATCTTATTTAATGAAGTTTTATTGCAAAAACAATTATATAACATGTTTGCACTGTTTTATTAAGAATATAACATTTAACTACAACAGTGAGTCCATGCACACAATATGGTATGTAAACTCATAATTACGGAGGGGAAAATTAAAAAAAAATGGGGAAAAATATATATTCCAGACGGGGGGGGGGGGGGGGGGGTATTTCCGTATATATTGAAAAAAAACACACAAAAAAACACAAACAAACAAACAAACAATACTGGTATCTTCTTCCGAAAGTCAAAAAGTTTTGTTTTGTTTTTCATAGACTAAGTAATAGTATGCAAATGATCTGCAATTTCTAGTATTGTAACAAAACTTGATGCGTTTTAACGTACAATATTTTTTTTTTTTTTATCCTTCCACTTTCAGCATATATTACAAAATAAGATATGCCGTTTCCTTTCAGTACTTTTGCTATTCCAAACTTTGTGATTAATAAATTTGTGAAGAATGGTCCCTTTGTAATAGGATATAAAAAGTTATTCAGTGTTGTTGTTGTTGTTGTTTCAAGTGCAGATGTGTTTCATATTGCATCGTTTGTTTTGTTTTGAGCCTAAATTAATTAAAGACGTAAATTTTACTGCAAGTTTAAACAAAACATAACTCAGTCTTTATACCAGAATGCCTTTACATTTAAAATATCTTTCTCTATATTGTTTCCTTCTTCTTCTTCTTCTTAAAAAGGTGTGTGTGGGGATGGGGGATCGGTCACTAACTTTTTTTTTCGTCCAATTTAAAAATATTTATATATTAATACTGGCGGACTGAAAAACTGGACTTCGTATTAAATTTTCAATTGGACTTTCAGCACTTGTTTTATATCTTTATCTTTTAATTAGACTCGGTCACCGTGTGATTAGAGAGTCCTCCACGGAATCGGTAGGTCGTGGGTTTGGTCCCAGGCCTCGACATACCAAAGTCCTAAAAATATATGGTACTTGTATAACTGCCTAGTTTATAAGGGCAGTACCAGGATTGGTACCGTAACTGGTTAGGTTGGGGATTAGATTTCTGTAAGGGGCATACAATGGGGGTTTCCACTACTGAGCACCAAAATGAACCGTGACTCAAATCACGGCAATTTCATCTAAACAAAGCCTAGAAAATTGTATGACCACGCCACTGGCTGGTGTGTTTGTGTATTGTGTATTCATATGTGTGTGGGGAAGGGGGGCACGTGCTCCACGGGTAATCGCGATTATCGGTATCCGAGAGTACTTTCTTTTGGGAATTGGTACGTTGTTAGGAAGATGTAATTATCACTTAAGTGTGATGACGGTCAATTTGTCACGAGCTGTCATTGGTAATACAGCATGTTAATTCACCGTGAATTTTGCTGTGTATGTTGATATGTTTTCACAGGGATTTAAATATAGCTCCATGTTTTCCGTAAACAATATTTTTTTATTTATTTATCTTTCCATGCAAATCTTTTTGAGGAGTGACTGTGAAACAGTTCAAAATGCATATAGAAATCGAAGTAGAGGCAGTTGAGGCAAATTGAATGAAATAAATTAATATTGTACATAAAACGCTTCTGTTCTTTTATCGAAACAAATCAATTGACGAAAATACAGGTTTTATATGATGGAATTGTGAGTGGAGAATGTCAACATTCCCAGGAGTCACCGAAAGCACTATACATGGAAGACAATTAAAAGTCTCAGTCCCATCGGTACTATGAAATGTCAACCAATCAAAATCGGGTTTACTGGGAACTTTCGTTTTGTCGTTCTAGAAGAAAATGGCGGAAGGTGGAGTGCCCGATATCGATACACAAAAAGATTTTATAACAAATCAGTTGCAAAAACCATTAGTGAAAGGCGATATATGGTAAATTCATTTGATTATGTATTCCTCAGTACCACTGTATAATTTGTCTGTATTATACTTTTTTTGATTTTCGGTCAAAGTATTTTGTATGATTCATGCTTGTGGGTGGAGGTGAAGTATTCACTTTTTTATCACTTTTGGTATTGCAAAATCATACGTCATATCATACGTAATAGCATAAATAGAAGAAGTACTTAAAGAAGAAAATAGTTTTCACAAGCTTTAAAGTATCAGAAAATTTCAACTTAAATGTCCAGACCTTTTTTCCTTCTTTTGGAATAGTGGGAAGTCAAACAGGTGCAATTCAGAACTAGTTACCATTTTCGCAATGTATTTTTACCAGTATTTGTATGTTGAAAAGTATTCAGTGTTGTTTTTTTTTCTCCTGATTTGGAGAAAGATGTCTTGGCCAGTGTTAGGTGGGGAAATTTGTTTTATAAAATGCTATTAATGGAAAAAAGAATAACACCAACCCAACAGCTTTCATGTTCATATCACTGATGTCAGTTTAAGTTTACCTTAACCCTTTCCCTCATATAGACTCATTTTGATGCCTTCAATAGGTATCACATAAAGCCTGATCTGCAGAAAACCACAGTTTAAACCTTACCAAATTTAATAACAAAATTCTCATTTCCAGACCACTGAGGAGCAGCGAACAGCATAAAACCTGACCAGCCTGCATGTTACTCGCAGGCTGATCTGGTTTTATGCTGTTTGCGTAGGTCCTTTCATGGTTTCCTCTATGAGGGAAAGGGTTAAAACCTTATCTGTCTAGTCTAAATTCGCTTAGTCCAAGTTGGCCTACTATTATGCACGATAAAGGAAAAAGTTTTAACACCTAGGTGGAGATGAATCTTTTAATATTTCAATATGAATGATAATGAATGATGTTGTTGAAGTTGTTAGAATTATTCCAATCCATAAAATAACATGGCCACTAGGGCCGGGGCTAATTGCCTTATATGTATATAATGAAATATTTAAACATCTTCTCTGAAAGGACAGAATTTGATTAAATTTGGTAGGATGATCCTTAGTTGAAGCTTTACAGAAGTTGTTAAAATTATTCCAATCTGTTAAAAAAAACATAGCCGCCCGGGGCGGGGCTAATTTGCTTTATATGTATCTACTGAAATCTTTAAACAACATCTCTGAAACCGCTGGACAAAATTTGATTGAATTTGGCAGGAATGATCCTGGGGTGAAGCTTCACAAAAGTTGCTAGAATTATTCTGAAGAAAACATGGCTAAAATTATTCTGATCCATAGAAACATGGCTGCAAGGGGCAAGGATTAATTTGCCTTGTATGTATATATATTGAAAACTTAAAATGACCTATCCTCTGAAACTCTGGACAGAATTTGATAAAACTTTGCAGGGATCATCTCCTTCAAAACTACTGGCCAGATTTCAAAATGTTTTAATAGAGACTGACGTTCATTTGGTAACCCATACTTAAAAATATTGCACAAAAACTGCCTTATCACACTTTAAAAGTATCAGTATCATACTGAATCGTTTCGTTCTTAATGATATCAAACCCTAATCTTGGTCTAGCCTGATTTGGTTATTTGATGGAGCTGACCCTAATTCTATTCTTGTTACACATAAGTAATATGTCAGGGCCTTTTTACCCTTCTTTGCAGTAGCCAGTTCCCAAAGTCATATAACCACCTTTTTTCCCCAAAATATCATCCAAAATTCCCCTAGCTCAGAAAAAATTCCCCATTAAATCGTATTATGAATAACGGGTAAAAAAAAAAATCAACAACGCATGATTTTTATTTTTGTGAATTACCTAAGCAGTCAGACTGTTTATCAATATTGCTCACGTGGATATACGCTGGACCTAGAAAAAATAGATAAGCAGTCTACGACACGACCTTCACCTGTGTATTTCACAGAAAGGGCAGTTTTGACAGTTGACACTTCAGTGTTGAGCAGGTTTTCAGCAAATTACACTGATTGTGTGGGTGAATGAAGGATACTCTCAGATATTATCATTATTATTTAATTGCTGGAAGAAACAAAAGGCAGTCGTTAGTTAAGTTGTTACAGCTCTGGTTTACAATCTAGTCAAACATTTTTGGCAAACGAAAGCCAATGGTACAAACTAAATTATCGATTATGATACAATATTTTCTTGATCAACCTATCTTTCCCAATCTCATTTAAGTAATTTTAGTAATTAAAAAAAGATTCAGTTAATATGCCAACCCCTCAATCAGAGTCGGCGACGTTAACTCCATTTCAACAATTTCCTTTAAAGAACATCTCCTCCTAAACCACTGAATGGATTTTGACCAAACTTCACAGGAATCATCCTTATGATACCCTCTATTAGAGATATTCAAATTATTTTGATTGGTTTAAAAAGTAGGTCATCAGAGCTAAAAATAGATTTTAAAAATGCAAACATTGAAAATCTTCTTCTGCAAAACTGCAAGGCCTAGAGCTTAGATATTTGGTGTGTAGCATTGCCTGGTGGGCCTCTACCAAGATTGTTCAAATCATGACCATGTGGTCAAAATTGGCCCTGCCCCAGGGGTCACTTGATTTTACATAGGCTTATATAGGGAAAAAAACAACTAGAAAAATCTTCTTCTCAGAAACCACAAGGCCTGGAGTTTAGATATTTGGTTTGTGGCATTGGGTTTTTTGGAAGGTTTGGCCAATGGGGTCACCTGATTTTATAGCTATGAGCATCAAAATTTGGACCACAGGTACAGTTTTTGTTTGCAATTAAGATTAAATTGCTGTTTTATAAAAGGCAATGAGGGCAATATTAAGCGATTCAGGGCCATCTTGGCCCTCTTGTTTTGTTTTTTCTTTTTCAACATCTGAAATGATGTTAACCTAAATTTGTATTTTTCCAGGACACATAAAACTTATACATTATCTTATATTTAAGTGCAGACCTGACTCTCTCTCTCTCCTAAGCCAAAGCATCTAATCCCACCCTCCATTAAGTTGCATTTTAAATGAAAAATTAGAAAAAGATATATTTTCAATCAGTGAATCTTCATTTATAATGTAAATTGAATAAATTCTCTGCCGCTATTTTTCCATTTCAACTGTCTAAACTGAAAGGGTAACAGGTTTTAGGCTACCAGCTAATTTCCTCATTTCACATGATCAACACAAATGGGAATTAAATTCCTTCTTCATCAGTAAATGCAGTCAAGCTGATGAAAAATTTGAGCTGTACAGAGATAAAAAAAATAGTTTTCCATTTTCATTTCATAAGTGATTTTGAAAAAAAATACTGAGTTAAAATAAAAAAAGAAGATAAATATACCTTTTTTTCACAAAGGACAAAATTTCAAAAATGAATTTAAAGACATTTTGCATTTGAATATGAATATGAGTGGGTAATTGCATTTTCCAAATCCTGTGGACAAATTCCATAATTATACCTGTTGCCTATATAATTCCTGTAAAAAGCCATGTATTGTATGCATCCATGTATAGAGCACATCTCGACTTTGAAGCTAAAAATCTTGAGAGAAAGGATTTCCCTTATATAATGCGCATCTCTGTTTCGTACGATGAGGAGGCAGCCATCTTATTGAATCGCGGTTGTTTTGCAGATATTATTTAAGGATTTGACTTTCACTTGTCCAGAGGGCAAGTTACTTTGAACATCTACTAGCCCCCTGTGAAAAGAAGTCGCCCAATCTTGAAGTTAGTTGGTGCTTGTTAATGTTTAAAACTAAATATGTGCAATATTAGGGTGGATTTTAGTTAATATGTATCAAAGACAATTTGCAATCATTTTACCCCTGATATACTATTTAGAAAATAAAAAAAATGAAAGATTTCATTTACATAAATAAACTTGCCTGCCAGGCTATCTTCTTTGAAAAATCACTTGCCCGCAGTGATTTTAACCTGGTGCGAGCAAGTGGGCGTCCACTTAAGAAAACCCCTGATTTGAAATGTTCTACTGCTTCCGCAAGTCAGGTGTAATGCAGTGATTATTTTCACACCTTTAGTTTTCATATTCATTTGCATTGTTACCTTGTTAAAGCTGATAGTTTCAGTAATAATCTGAAACAACTGACACCTTTTAGTTTGTTTTTCGCAAGTCTCTTAGCAAAGGGTATTTGAAGGACATAGTTATCATGAACCAAACAGCTCTGTCCAAAACTAAACTAAATTGTCAAAGTTTCATTGGATTGAATTGAAATTAATAGAATAACTATTTATATATGGGCGGTCACAGGAATGATGGTGCAAACATCGCATTTGTTTGTATGTTGTCAATTATTTATCAAATATATGTA
Organism: Solen grandis; assembly: GCA_021229015.1. Classification (NCBI taxonomy): domain Eukaryota; kingdom Metazoa; phylum Mollusca; class Bivalvia; order Adapedonta; family Solenidae; genus Solen; species Solen grandis. The sequence continues at coordinate 36,709,941 of CM037786.1, forward strand.
CAGTAAAGCACATTACAGGATTTGCAGTTGAAGCATATGAAAATGTAAACACCAATATGTTAAAGAGAACACTGATTTCCTAAGCATTTATTGTACAAAACCATGTCAATAGAAATCACTTATAAATATTTTACAGGCAAGTACATAGGTTCAAGCTTTATATCAATATTACGCATGAAATATACCATTTGACTCTACCGATACAGCTTCCTAGTGGGTGGGGTAAAGTTCAGGAAAATACGGACATATTGAGTTCTCTTGTTTTGTGCTAACCCCCTCTTTCAGAAACAAATATAAGTTTAACCCTTTTCCTCATAGAGGACACCATGAAAAGACCTATGCGAACAGCATTAAACCAGATCAGCCTGCGAGTAACTCGCAGGCTGATCAGGTTTTATGCTGTTAGCTGCTCCTCAGTGGTCTGGAAATAAGGACTTTATAATTAAATTTGGTAAGGTTTAACTGTGGCTTTCTGCAGATCAGGCTTTATGTGGTACCTACTGAGTGCGTCAAAATAAGTCTATATGAGGGAAAGGGTTAAAAAAAGCAAACAGTACATGGCATTTTATGGTATATTAGAAAAATGCTTATCACACATGTCTTTAAAAATTTTGAAAATGTAAAATCCTTTTATGGACAAATATTAATTATTAGAGCAGTTGTTTTTCTGTCTATTTTGGAAAGATACCCTAAGCCTCCATTTGGGAATAATAAATGCCATATTTCACCTAATTATGAATAACATTATTTAAAGAGGCTAAATATAACAATCAAAATCCTTTTCTTTTTTTCCTTTTTGCCAGTTGTCAAAAAAATCACCAATTTTCAATTGGGAATGGGTCTGATATTAGGTAGAAAAACTCCTGAAAGGAGCTTAGAGTGCTTAAAAGATTGGACTTTTGCTTAGAGAAGCTGTTAAGACTGAATTATGATATTAAATTTTCCATTTTCTAGCTAAATGACATCACAATTGAAAATGTTCAAAACAAATTGCATATTTAGATTTGATCTCTTGTCAGACTGTTAAACTACTAGGAACTCTTTTTCTAGAACTTTCACTTCATAATATTAAAAATATTTATAAGCAGACATCATATTGAATGATACTTACTAAATATTTCTGCAGCTAGTTCTTTATCCCTTTCTCTTTTCCTTCACATATCAATGGTTAAGGCTGACCTTGAAAAATTCTTTGTTTGCAGTTACCCGTCCGACTCAAATTTTTTTTTTTTGCCTTTCAGGTGTCTATATTTTTTTTTTTTTTTTTTTGAAAGATCAATTGTATTTTTATCCTACACATGAAAACAAAATTTAGATGTAATAATATATAGCAGTTGCAAAAAAAAGAAATCTTACACAACAGGTAATGTCCAAGTGTATAGATGCTATAAATCTATCAAATTTTTCTAAAATATTTTGTAAACAAAAGAAAAAAGTAGCTGCCAATCAGAACATCCGCAGAGATCTTGTATTTGTGATCCTCTTGCTTTATTCGGGACCTCCGTGGCCGAGAGGGTAAAGTCGCTGACTTTAACACTCACTGACAGCCCCTCACTGTGTTGGTTCGAATCCCGGCAGGGTCATTCGGATTTTCATGTGAGGAAGCCTTCCAGCTGGCTTGCGATAGGTCGGTGGTTCTACCTGGATGCCTTTGTGCATTTGGGGTCTTCCTCCACTTGTAATTATCTGGACATGGTTATATTACTGAAATACTGTCAAAGCGATGGGAAACTCAAATAGTCAAGTCTAATCAAGTCTCTTGCTTTATTCAAATTCAGTTATGCATTAAATAATGCAGCTGACTGAATAGTCAACCCACAATGTCATATTTTATGATTCAAACTTGTGAGAGAAAGAGACAGTAAAATTAAATATGCAAGTTTAATATCTTAGACTAGTGTCTCAAAGGCCAGTATTAAATTTCTAAACAAGTCTCAGACTGCAGCTGCTGCTCTCTAATAATACTGCTACCATAATCATGTTTTGACAGGTATGTTTTGGATGTGAAGTGGTTCAAACAATGGAAGACCTATGTGGGATATGACAGCTGGGATACATACAATGTAGGAGAGGAGTCCTCAAACCCAGGGCCTATCGACAATACACCAATATTTCAAGGTAATAAAAGGGAGGAACATTGTATAAAATAAAATTATCCAAAATAATTTAGTGAATAAATTAATTTTATTTACATATTAGCTCATTTTATTTCCTAGGTAGGAATCACTTCCTGAATCTTAAAATTTTGCTGATACAGATTTTTTTTATGTCAAGGAAATAAATGCATGCTGCTGAGATTCATTAATGATTACCATCAATTAAATTCTAGACCATCAGCAGACTGCATATCTTGATCATACTGACTCATTCTGACTGATCTAGGTTTAACATCAGTTTACAGCAAAATTTCAACCCAGGATTTCTATTTCTCTTCTGGAACAAAATATTGTTCAAAGGCCCTTTCTCCATCATCTGAAAAAAAGGCCTGTCAGTCTTTGTCAGTAATTTATTTTAGGTGATATTTTTGAAACCCTACTAGGTAAGACAATGAGTCACATGACAGAGATGACAGGTGACTAGCCCTGTCTGCAGGCTCTCTGCACCAGTGATGCACTGTGTAAGCCTCTACACTATAAAACTTATTTTAATGACCTTTACTGCCTGAGATAATTTGGTCTTGCTCCAACCTTGTGAAATGTGAGTCATGTTATATGACTTTATACATTGTGTCAAGGAAGCTGAATTACATTGTGTATAGCTTATTATACTCGTTTTTTAGTATTTCTAATGAAGGTTGCTCTGGAATTTTATTACAATATCTCAGCTTAGGCTTTCTCCATATACTTGGCATAGTTTCTTATTGTAACAATGGGGAGGTTGGAGTTGTACTTGACATGGGTCAAGGCCAATGTTTCTGAAAATCGAAATTGAAACTGATAGCAATGCAGGAGAGGATGTTTTCAGCTTTATTTAAAGCTGTTATTAGGCTATATTCTCAATGTCAGGAAGTACTCTTCTGTTGTTGTTTTTTTTAATTAGAATACATGTATAAATATTGTTCATAAATAAATCATTAGTGGGAGATAATCATAGAATTTGGCCAAAAATTGACAGGGTGTTTTCCACACTGACAGTTTATAAATTTAAAAATAGAATATGTTGATTTTTTTTTAGATTTCTTATTGGGAAAATTAGTGTTATAAACAAAAAGAAGGGGGGGGGTCATAAAATAATGAAAAATGTTTTATATTTAGAAGACAATTACCAAATAAAAGGTGGTATATGTCATAGAAAGTTTCAAACCAACAATAAATTAAAAAAATAATGCAAATTTCTTTAAAATTCCATGTATTATTTTTGTTGAGAAAATAAAAGCTATTTCTTTGGGAAAGTAGGTACAGTGGTCATGCAATTCCTCAATGTGACGATTCATTGAATACCGGCGCTGACTCAAGCTTCAAGCCCAATCCCTGGATTTAGCTCTTCTTATTCTATATAAATTTATGGGCGATTCTTCACACATGTGATTTTGGGATTCCTAGAGTTAAGTCCTTGGTCCCTAGGTAGTATATCCTATATGATTTCTATATGATTCGTCGAAGTGATATCCTTGACAACCATACTACCTGTCCCTGTAATTAACACCTTGGTCGAGATGGTTTTCATTAGAGTACATTGGTGAGTCATTATATCAACACGGCAATGTAGAAAGTAATTTCACACCTACTGATCATGTAACAAACTGTGACGGGCCTAATTAATCATTTGTAACTAAAGGAGCCAATTTTGTTTGTTTGTGTGTTGTTCCTTTTCTCTGTAATCATTAATTTGAAGAACCACGGTATAATTTCAAGTGTTTATTACAAGAATGTAAAAAATATGTATCGCCGCCATAAAACAAATTAAAAATAAAGGTTTTCATTCAAATTATCGGTAAAAAAGAACTTATTTCTGACTTAATTCTCACAATGAATGTTATTATCGTGTTGTTTCTGTATTTTTAAACATATTTTATGTTTATAAAGTATTACTAGAGGCTAAACGTAAAAAATTAATTAATGAAAAGACAACGTTTAGGTATCAACACATGTAAACGTATTGAATTTTGACACATAAATGATTCCTCGAATACGGCTTTTCTTCGAGTTTTTTTTTAGCAGATCCCGTCCGACCTCGAGGAATCGCATGACCACTGTAGTAATTTTTGGTAAAAGATGTTGGTTTTTAGCTAGGGGAAACCATCTGTAAAAGGTGGTAAATTTACACACACACACGCACACACACACACAAAATCACTGAAACTTATCAATATATGCTTTATTTTATTTCCAAGATTTTATTGCCAATCTTTTTCTCAATTTTTAAAATCTTGACACAAAAAATTCCCTTTTTGAATGGGTCATCTTCACAAAATTTTCAAAACTGGGAAAAAAAACTTTTAAGAGTAATCTGGGTTACAGTATTGTTGCAGAGGTTCAGAGACCTTCATGTATATAGCCCTAGTTACACTGTTAGTTTGTCTGTTCACTTCCTGTACATTTGCACTTGTATCATTGTATATTAACAAGAAAAGTTCAGATCATGGGTATGATGATGGTTATAACATACCAGGAAGTATAATGGTATATTGCTGGGGACCAGCCTGTGTGGGTGGTATTGTGAAATCCATTGTGTTATCTATTTGTAGGGTAATATTACAGGGTGGTAGCTTGTAATGTTTTTCAAGTGGATGAGAACACAAACATCTGACATTGAAAATTTCGTTATTTTTATAGAGGTGAGCTTTTGTGATCGCCCTTTTTCCGGCGTCGTGAGTTGTGCGACATCAACAATTTGGCTTGTTAACACTCTAGAGGCCATATTTTTAAGCCAATCTTCATGAAACTTGGTCAGAATGTTTGTCTCCATAAAATCTTGGACAAGTTCGAATTTGGGTCATGTGGGGCAAAAAGTAGGTCGCGGTCAAATTTTATAAAAAGCTTGTTAACACTCTAAGAGGCCACATTTTTGGCCTAATCTTCATGAAACTTGGTCAGAATGTTTTTCTCCATAAAATCTTGGACAAGTTCGAATTTGGGTCATGTGGGGTCAAAAAGTAGTTCACAAGGTCAAATCTTAGTAAAACCTTGTTAACATTCTAGAGGCCCATTTTTGGCCATTTCTTCATGAAACTTGGTCAGAATGTTTGTTTGCATAAAATCTTGGACAAGTTCGAAATTGGGTCATGTGGGGTCAAAAAATAGGTCATGAGGTCAAATCTAATAAAAGCCTTGTTAACACTCTAGAGGCCACATTTTTGGCCCAATCTTCATGAAACTTGGTCAGAATGTTTGTTTCCATAAAATCTTGGACAGGTTTGAATTTTGGTCATGTAGGTTCAGAAGTAGGTCATGAGATCAAATCTTAGAAAAACCTTGTTAACACTCTAGAGGCCACATTTTTGGCCATATCTTCATAAACTTGGTCAGAATGTCTGTTTCCATAAAATTGAAAGTGGGTCATGTGGGGTCAAAAAGTAGGTCAATATGAAAAATCCAACATATGTTGCTTATTTATAATCAGGTGAGCGATTCAGGGCCATCATGGCTCTCTTGTTTTTTATTATCTCCCTTTTTAAGTTTTATTTTTTTCAATTTCTGTCAGGAGCATTACTTGCATTAACTTGAAACATGAAATAGATAATGAGATTAGGAGGAGCAATAACCAAGAACAGTTACTCTACCTTGATCTATTTCTGAATTATCTCCATTTATTCAATGAATGGATGATCCTTGGGTGAATCTTCACAAAAGTTGCTAAAATAAATTTGATCTATGTAGAACTCTGGTTGCCATGGCAACAGTATGAAATAAATAATGAAAGCTTCAAAAATCTTCTCCTTCAAAATTACTGGCCAGATTTCAAAATGTTTAATTACAGGTGTTACTTGGGTAACTCTCTACCAAGTTTGCTAAAATTATTCTAATAGGTAAAAAAAAACATGGCCGCCAGGGGCGGGGCTAAATTGCCAAATATGTATATAGTGAAATCTTTAAATGACATCTCCTCTGAAACTGCTGGACAGAATTTGATTTAAACTTAGCAGAGATGATCCTTGGATGAACCTCCACAAAAGTTGCTAAAATTAACTTTATCCATGTAGAACTCTGGTTGCCATGGCAATGGATAGGGAAAAAAAAGAAAGGAAAGAAAACTTAAAAAACATCTTCTTCAAGACTACTGGCCTTCAAGACTACTGGCCAGATTTCAAAATGTTTTAGTACAGATGTTCCTTAGGTAATCCTCTACCAAGATTGCTGAAATTATTCTGAGCTGTTAGAAAACATGGCCACCAGGGGTGGGACTAAATTTAATTGCCTTATTTGTATATAGTGAAAACTTTATATGACATCTCCTGAAACTGGTGGACAGAATTTGATTAAACTTGGCAGGGATGATCCTTGGGTGAAATTTGCTAAAATAATTTTGATCCATGTAAAACTCTGGTTGCAATGGCAATGGAAAGAAATGAATTATGAAAACTTTAAAAAATCATCTCCTTCAAAACTATTGGCCAGATTTCAAAATGTTTTAGTACAGATGTTCCTTGGGTAACCCTATACTCTTGTTGTTGTTGTTGTTTTTTTTTGGGGGGGGGGGCGTCATTTCTTTTTAGCTCACCTGAGCACAACGTGCTCATGGTGAGCTATTGTGATCGCCTTTTGTCCGTCGTCCGTGCGTGCGTCCGTCCGTCCGTCGTCAACAATTTGCTTTAAACAACATCTCCTCATGAACCGCTGAAGGGATTTTGACCAAACTTCACAGGAATCATCCTTATGATGCCCTCTATCAAAGTTGTACAAATTATTCAGATTGGTTGAAAAAGTAGGTCACAGGAGCTAAAAATAGATTTTAAAAATGCAAACTTTGAAAATCTTCTTCTGCAAAACTGCAAGGCCTAGAGCTTAGATATTTGGTATGTAGCATCATCTTATGGGCCATTACCAAGATTGTTCAAATCATAGCCCTACGGTGATAAATGCCCCCACACCAGGGGTCACTTGTTTTTCATAGAGTTATATAGGAAAATCTTTAAAAATCTTCTTCTATGAATCCATTAGGCCTAGAGCTTAGATATTTGGTATGTAGCATCATCTAATGGTTCATTACCAAGATTGTACAAATCATAGCCCTACAGTGATAAATGCCCCACACCAGGGGTCACTTGTTTTACATAGAGTTATATAGGAAAATCTTTAAAAATCTTCTTCTATGAATCCATAAGGCCTAGAGCTTATATATTTGGTATGTAGCATCATCTTATGGTTCATTACCAAGATTGTTTAAATCATAGCCCTATGGTGATAAATGCCCCCGGACCAGGGATCACTTGTTTTACATAGATTTATATAGGAAAAACTTTAAAAATCTTCTTCTATGAATCCATAAGGCCTAGAGATTAGATATTTGGTATGTAGCATCATCTTATGGGCCATTACCAAGATTGTTCAAATCATAGCCAAACGGTGATAAATGCCCCTGCAATAGGGTTCACTTGTTTTACATAGAGTTACATAGGAAAATCTTTAAAAAAATTCTTCTATGAATCCATAAGGCCTAGAGATTAGATATTTGGTATGTAGCATCATCTAATGGTTCATTACCAAGATTGTTCAAATCATGACCCTATGGTTATAAATGCCCCCGCACCAGGGGTCACTTGTTTTACATAGTTATAGGAAAATTTAAAAAAATCCATAAGGCCTAGAGATTAGATATTTGGTATGTAGCATCATCTTATGGTTCATTACCAAGATTGTACAAATCATGACCTTATGGTGATAAATGCCCCCGCACCAGGGGTCACTTGTTAGTCCCCTACCGGTGTTCACACCGGAGGGGACTATAGGTTTGCCCTCCGTCTGTCCGTCCGTCCGTCTGTCCGTCCGTCCGTCCGTCCGTCTGTCCGTCCGTCTGTCCGCTCAAATCTGGATCCCGCGATAACTTAATAACTAAGCAAGCTAACTTGATGAAACTTGGTATATGACTAGATGGCAATGTGTAGATTATGCACGTCATTTTATTTTTGTTCTTCAACTAAAATTGTGGTTGCTATGGTAACGGAAATAGTGAAAATATGGCAAAAATGGGATCCCGCGATAACTAAGCAAGCTAACTTGATGAAACTTGCTATATGACTAGATGGCAATGTGTAGATTATGCACATCATTTTATTTTTGTTCTTCGACTAAAATTGTGGTTGCTATGGTAACGGAAATAGTGAAAATATGGCAAAAAATGGGATCCCGCGATAACTAAGCAAGCTAACTTGATGAAACTTGCTATATGACTAGATGGCAATGTGTAGATTATGCACATCATTTTATTTTTGTTCTTCAACTAAAATTGTGGTTGCTATGGTAACGGAAATAGTGAAAATATGGCAAAAATGGGATCCCGCGATTACTAAGCAAGCTATCTTGATGAAACTTGGTATATGACTAGATGGCAATGTGTAGATTATGCACGTCATTTTATTTTTGTTCTTCGACTAAAATTGTGGTTGCTATGGTAACGGAAATAGTGAAAATATGGCAAAAAATGGGATTGATTACCATATTGAGTCAAGGTGGAGCCGGTAGGGGACTTTATGTGTTGCATACAACACCAGTTACTTGTTTTACATAGAGTAATATAGGAGAATCTTTAAATAAATCTTCTAGTATGAATCCATGGACAAGAGTTTTTTTGGAAGGTTTTAATTTTGTGGCCCCATGGAGATAAATGACCCCGCACTAAATCTTCTCCTCTGAAACCATAAGGCCCAGTGCTTATATATTTGGTGTATAATATTGTCAGGGCTAAAATGTTTAAGATTGAGTTATATCAGAATTCTTGTCTGTTTAAAAACCTTGTAATCAGTTGTAGCAATGGTACTCAGGTGAGCGTTTCAGGGCCATCATGGCCCTCTTGTTTAATTATTCCTCTTTTTGACAAATTTGAGTTGGCCAGGAAAGGATTTGGGGAAATCAAATCTGCCGCCTGCCCCCTCTGATGTTAAAACCCAGCAGGTCATGCTGATCAATTGCGGTTTTGTAGATACTCTATATAACATTGTGTTCTATAAATGTCATAGGGATAGAGAAAAGAAATCTTACATTTGAAACCAAAGCTTGGATCAGTTTTATTTTCAGACTTTTAATATATTATTCTTACACTATCCAGTTAGAGGTAAATAGATATCATCTTGTGAAGTCTGGGCAAGTTTTTTTCCTTATGATAGATATTATTTTTCAATGAATGAAAGAGTGGTGGTGGGGAGCTGAATCACATTCAGTGATAGCTCTAGCTTATATTGGTTTTGTTGGCTGTTGGTGGAAGTTTGGATTAATTTTGATCTTATTTCATGAGGCAGACACATTGGTAAGGGAAATAATTTGTCTGGAAATCACAATTTTTAGTCAATGTACTGCTTCGGTTTATGTGTATACCACATGTTGTATCATAGTGAGCTGGTGTATTTACAACAGAGGGCAGCCAGAAGCTGAAGGAACACCTGGTAGATGACCTGGACTACACACTGCTGCCAGAGGATGCCTGGAAGAAGATGGTTTCCTGGTACAACCTTGTGGAGGGACAGGTGAGGACTGGAGCTGGCTGTGTGGGGGATCTGATATCCCTTCATTGTTAACAGACCTTATACCTAGGTGGGGGGGGGGGGGGGGGGGGGGGACAGGTGAGGACTGGAGCTGGCTGTGTGGGGGATCTGATATCCCTTCATTGTTAACAGACCTTATACCTAGGTTGTGGGGGGGACAGGTGAGGACTGGAGCTGGCTGTGTGGGGGATCTGATATCCCTTCATTGTTACAAATTTTTACAGCTATGCAGGGTGGGGAGGGAGGGAGTCTGATATTTGCAGTTCAGTAATTTGAGTGTGTACCTTCCTCAAGGAAATAATGGCAAAATGAAATATGAAGAAAAATTTTGTGTGTAGCCCATGCTAATGGTTATTGTAAAAAACAAAGAGAATGTTTAAATAAATTTAATATATAAATATCTTGCATCAGGAGGATAATGAAAGAAGGACAGTTGTAGGATTTTAATGAACACTTCATGAAATGGTGCTGCATGTTACTTTATATATTATGTTTCCGGCAAAATAGATGTAAATTCACATTGTTGATGAATAAAATCTTAACTACAAGCAAATATCATTGGTTAAAATAAAATTTAAAGTAAAGACATATTAGAAGCTAGCTTTGGGCAGCATAATAGAATCGGACTGTCCATGTGTGTGTCTGGAATTTTCATTTCTGGACAATAACTTAGTCTTCCATATAATTTGGCATCATTGATCTCCTCAGGATGAAGGAGTGTTGCGCGAAAGATCCAGGTTTGTGATTCAAAGGTCAAGGTCACAATCACAGTTCAAAGGTCATAAAATAGGATATTTTTCAGTTTCCGGACATTAACTCTCTAAAGGTCAAGGTCATAATCACATCAAAGGGCTAAAATGGGGGTATTTTTCTGTGTTCAGACATTAGCTCTGTCCTGGATGGATGGATATTTATATAACTTGGTATCATTGATCTCCTCAAAAAGACAGAGTGTTGTGCGAAAGGTCCAGGGTGGTAACTCAAAGGTCAAGGTCACAATCACAGATTAAATGTCATAAAATGGGGGTATTTTTTATTTTCCAGTTTTTGGACATTAACTCTGTACGGGATGGATGGATAATTATTTAACTTGGTATCAGTGATCTCCTCAAGAAGGAAGAAGTGTCATGAAATATCATGGTTGTATTTCAAAGGTCAAGGTCACAGTAAACATTTGAAAATCTTAAAATGGGGGTATTTTTGGTGTGCGGATACTAACTCTGTCCTGGATGGATGGATGTATACATAACTTTCAATCAGTGATCTCCTTGAGAAGAGGGAGTGCTGTGTGAAAGATCCAGGTTCATAATTGAATGGCCAAGGTCACAGTCACAGATCAAAGGTCAAATGACAAAAGAGACCTGTCAAAACATCCCTTTGGGAGTATATGTCACTGACTGTGACAATTCTTGTTGTAAAGTAAAACTCTGGTGGGGGGTGGGGGGGACACAAAAAAAACAACTTAACATCAAAATAATGATCTAGGCAAGCATGTGGCAAGTAAAATATATTGTAATGATCAATTTGGTAAAAAGAACTCAAGTTACTGTAAAATTATGATATTTTGTTGGGGATTAATTTTCTTTGATTTCGTGGACGCAAAATCTATGAATTTATGTCCCCATGAAAAGTTTTGGTTTATCATGTCAAACAGCTCGCCAGTAATGATGACGTTCTCCAATACCACAACAGACTCTTGAGTAAATTGAGTTCAATAATATATATAAAGTTTGTGTTGAATCTGGAATATAATGTATTAAAAAGCAAATAAACAAATCGCCAAACAAAACTTAATTATGTTAGTTGTGTTACTAATTGTGTTTAATGTACAACTGCAATTAATTTTGAGTTGGTTTTCACCATAATTTACCGTACACCACCCACTTTTGTTTATACTGTGATCACTGTACTAGTCATGTTTTATGTACATAGTTTTATAATTTACACATGATATATAAACATGTATATATATTATTCATCTTATCCTTTCATTTGAGAATTTTTGCTTCATAATTTTTGTGAGTACACGAGTGTCTTTCCTGCATAGATAAGTTGCATGGGTAGGAGAGATCCACTCTGCATTATTATGGCTAATATAAGACAGTGATTTGTCGTCGTTATTAAGACGACAGATTGACACCTGCTGTGCCCCCATTGTCCTCTTGCTCCCCGGCACTACAGGACATCCTGTCTAGCCCCAGTTGATGACAAGTGGGTCCGGGATATCATGCTGTGCCACAACTGTGGTGACCTCGGTTTTTATCCTAAACAATACATGGCCGAAATGTTACGAATATTATATGGCCACAAGCTTAGATTATTTACACTTACTTTGGCCTGATTAATGTTCCCTAAAAGTTAGTACTTAAAGCCAGATCTTAACATGTACTAAACGCCATGTCATTAACATGTTATGACCAATGTTAGGCTGCATTCTTTTCAACTTTAATTTTGTAAAGGTCTTCAAATCTGCATCCAAATAACGTTGAAATAAATAAAAAAAAATTTTTTTTCCTTTTTCTAACACATGAATCCAGGAACTCTTGTCCCCACGAACATGTTTTTTTGTTCACCGAATCCACGAAATTTCAACCCCGCTAAATAAAAGGATTTCACAGTAATGGGATTAAAGAAATACATAAAGGGAAAAAACTCGGTATAGAGTCATGTGTCATGTATTGCCTGTCATTTTAGGAAGACCTCCGAAGGAAGGTGATAGAAGAAGGGGTCTACTCAAAGTCCCTGAAGGTGGAGGTGTATCCATGGCACCTTAAGATCTGTGAGAACTCCAAACCTGATGAGCAAATCAATAAACAGTTCAGCAGATCTGATACAGTCGGTAGGTAGACCCTCATCTAATCTTCCTCGAAAAGGAAGGCAAATTAATATATAAAAAAAGTCCTTAATTTAGAATAAAACCAGGACTTATATAGATTGCCTTTCAGATTGGCTAATGAAGTGACGTCAACCTCCTTGAAATAGATATATGTATATTGGTTTAAGTAAGAAAATCTGTACAAGGGTTTGTCAAGTGCAAGTGAACCTTGCTTTCAAGAAACATTCAGGATGGGGATATGCCTGTTTTGTTTTTATGTTATTTGAGCTTGTGGTATTTAAGTATTTAGGTGCATTAGATGCTCTAACTGAAAAAGCATTCATCTTTTATGTTTACTTTGTTAGATGACAATCACAAGCATTAAGTACTGTGACATTTTGTAGAACAACTCGAGAAAGCTATGCGTAAGGAGTTCAACGTAGCAGAGGACAAGGAGGTGAGACTGTGGAACCGCTACATGACCAACATGTACGAGCCTCTGAACAAGAAGGAAAACACACTACAGGACGCTGGCCTCTACCAGGGGCAGGTCATCGTCATGGAACAGAAGAATGAGGACGGATCCTGGCCACGACAGACCAGCAACACAGCACAGAAATCGTAAGGGCTGTGGTGTCTCTTTCTCTCGTACTCTCTCTTTCATTCTTTTTAGCTCACCTGAGCACAACGTGCTCAAGCAGTGATTCAGATTGGACCCACTTTCCTTAGGACAGTTGTCCTGATTGGTCAGTGTTTTTTAAGTCATTTGTCCTAAATTACAAGAAAAACTTCGGACAAATTTGTTACAGCAAAATGATTTATAAGACATTAATGACACTTTCAAGTTTACTTTATTTTTTCATATTATTTTTGCTTTGAAATATATCATGCAATATTGTTTCATTACTTCAGTCAGTTAAATAATTTCCTAGGTAAATATGTTGTTATGACTATCTTTTGATACCTTGTTCACTCACATAGGAATGAAATAAATAATTGTTATTCAAGTTAGTATCTGGAGGGATGCATTTCTTCAGCATGAAATAAGTGTCACAGAACCCACCCAACACTTAAGCATAAAAAATCTTACAAATAAAAGCAAATATATACATGTATAAATATCTTTTCAATTTTATTGACTCAAGAAAATAGCATGTAATAATAAATTATTTAACTTTAAATGGATGGAAATGTGAGATCTTTCATATTTCTGGGATTTTGAAGATGATGATTGAGAGAAAGATTGGACATATATGGATTTTTTTATTGTTTACCAAATTGAATAAACATAGAATTGTAATTTTTATGACTTTCTATCTAATCAAATTCTAAGGCGAATTCAGCAAAATCTGAAAAATCAACTTGTCAGAATGATTTTCCATTCTGCGACAGTCGTGTTCTTATAAATACGATCTAATTTGAAAGTGCTGACAAATCAGTTACAAGTATATATATTTTATTCCCCCAATAATAAAATCGACATCCTTTGATTCCTTATCTACTCTTTGTTTTTCAATCATCATTGACAGTTTCTTGCCGACATTTTATAACGGCCTGTTTATTTCTTAGAAGACTCGCCGATTTCCAGTTTTAACGACACTTGTTTAGACAATCAAATGACCACATCTTGTGGCACGTGATTTATGGTATCTGACAATTCTATTGGTTCTTTTTATAGACAGACGCTGTAGTTTAAAAAAAGCACGAGAAGAATAAATTTGCATAGGTAATTTTCCACTGGATAAAACTTGAATAGCATGAAGAAAAAAACCCCGAAAACCTGACATGCATCATTCTATTTATCTAGTCATATTCCTGTTTTTATTGATTGATATATGTATTTAATTTTAAAGAATCATGTAATTATGAAAAAGAAACATACATATACGTAAAAACTGTGGAAAATATCGATCATTCGGTGGTCGAAATTCTCACAACATACAAGTCCTATGAACACGCATACAAACCGGCGACCCCAAGTATCAAAAATCATTTCTAACGTAATTATTTTCAGAATAAACACATTTTTAGCATGATTAAAGTTTCAACAGCAACAATGCTATTTATCTTTTTTGCCGATATGGAACTTTTATGCTGTTAAAAAGTTAAAAACCGACAGCATCAATTTGAGTCTCCATGAAGTTACAGGTATTTGAGTCAAAATGCGTCTGTATGAAGTAACAAGTATATGCGTCAGAATGAGTCTCTAGATGAAGTAAAGGGTTAATTGTCGAAATTTCACTGTCCAGTACAGAAATTTGTTGGTCACATTGTCTGATTAACTGTAGCTTTTATCGGCCCTGGACCGAAGGGCTGATCCAATCTGAATCTCTGCTCAAGGTGAGCTTTTGTGATCCCCCTTCGTCCGTTGTGGCTTGTTAACACTCTAGAGGCCATATTTTTAGGCCAATCTTCATGAAACTTGGTCAGAATGTTTCTCTCCATAAAATCTTGGACAAGTTCAAAATAGGGTCATGTGGGATTAAAAAGTAGGTCATGAGGTCAAATCTTATAAAAACCTTGTTAACACTCTAGAGGCCACATTTTGGCCCTATCTTTATGAAACCTTGTCAGAATGTTTTTCTCCATAAAATCTTGGTCAATGTTTGAATTTGGGTCATGTGGGGTCAAAAAGTAGGTCACAAGGTCAGATCTTAGTAAAATCTTGTTAATACTGTAGAGGCCACATATTTGGCTCAATCATCATGAAACTTGGTCAGAATGTCTGTTTCCATAAAATCTTGGATGAGTTCAAATTTGGGTCATGTGGGGTCAAAAAATAGGTCATGAGGTCAAATCTTAGAAAAACCTTGCAGGGGTTTTCTTAAGTGGACGCCCGCTTGCCCGTGCCGGGTTAAAATCACCATGGGCAAGTGATTTTTCCAAGGAGATTATTTTCCCAAATGAAATTGTTCGTTTTTTTTTTATATATTTTATTTTCTACATTATTGCCGGAGGTCCTAACAGCGCCCCTGTCCTAACTTCGCCACCTTCCTTTTTTTTTTTATTGTAGTCTCACTAGATTTTATAACACGCGCAAGTGACTCTGATAATTTTTTTTTACGATGTTTCTGTAAATAAACTCAGATGATTTTTGTACGAAATTTTAAATTCAAACTGATAAATATTGCAAATTTTATCTTGCACCACTCTTTTTATGTTTTTTCTTAATACAAAATGATTTTCACGCAGAATGGCCCTTTTACACTCAAATTTTTAAAATAAAAGTATCTCAGAAATTCTATCTGCTGTGTTTACATATTTATAAATGGAAGTCATATGTGTACAATTCGCAACTGCTATGATGTCACCTAGGGGACTGAGTTAGGACCACACAAAATGATGGCATAATATTTGACTTGTAATGTATTTAATGTTATTTTCGAGTGAATAATTATTTATAAAAGAATTATTTTGGGGGTATCAATGTGAATTTGATAGAATTAATTGGTACGTGAACAGTTTTTATTCTATCTATTTTATTTATGTTGCATTTCCGAATTAAATCTTGGGGGGGGGCGCAGTTTGGGCACTCGAGGATACATATGGTGAGTTGCTTGCAAATTGTGTTTGATACATGTTAATTAAAATTCATCTTAATACTTCACATATTTAGTTTTAAACATTAACAAACACTAATTAACTTAAAAGATCGGACAAGCTGTTTTCATTGGGGGCAAGAAGATGTTCAAAGTAACTTGTCCCCTGGGCAAGTGAAAGTCAAAACCTTAAGGAAACCCCTGCCTTGTTAACATTCTAGAGGCCACATTTTTGGCCCAATCTTTATGAAACTTAATCAGAATGTTTGTTTCCATAAAATCTTTATGAAGTTTGAATTTGGGTCATGTGGGGTCAAAAAGTAGGTCATGAGGTCAAATCTTATAAAAACCTTGTTAACAGTCTAAAGGCCACATTTTTGGCCCAGTCTTCATGAAACTTGTTTGTTTCCATAAAATCTTTATGAAGTTTGAATTTGGGTCATGTGGGGTCAAAAAGTAGGTCATGAGGTCAAATCTTAGAAAAACCTTGTTAACAGTCTAAAGCCCACATTTTTGGCCCAATCTTCATGAAACTTGTTTGTTTCCATAAAATCTTTATGAAGTTTGAATTTGGGTCATGTGGGGTCAAAAGTAGGTCATGAGGTCAAATCTTAGAAAAACCTTGTTAACACTCTAGAAGCCATATCTTCATGAAACTTGGTCGGAATGTCTGTTTCCATAAAATCTTGGACAAGTTCGAAAGTATGTCATGTGGGGTCAAAAAGTTGGTCAATATGAAAAATCCAACATATGTTGCTCATTTATAATCAGGTGAGCGATTCGGGGCCATCATAGCCCTCTTGTTTTGTTTTTTTCCCCTTTCTCCCCCTCTCTCTTGCTGTTTTCTTTTTCCTGCCAGTCCCACATGCTCTCTCTCTCCCTCCGCCCACTGTCTACATGTACCATCTGTCACCAGATCAGTATTGCTTATCTTAATTTCAAAGAAGCTGTACGAAAATGTTGTGGCTGTGTTTGTACATTATAATTACTGAACCTACAATTTTTGTTGGATATATACAGTTAATAGTATTTTTTTGTATCATGAATACAGTACCTGCTATATTTCTGTATTGCAGATACAGTAGTTCAACTGACCGCAGCTCTTCCTCACTTTCCACAAGGTGAGTATAAAGCACAACATGAAACTAGATAAATCAGATTAATCTACTTATCAATTTTCCAAAAATTATTAAGGAGTGTGACAGCACTTTAGCTCTAAAGTAGACATAGTCCCCAAATTACTGAAATACTGTCAGTGGGACATATAACCCAACAACGAAAGAAGGAAAGAAATGCAGGTAATGGTGTTATTGTTTGATGTTTAACAGGTCGGGTAATACATATGGTTACAGCGGTGGCTACAGCAGTTACGGGTATGAACCTGGGCGTGGCATTGTCACTCCGGGGCTCTGTGGCCTCTCTAACATTGGCAACACTTGCTTCATGAACTCAGCTCTGCAGGTACGTTCAGTCTGTATGCTACACATTCTTTAAATTTTGGTAGTTTGTTTTTCATTGTTATTCAGGGGTGACGATATTTGATTTATAATTTCTTCTTAATTGCTAAACTTTGTCTTCATCCTATAATTATTTAATAAAAATTCTTTCAAAAGTTCAATACTTGTATTGGTCCTTGGGCAACCTTAGCAATATAGACAATGAATTTTGCCATCTGTTTATAATTGCTAATATCATAGCTGCACACAGCTGGTATAGCTACTAGATTTATAGCCTGAAGGTCCCAGGCACAAGACAGGACATGGACTAATGTCTCAATATATCTTACATCTGATGATCTCTGGTGTATGTAAGTAACCTGTCAGTGGCTTGTAGATGCTTGTCAAAGGTTAAAATATACCAGTAACAAAGACTTTAAGAATTGGGATGTTGTTTTTTTTCATGGCTTATTCATCAATGGCATTTGTGTTCAAACTACTTAGACAGTGATCTTATATCTGGTAAAATAGAAGGTTATCTTATATCTGATGAAATAGAAGGTAATCTTATATCTGATGAAATAGAAGGTAATCTTATATCTGGTGAAATAGAAGGTAATCTTATATCTGGTGAAATAGAAGGTAATCTTATATCTGGTGAAATAGAAGGTAATCTTATATCTGGTGAAATAGAAGGTTATCTTATATCTGGTGAAATAGAAGGTAATCTTATATCTGGTGAAATAGAAGGTAATCTTATATCTGGTGAAATAGAAGGTTATCTTATATCTGATGAAATAGAAGGTAATCTTATATCTGGTGAAATAGAAGGTTATCTTATATCTGGTGAAATAGAAGGTGATCTTATATCTGGTATTTCACAAAAATAATTATTCTAAAAGACTATATAAAAGTTATCAATCTATTTGGGGGTGGGGGGGAAGAATTCTGAAGTTAACAGCAGTTTCTCTTGGCATTAGTGATAAATTTTGAATGCATTTCTCATTTTTTCTAGTGCATGAGCAATGTACAGAGACTGACAGAGTACTTCCTGTCCTCCAAGTGGACGGAGGAGATCAATGAAGAGAACCCCCTTGGTATGCACGGTGAGATTGCCAAGTCGTACGCTGAGCTAATCCAGATCATGTGGTCTGGCAAGTACAGTTTCACGGTGCCACGCAACTTCAAGGTATGGCTCTGAATATATCAGTCATGGTCGGAATAGTGTAAAATGTTTTGGCATATTATTATATACTTGTTTCAGAAGGAACTGGTGGGGTGGTATGAAGAAATCACACAGGTTGTCTTGTCGTATTGAATTCTGTCCCAGTTAGGAGTGTAGCAGGGTATTAATTATCTTCAGTGATAGCTCTGATTTGAATAGTATAAATAAAATGAATAAATTATACTACACCTATGTACATATTTGTTGGATATTTCAGCACTACAAACTGATGCAAAATTTATAAAAAGCTTGTCTCAAAAATTGTTTGTGTTTTTATCTGAAAAATTTAACTTGCAAGTTGTACACTTAAATTTTTATGAGTTCAAGGGAAAACTCAGCTTGAGAGTTTGTTGTTGTTTAAAATACAGAAGCCAGCTTGTATGTTGCAAAGTAATTCTATTGATTCGTTTTACAGTAGCTCAGCAAGTTCAGTTCTGAAAATTGAGCTACTCAGCATAGGGACTTGTTTGTTAGATTTTCCTTATTGCTAAATCTTTTATTTATAACAAAACTTTATCCATATATGTGTTTATGATCCTTTTTAGTTTATTCACTATGTATACTTATACAGTATGCAGTTGGGAGGTTTGCACCCCAGTTTTCTGGGTACCAGCAGCAAGATTCTCAAGAACTGATGGCTTTCCTGCTGGACGGGCTCCATGAGGACCTGAACCGAATCAAAAAGAAGCCCTATGTTGAATTGAAGGATGCAGATGACAGGCCTGACGAGGTAGCTTATATAGGTCCACACACAAAAACACACACATTTACATTAACTTCATTATGTAACATTTTGCAACTTGGCAGTATGATCATATGGAAATAATTTTGAAAGTGTTTTCAGTAAGATTATACAATGTAAGCTAATTTGCACCTTTTTTTTCTCCCTTCATTACAACCAAAGTTGTTTAAAAAACCACATTAAATGTTCTAGACATACATTTCCATTTTGTATAAACAGACACACACACACACACACATTATAATTGATATACATGTTTGTGAGTGTGTTTTATCCAATAAAAAAAAAGTTGTTTTTGATGGTATGGAAAGTATTACAATATCAACTTTACCCAGCAAAATTGCTCTCTAGGAGTTCAGATCCTTTCATATACTACATTTTAAGGTTGGATGTGGGTAAGTACATTGGTATCTATATCTACAGCAGCTTCACCAAAATGTTTATGTTTACATTCCAGGCTGTTGCCATGGAAGCATGGGATAAATACAAGCTGAGGAATGATTCCATCATCACAGATATCTTCCACGGTCTGCTGAAGTCCACAGTGCAGTGTCCCCAGTGTGAGAAAATCTCAGTGACCTTTGACCCATTCTGCTACCTGTCCCTCCCACTGCCGGTCAGGAAAGAGAGGCAGCTGGAGATATTCTGGCTTCCCCTTGACCCCAACAAGAAACCTGTCCAGGTAGGCTAAGTGGAGTCCATATCAACATTTCTAGTTCCTTCAATGAGAATTTGAAGTCCCACTTACGCTCATTCTCATGAGATTATGTTCCTCTCAGCAGTTCATCACAAATGGTACCACAAATAAAGTTATGATGGTCGTTTGTGTAAATCAGGTAATCCATTGATTGCATCATATCTCAAGAGAAGCTTTTTGATAATCTATGATTTGAATATTTCTATAAACATTGGAAAGGTCTATATTTTTCCCTAATTCAAGCATTTGTCATATATTCTGCAAAATGAAACATTTAAAATGTGTATATCTGACAATCTTTATTAAAGTTTTCCTACAGTATATTTAGCTTTTCATACTTGTTAAACATGATTATCCTATTTTAAATTTGTTTACTTTGATTTTAAATGAACTTAGTTCATGGTATCATAGTCAGTTGATGACTAGTCATCTATTGGAAAAGCATCAGACATACTTCATATCCACAGGAAGGTCTGTATAGTCAGTTTATGTCTGTAGGAAAGGCAACAAACACAGTCATTTCAGCAGTCAGAGTACCTTTCCAGTTGTTCGCATTGGAAATTTAAGCCCTGCCTCTTCCATATATAGGTCAACTATAAATAGTATCTCAAACAAAGCCGTGTGTTCTCTTGTACAAACCAGATTGATCAACCATTTACTACTCATTATCCCTTTGTAGCTTTTGGACAGCCTATTAGTTAATTTAAATACATTTGTAAATACTGGTAAGATTCTTTCATGTCCATGAAAAGGCAACATAGGTTACTGTATGTCCATGAGAAAGACAACGAACATGTAGTCTATTCATGCCCATAAGAAAGGCAACATACATGTAGTCAATTCATGTCCATGGGAAAGGCAACATACATGTAGTCAATTCATGTCCATAAGAAAGGCAACATACATGTAGTCTATTCTATGTCCATGAGAAAGGCAACATACATGTAGTCTGTTCCATGTCCATTAGAAAGGCAACATACATGTAGTCTATTCATGTCCATAGGAAAGGCAACATACATGTAGTCAATTCATGTCCATGGGAAAGGCAACATACATGTAGTCTTTTCATGTCCATTAGAAAGGCAACATACATGTAGTCTATTCATGTCCATTAGAAAGGCAACATACATGTAGTCTATTCATGTCCATAGGAAAGGCAACATACATGTAGTCAATTCATGTCCATGGGAAAGGCAACATACATGTAGTCAATTCATGTCCATAAGAAAGGCAACATACATGTAGTCTATTCATGTCCATAGGAAAGGCAACATTCATGTAGTCTTTTGATGTCCATTAGAAAGGCAACATACATGTAGTCTATTCATGTCCATAGGAAAGGCAACATTCATGTAGTCTTTTCATGTCCATAGGAAAGGCAACATACATGTAGTCTATTCATGTCCATTAGAAAGGCAACATTCATGTAGTCTATTCATGTCCATAGGAAAGGCAACATACATGTAGTCTTTTCATGTCCATAGGAAAGGCAACATACATGTAGTCAATTCATGTCCATGGGAAAGGCAACATACATGTAGTCTTTTCATGTCCATTAGAAAGGCAACATTCATGTAGTCTTTTCATGTCCATTAGAAAGGCAACATACATGTAGTCTATTCATGTCCATAGGAAAGGCAACATTCATGTAGTCTTTTCATGTCCATTAGAAAGGCAACATACATGTAGTCAATTCATGTCCATAGGAAAGGCAACATACATGTAGTCAATTCATGTCCATAAGAAAGGCAACATACATGTAGTCTATTCATGTCCATAGGAAAGGGGAACATATTCAGATTATGATCAGGGACAAGTCATCAAACACAAATCATATCAGTAAAGGTAACAACATTCAAAATTTCTGAAATCACCTTCACTTCAATGATCATTCATTTGGACTGTTGCTGCCTTACAAATTCTCTTTAGGTTAAGATGACTATACAGATGAATTATCTATATTCAGTTTAAGCTGACTGTGCCAAAGATGGGTGTAGTGTCTGACATCTGTGAGGTTCTATCCCAGTTTGTCAACGTTCCCAAAGAATATGTAAGTAAACAAAGTTCATTTTCCATCAAATTTTCCAACTTTTTGTTTTCGTAACTTACAAAATGCCATAGAAATTTGATAAAATCATAAATTGTACTGAAATAGAGATGCAACAATTAACCTAACCAGTGCACTGCATAACTGCGGTTAAAAATACCAATGTACAATACATACCAGCACAAATCTACTCTTCTTATTTTCCAATACCAAATGGTCAACAGTCTTGTTCATCAATCCGAATTCCTTGTCTACAAACAATTTTATATTTCAGCTTTACTAAAATGTTTGGGATGATTTTCTGTACTATTCCAGCCTCCCTTTTTGACATATTTCAGAATGGTATCCAATGACAACCTCTGTGTGGAGGAGGATAAATTAATTCTAAACAAAATAGCAATAGCACATAAAGCACAAACATTTGCATATCAAAAGTGAGGTAAAGCCACACTGAATGTACAAGGTAGACCATCCCCCTGTATGGTATGTCCCTATGTTACAGATGGTGGTGACGGACGTATACAATCACAGGTTCCACAAAGTGTTCTCCATGACCGACCCCATCAACCAGATCATGGAGCGGGACGATATCTTCATGTACGAGGTGCCCATCAACAACCAGGATGACCCAGATCAGATCATCCTGCCTATATACATGAGGGAAGAAAGGTAGTGTTAATAGAATCATGTTTGAAAGTGATTTTGCTGTCAGAAATTACTTGTATTTTAAAGTTTGTTTTATTGCTTGGTTTAAATCACTTTTCATACCAGAAATTAAATTTGTTTCGTTGGGTTAAATATCCCATGGACGGTATTTCAGTCATTTGGAGACTATGTCTACTTGAGACAGATATTGTGCTACCCCACTATAGTATCACGCCATAAATTTGTGGCATGATACCACACCCGGTCACATTATCCTTACAACAAGCAAACAAGTCCTGCAACTTTTCTGTACATATGCTGAGCACTAAGAAGGGAGCTACTAGTATCATTTTTAACAACTATTGTATGTCATGGTCAAGGATTGAACCCATGACCTTATGCTTTCTAGGTGGAAACTCAGCATCTGGAAAAGGAAAACGGTGTCATTGTAATATAAGTGTGATGATACTAAATTAAATCATGGGTGAAAAGCAAAAAACTTGTAGTAGTGTGGCTACAAGTGAAGTGTTTTTGACTTTGTATATAAATATAAATGATACAGACCGTTCAACTAGTGTGTAGATATAAAAAAAAAACAATTGTATTTTGTGCAAACCTTTTTAGCTCACCTGAGCACAACGTGCTCATGGTGAGCTTTTGTGATCGCCGTTTGTCTGTGCGTCCGTCGTCAACAATTTCTTTAAACAACATCTCCTTCAAAACTACTCACTGAATTTTGATAAAACTTCACAGGAATGTTCATTATGGGGCCCTTTACCAAAGTTGTAAAAATTATTTTGATTGGTCAAAAATCTAGGTCACAGAGCTAAAAATAGATTTAAAAAATGAAAATTTTAAAAATCTTCTTCTCCGAAACCACAAGTCCTAGCCTTTTGATTTTTGGTATGTAGCATGATCTTATGACTCTCTACTAAATTTGTTCAAATTATGACCCTGGGGTCAAAATTGGCCCCGCCCTAGGGGTCAAATGATTTTACATAGAGTTATAAAAAAAATTAAAAATTGTAAGAAAGTATAAGGCCTGGAGCTAAGATATTTGGCGTGTAGCATCATCTTAAGTACCATTACCAAGATTGTTAAAATTATGGCCCTGGGGTCAAAATTAGGCCTGCCCCAGGGGTCACTTTTTTTTACATAGAGTTATATATGAAAACCTTCAAAATTCTTCTTGTGAAAACCCATGAGGCCTGGAGTTTAGATATTTGGTGTGTAGTATCATCTTATAGACACTTACCTTAGATTGTGAAAATTATGGCCGTGAAAACGACATCTCATCTGAAATCACTGGACAGAATTTGATTTAATTTGGGATGATCTTTGGGTGAAGCTTCACAAAAGTTGCTGAAATTATTCTGATCCATAAAAAAACATGGCTGCCAGGGGCAGGGCTTATTATCCTTATATGTATATATGTATGTATATAGTAAAATCTTTAAATGACATCTCTGAAACTGGTGGACAGAATTTGATAAAACTTTACAGGGATCATCTCCTTCAAAACTACTGGCCAGATTTCAAAATGTTTTAATACAGACTGATGTTCCTTGGGTAACCGTATACTCAGGTGAGCGATCCAGGGCCATCATGGCCCTCTTGTAGTATGAAGTTAGTAGCTGTTACTTCAACTCAGTATCTAAGCAATATTGATATTTTCCAGGGGCCGCAGCAATTACAACCACTCCTACATGGGTACATACCAGCTGTTTGGCCAGCCCCTGCTTCTGCCGGTTCCCCGTAACAACTGTACCTACACCCAGCTGTATAACCTGCTGCTGCAGAGGATGGCGTAAGTTGTCTCATGATACACGGTAACACACCCCCTGTCACATGATCACTCTCACGTCACAGTTTCTATTACTCCTGATAGAATTGCATAGTCACATATGCAACTTTTCCGGATTAATTAGAGTAAAAAGTTATGCCTTTGCTTTCCCATTCATAGCTAGGCTAAATGCTCACAAACAGTCTTAACATATAGAAACACTTTTTTTGTGTGTAAACTAGGGCAGACATTGATTTACTATTATCTCACTGCCTGGAAATCAATTTTTAGCTCGACTATTCAAAGAATACGAGAGCTATTGTGTCGGCGTTGACAGTTAAAGTTTTGCAATCAACCTTATATCTCGATAGTCATTTATGGTATTGACTTGAAAGTTTATGAATATGTTCAGGGATTTCAGACAACCAAGGTAGATAACTCTTGACTGAATTTAATATAAATTATGGCCCCTTTTTAACTTAGAAATTTTGGTTAAAGTTTTGCATGCAATGGAAAATTTGGTTAGTTTTGCATGCAAGCTACTATCAGCCTTATATCTCAATAGCAATTCATGGTATTGACTTGAAAGTTTATGAATATATTGAGGGGCATCAGACAACCAAGTTAGGTAACTCTTGATGGAATATATTAAACTTATGGCCTCTTTCTTAACTTAGAAATTTTGGTTAAAGTTTTGCATGCAAGGTACTTTCATGCTTATATCTCAGTATCCAGGCATGCAATTGATTTGAGACATCTTCAATATGTTTAGGGGTATCATACTATCAAGGTAGATAACTCTTGATGGAATATGTTACAGGTTATGGCCCCTTTTTAACTTAGAAATTTTGGTTAATGTTTTGCATGCAAGGAATTTCATGCTTATATTTCAGTAGTTAGGCATGGGTTTGATATGAAACTTCTTTGATATCTTCACTGGTATCATACTATAGTGGCAGATAGTTTTTGACTGAATATAATGCAGATTAGGGCCACTTTTTTTGGCTTTGACATGCATGCAAGCTACTATCTAGCTTGTAATTCAGAAATTGTTGATGGTATTGATAAGAAAGTTAAGGAATGTAACCAGGGGCATCAGAAAACCAAGGAGGATAACTCTTGGACTGAATTTTATACAAATTATGGCCCTTTTCTAACTTTGATACTTGATTAAAGTTTTGCTTGACAGTGTTATTCAGCTTATGTCTCAGTCTTATGGGATTAATTTTAGACTTCATAAACCTATTTAGGGATATTAGACTATCAAGGTGTATCATTTTTGACTTATTATATACAGGGTATATGAAGGGCAAGAATTGAAATAGATTTCATTTGATTTACCAACAAGCATTTTAAATAGTCGAGTGTGCTGTCCTCTGGACAGCTCTTGTTGGGAGTAAAATCAAGAATATGTTCTGATTTTTCCCTCATCCTGCTCTAATGTTCATTGCCAAGGTGAGCGGGTGATTGGAATTTAACACCCATGCCTATGATACACAATATTTGTCACATATATTTTACAGCAGTTCAGAAACATAACTGAAACAATTTACATGATTCCATTTTCATTCAATTGTCAAAATCATCCTTCTGTTACAATATTCAATTTTTTGGCTTCCTTTATGCAGACGGTTTGTGTCGGTGCCGGCCGAGTCAGAGAGGTGGTGGGTGAAGCAGGAGGAGAGCGAGGAGGAAAATGAGCAGGGTCTGGAGGAGGACAACAATTCTGCCACCATCACTAACCATACTGACACTACCGACTGTAATGGCACCTCAGGTACATGGTCTCAGTCTTGTTGAATTTTATTTTGAATTCTTCAAAATTTCAGGTCATATCTTGCTATCACCGGTTTAAAACTACAATTAAATGTATAGGTATGTTTCAAAATATGTATATGTTATGTTCATGTAGGTTTGTTCATTAGTCTGTTGATATTACATAAATAAACAATCACTAAATAGTTTTTATATGAACAAAATTAAATGTTGTATACATTTTTAAAGAATGTTCCATATTGGTCATGTAACGTTATTTATCTATTTACAATTGTAGTTTTAATAGATATTTTATCATTGTGTAAAATAGTTGAGTCAAGATGATAATGTGATAGGAAGTAAATCAAATCAAATGATAAAATAAAAAAAAAAAAATATTTCAAAAGTAGCACCAAGCCCAGTGGACCTATATGTCACCATATCATATCAATCCAAGAATAACATGATTGAAGTGCTTATCTCATTGATATTACAAACGCCTGGGATGTAATCATAATTCTTCATATACATTGGGATAAATATTCTCCAGATGTAGAGAAATTGCTTTATCACCTTTATTTACACACATAAAAAAAAAATTTGAAATAGAAAACAAAATACAAACTAGTATTGTGTATGACCCCAACAGTACAGGGAGGAGGTGACGAGTGTGGGACAGGAATGGAGATCAGTAATGGAGAGAGCACTAACAGTAGCGAGGTCTCCCCTGACGACGACAGCAACACCAGCGACAAGTTTGCACAAGTGAACGGACAGAAAGACTCTGAAAGTGATCAGGACAATGAGAAGGCTCCACGTTTGTTTAAGTTCTCTGTGGTGAATTCTTATGGAACTGCCGAAATGGAACACAAAATCAAAGATAACGGCCTGCCTTTAAAATTGAACAGTAAGTGTAGGGCATTTGTATTATTTATTTGCGTCTTTTAATTTGTATATTTAACATGACAGACATCTTCATATTTGAACTTGGGGGGTGAGGTCTGTCTTTAAGGGAAATATAATTTCTGTTTCTCTGTATGTTCAATGATATAAAGAGAAAAAGTTTCCAAATTACTGACATACTTTTTCAAGATAAAAGAAAGCAAAGGCTGCTGTTAATAACCCCTAAAAGAGCATAAGTAAGTTTCCTATAACCTTCCAAAGGTGCAGAGAATTGAAGAGTTTGGCAGGCAGACATCTCCTAAAACTGCTGGACAGAATTTGATTAAACTTGGCAGGGATGATCCTTGGGTGAACCTTCAAAAAAGTTTCTAAAACAAACCTGATTCATGTAGAACTCTGGTTGCATTTGCAAATGAAAGAAATGAATTATGAAAACTTTAAAAATCATCTCCTTCAAAACTATTGGCCAGATTTCAAAATGTTTTAGTCCAGATGTTTTTTGTTTAACCCTATACTCAGGTGAGTGATTTAGGGCCTCTATGGCCCTCTTGTTAACTTTATGTTTTTCTGTCTGTCTATCCCATTTCTTCAGTTTTGAAATTGCCATCAGTCCACCACAAGATAAAAACAAAACAAAGGTTGCCTGTACTCATGGTTCAGAGGAATTTTAGTCAAACTTGTTAGTACATTGGATAAAGGTTTTATTTGATCAGTGAAATGTGATTTGGATTTGTGATATCTCACGTCAGTGATAATTCTAGTTGCAAGTTGCCAATATGTCAAAATGAGTCTATTTGAGGTACAGGGTTAAAATAAATGGGTACAGATGATGTAGTGGAGGTAAAAAGACTTTATATAAGTCACATTGGTGAACAAAGCAAATCTGGATCAGATTTTCAGATCTGCTTGGCAAAGAAAAATCCATTGTTTCATGTCATTTGATGTTTAATCAATTAATATTCATCAAGTCATAGATTTGTACATAAATATTTGTTTGGTAAAGTGTTCAATCTGCTTCAATGTTAGCTTGTATTACATCTCCTTTCTTATACAGATTGTTTAAAGGACCTATTTAAGTGGTTGGAAGTATGAAAAACTCATCAATTCAGGTTTTGGCACAATAGTACTTATTCAGTCTGTATTTCCCTATTGCAGATAGAATGTACATATCAATAGACTGGAATGCAATAGCTAAGGAGAAGTTTTACAATGAAAGTGCTGCAGAGAACTTTGAAGTTCACGAGTCTGTGAACAACAAGACCCAGAAGAAGCAGGTAATACAGTTGAATGACTGTCTGGAACTCTTCACCACCACCGAGAAGCTGGGTGAAAACGATCCATGGTACGTAAACTGGGGAAGTCCATATTTTTGTCAAACTTTTTTTGAAGAGACTTCATGTGTCTTGTAAAACAATAGAATGTTAACTAGGAGGAGAATACTGTTGTTAGACATATTAGTTAACCCTTTCCCTCATAGAGGACACCATGAAAAGACCTAAGCGAACAGCATAAAACCTGATCAGCCTGCGAGTTACTTGCAGGCTGATCAGGTTTTATGCTGTTCGCTGCTCCTCAGTGGTCTGGAAATGAGGAATTTATAATTAAATTTGGTAAGGTTTAACTGTGGTTTTCTGCAGATCAGGCTTATGTGGTACCTATTGAGTACGTCAAAATGAGTCCATATGAGGGAAAGGGTTAAGTATTTGTTTGTGTAAAATCAGTCCTTATTGTGCATCGCAGGTACTGCCCCAAGTGTAAGAAGCATCAGCAAGCCACCAAGAAGTTTGACCTCTGGTCACTGCCTGACACTCTGATCATCCACTTGAAGCGATTCTCTTACAACAGATATTGGCGCGACAAGATTGACGCCCTGGTTGAGTTTCCCACCAGGTACCTCTTCTTAAACCCTTAGCATCACGACAGTCAAATATTTAATGGCCCATGCAACCTAAGAGTAATTTACAGGCAGATCAGGTTTAACACTATTGCTACTCTCAAACCTATCAGATAAGAAAGAACATTAAGACTGTATTTTTGTGTCGCCTGCATAGCATGGCAGACACATAGGGATCACTTTGTCCGTCGTCGTCGTCGTCGTCGGCGTCACACTTTCTTACGTATTTGAGGTGTTGACTTGAAACTTCATAGATCTCAATGGTCTGAGTGCAGTGCACATGAATGATAACTCTGTTTCTCTTTTTCCTTGAGTTATTGCCCTTTCTTGATACTCAGACTTCATTTTTGTCTGGAGCATAACACGAAAAGTATTTGAGGTATTACTTTGAAACCTCACAGGTGGAAAGATCTCATGGAGTGCATTGTGCAAGAATGATAACTGTTGTATTTTTGGAGTTATTTCCCTTTGTTTATTTTTTTGGATTTAATTCTTGTGTGGTGCATAACTTGTAAAGTATTTGAAGTGTTGCCTTAAACATTTATAGTAGATAGATCTCATTGGTCTGAGTGCAGTACACAAGAATGATAACTCAATAATGATAATGATGACTACAAACTTGCAACATATATATAATTAACGTCATAAGTGCTTAATGACGTCATAATTTTTCTTACAGTTAATGTTTTGAATTCATAGTCATTCTGACACTCCTCTGATGAAGACTGTATAGTCGAAAGTGCTCGGGAAAATTATTACATATTGCACTGTTTGAATATTTTATTCCCCCCCCCAAAAAGAAATAAAATATATATATATATATATATATATATATATATATATATATATATATATATTTTGTGTGTGTGTGTGTGATTTGGTGTTATTTTGTACCTCACAAAATAGATTATGCTTTATCAATAATTTGTCAAAAGATCGATTTTCTAGTCAATTCTTTCATCAAACATGCTTAAATGCAGGCGACACAAGTGTTCCGAGGAACACCCACATCTAGTTTTGATACATGAATGAAAGACGGTAAAATTTGTGCAGATTGCGGATTAGATGTTCTGCATTTAAAATAATGTTTTTGTGAATTTTATGTAGATTCATCTATGTTATTGGTATAGCAATAAGTGCTATTCAAATTACAGGAGCCTGGACATGACTAAATATGTGATCAACCCCAGCAAGGGACAGGAGTCCTATGACCTGATAGGTGTCGTCAACCACTTCGGGGGACTAGGAGGTGGACACTGTAAGTACACAAAGGCTTCCACCCAATTGCTCTTATTCTTGCTTTCTTCTTTTAGCTCATCGTCTGTAGTGCATCGTGAACAATATGCTTTAAACGACATCTCCTCTGAAACCCCTGGACAGAATTTAGTTAAACTAGGCAGGGATGATCCTTGGGTGAACCTTCACAAAAGTTGCTAACATAAACTTGGTCAATGTAGAACTCTGAATGCTTTGGCAACAGAAAGAAAACAATTATGAAAACTTTTAAACTCATCTTCTTCAAAACTGCTGGCCAGATTTCAAAATGTTTTGGTACAGATGTTCCTTGACTAACCATCTACCAAGATTGCTAAAATTATTCCGATTATTCCGATCGGTAAAAAAACATCGCCGCCAGGGGCAGGGCTAGTTTGCCTTATATGTATATTGTGAAACCTTTAAACGATATCTCCTGGAACTGCTGGACAGAATTTGATTAAACTTGGCAGGGATGATCCTGGGGTGAACCTTCAAAAAAGTTTCTAAAACAAACCTGATTCATGTAGAACTCTGGTTGCATTTGCAAATGAAAGAAATGAATTATGAAAACTTTAAAAATCATCTCCTTCAAAACTATTGGCCAGATTTCAAAATGTTTTAGTCCAGATGTTTCTTGTTTAACCCTATACTCAGGTGAGTGATTTAGGGCCTCTATGGCCCTCTTGTTAACTTTATGTTTTTCTGTCTGTCTATCCCATTTCTTCAGTTTTGAAATTGCCATCAGTCCACCACAAGATAAAAACAAAACAAAGGTTGCCTGTACTCATGGTTCAGAGGAATTTTAGTCAAACTTGTTAGTACATTGGATAAAGGTTTTATATGATCAGTGAAATGTGATTTGGATTTGTGATATTTCATGTCACTTTCAGTGATAATTCTAGTTGCCAGTTGAGTTCACAACTTGTCCAATATTTAATCATTTTCTTGTGAAGATTCCTAACTTCCTCTCTGTTTTTCCTTTTCTTTTATCTGTATTAATTCCTTTCTCTTTCCTTATTTCAATTTTAATTGTCTATCTTTTATGCATAAATACATTTTGCATCAATTGTTAACTTTTTAGCTCGCCTGAGGACAACGTGCTCATGGTGAGTTATTGTGATCGCCTTTCGTCCGTTGTCCGTGCGTCTGGCATCGACAATTTTCTTTAAACAATATCTCCTCCTAAACCACTTGGCCAAATTTGATAAAAGTTGCCTGGGATGTTCTACATACATAGCTTGTTCAAATCATGGCCTTGGGGTCAAAATTGGCCCCGCCTCAGGGGTAACTTGATTTTACATAGATTTGTATAGAAAATCTTCAAAAGATCTTCTTTGCAGAATTCTCAAAGCCTAAAAATAAGATGTTTACTTGTGGACCTCAATCAACTCTGTTCAAATCATGGCCCTGGTGTCAAAATTGACCCAATCCATGGATCACTTGATTTTATAGACTTATTAGAGTGATGACCTTCAAAGTTTGGATGGCAGGTACAGTTTTTGTGTTGAATTTAGATGATCTTGCTGTACTTCTGCATGGATTATGTATTCTTTATGACTTGTAAGACAATAATTAGTATTTAGGGCAATCTTCCTCAGGTGAGCGACTCAGGGCCATCATGGCCCTCTTGTTTCTTTCTTTTATTTCACTTAATTTTCTTTTCCTATTGTCATGTTTTAAAGAGATTACATGTGATATTGATGTGTGACTTGTTGATTTCCACAGACACTGCTTACTGTCAGAACAAGGACAATGCATGGTATTACTACGATGATTCCAATGTGTCGGACTCTACTGAAGGCAGCTCTGTGGTAATGTTTCATTTAGTTGTCTTATGATCAATTCACACACACACATTATAAATGCTGTTCAAAAATTGCTTCTTGGCCATTCATTGGTTGGACATTGCAGATTTAAGGGTTTATATAAAACATAAGCAGGAGTTGTTAGCTTGATCCACAGCCGTGATATAACAAAGTCTTTAAAATGGTACTGGTATATTACACTGGCATTAGAGTAAGCAGTGACAGGACAAATTGTTAGGATGTGATTAGTTGGAGGTTGTATCATGCCACTTGTCTATGGTGTAATCTAGCATTGAGGCACCATTATATCTGTTTCATATAGAAACTATAGTACTGATATCAAATAAACATCCAATACTTATGTTTTACAGGTAACACATGCAAGTATTGCTTATGTATAACTTTCAGTTATACAGGAGGCCACAATTCTGTTGTAAACAAAAGAACTTTGTTTTGCAATGCATTTTAGAAATGTTGCATGATTCAAATACTACGTGGACTACAAATCTCTCAGCCCCTCACCGCTGTGGGTTTCAATCCTGGTATGGACTTCAGATTTTTCATGGGAGGAAGCCTTCCAGCTGGCTTGCGGTATTTTGGTGGTTCTACCCGGGTACCTCTGTGTACTCGGGGTCTTCCTCCACTTGTAATTAGCTGGACGTCGCTATATGATTGAAATACTATCGCAGCGACGGTAAATCCCAATACAGCAACAACAACATAAAGCAAACGCACAATATACTGTGTAATTTTGTTTCAGACCAAGGCAGCGTATGTGCTGGTTTACCAGAGGAAAGGGACCATCCCTCCCCGGCCAAGAGTTACGCCTGAGACGGCGACCAGCGCAAGTGGCAGTGATGAAATCATAAATGGAACAGAGGGTCTTCGCACAGAAGAAATGGACACAAATTAACGATGGCCGATTTTTAGACACTATTTATCCACAGTTATTGTTTTTTCTAGACAGAAACTAGTAGACTGATTCCAGTTTTGTAGGGAAATTCTATGGAAATAAAGAGATCTAGGTCTCTATGTGATAAAAATGTTGATGTGATGATATTATGTGTTTTTTGTTCTGTTTTGCGTAAATTGTTTATGTGATTAAAAAAGAACGAGACTTGTTACACAGTACAACATATTTGTGCATTTAATGATAATATTGTCATAGTCAAGTTGAAAAGTCTTTGAGTGTATTGTTACTACAAGAGAAAAACAACATCTAAAATGAAAAAGAAAAAACAATTATTTTTCTTTTTTTGTACATGTTTTCTGTTCACTATGTATTATATATTCAGGCATAACCTAGTAACACCTGAATTTGTCATGAAATAGATTTTATATCGGTATATCACCATGAAACAAACATGATATATTATTTTACTCATGAGTGTGTAATCTACATCATATTTACATGCAAATATATAGATGGGTTCATGTCAGTTCTTATATACCTCTGCTGAAGTAATTATTTAATTCTAATTAGCAAACCACATTAAGCTTCTGGGTTTGATATGTATTGATGCACAGTATTCCATAATTTGTAGACTTTCATTTATTTTTACCATTAACTCCACTAAAAAATGGCTATATCTATTTTTATACCTTATACAGGAAAAAAAACAACTGTTTTAAGGTTGTTAAGACTTTGCTAAGGGCAAATTGTTTAAAGGCATTTTCAATTGATGAAAGATGTGAGGAAACAAATATAACATTAGAAGTTGACAAATTTACAGTTCAAATCTAAACAAAGTTTAAATCAAAAATAAAAGATAAAAAAATATAGCAGATTGTTGGTATCTTGGTCATTATTAATGTAATTCAATGAGTTATTTTGTTGAAATATTTTGCTTATATGTAGTACCTGTTATTCAAAGTGATTTAAAGAAAAAGTATTATGTTAAAGATGGGAACATTTATAACTTAACATTCTTCTGCTGCAATAGAGAAGGACTGTTCTTTGAGAGATGCCCTCTACAGAGAAGTTTTTCAGATTATTGAAGCATTCCCGGAGAATTTGATGTCAGATTTGTCGTTACTGTGAGGTGGCTATGTTAGGAGGGGTGGCTAAGGCAGGATTATCTTGTGTCTTATGATTAGGTTTAATCACCTTAAACCCGTGGAACACACAAGCCTGAAGTATATCTCTGGTAATGTAACACCTGTTAAAAAAAATATGAAATCAAACCTTCCTTGAATTTATCATTTTGTCTGATCAGTTCTTATTATCAAAGTGATAAGAATAAAATTAGTAGTTTATCGCTTCAGGCTGATCAGGTTTTATACTTGTTTATTAAATTATTTCAAAACCTTAGAGATAAAATTAACACTGTAAAACTTGTTAAAACTGAGAACTGCTTTCAGCCTACTTTGACATTTTCTGAGAACTGCTTTCAGCCAAATTTGACATTTTCTGAGAACTGTTTTCAGCCTGATTTGACATTTTCTGAGAACTGCTTTCAGCCAAATTTGATTTTCTAAGAACTGCTTTCAGCCTGATTTGACATTTTCTAAGAACTGCTTTCAGCCAAATTTGACATTTTCTAAGAACTGCTTTCAGCCTGATTTGACATTTCCTGAGAACTGCCTTCAGTCTGATCTAGGGTTTCTCCAGTTCACGTGGTAAAGTGTGAACAAGGTCCAGAGAGTAGATGGTTTAAATGGGTAAACCAAGTCACTGAGTTGTGTTAAAACCTGTTTTGGGAGTTTTCTGTTGTTGATAAGAATGTGTTTCTGTCTCAAAATTATCTATAATTTTGTAATGCTTTTCCAGTTTATCTGTCTTTACTTACTGGCATGCCAAAGGAACTGGAGAGCAGTACGAAGTTAGTTGAAGATTACCAAGATGTTCCAACATTAATGACATTGTTTACTTGTTAAATGCTATAATAGTTACATAGAAATACATCGTATATAACATTATTACGAAACTAAAAAGCTTAAGTTATTACAAAACTAAAAAAGCTTAAGAATGCTTGATATATATACATTAATATCATTTGAGAGAAGTAAGCTCTATGTTAATTGATATCAGTTGATACTTTTCTCTGTTGTAAACATTTTGTACCCAGTTAAATTGTTCTGGATTTTTTTTTTTTTTTTTTTTTTTTTTTTTTTTTTTAATATTGTAATTAACTTCTGAATTCTACTGTGTAGAATTTGTGTTTTTTGTGCATCCTGCAGTCTTTGCAACACTATTGCATGATTCTAAGCACTTTTTGTTGACAAAAAATGCAAAATAAAAATGTACATATTGACTTTTAAGAGTTATCTTTTCTTTGATATGACTTTAAACTTGATTTTTTCTCTGCTTCAGAAAATTTGAGAACCAGTATTTTTTACAAGGGGATGCTAATGAAACTAGTGTGAAATATATGTAAATAATCTCTGACTTAGTATGTGAGAGTTGCCAGATGCCTGCTGATTACCTGTCTCCTATACCAGTTCCTTTGTTCAACATTTTATAACATATATGTCTACTTATAGTCAAATTCCAGCTTTTATCTGAAGTACTGATATGCATAGGTAAGATAAAGATCAAATATAAGCTCAAATTTTCTAAAGTTCTATGACTGCACTTAAAAATAGATGCAAAGCTAGTTTGAATATTGCATGTAGAATTGCATTGTTAAAATTTGTGTTTCGGCGGAATACCTGGCTATTGGTCTGTAAGCTCCTTATCTATAAAAAAAAAGGAAGGATGGGGGAGCATCAGAATAAAGTCAACCTTAAGTTGGTACAGATATTATTTAGTGAAAGGTTAAAGATGTAAAGTCAGTTTTTATGTAAAATGCAATAACTGGCATGGGGATATGGAGGTATTATATCTTTTTATCAAATAACAATGAGTCTGATTGAATTAAATCCCACCTCATCTTCTAAATGTAAAAAATAACATTATTATACCTTGCTTTAAAGA
This sequence comes from Solen grandis, assembly GCA_021229015.1. Classification (NCBI taxonomy): domain Eukaryota; kingdom Metazoa; phylum Mollusca; class Bivalvia; order Adapedonta; family Solenidae; genus Solen; species Solen grandis. The sequence goes on from CM037786.1 coordinate 36,746,037, forward strand.
AGTGGGGGCTATCGTCAAGTTTTTTAAGTTCAAAACATGAACTTCTATTGGTCCTTCTGTCAAAGTACAAACAAGTTGTGCCCCCTTACATACCTGTGTGTATACATACAGCAAGATATACTTCTATTTTAATGTAATAATATCTGCTGTGAAATGCTGGCTTCTGGAAATTAAAATCCAATCGTCGTTAAAAATTAATTTTGGAAAAATATTAATTCACTAAATATAATCTTACATTGTGCTAGTAGATCTATCCATGTAAAATATGTTTGGCAAAAAAGTTTCCAGTATTCATAATGATTTTAATTCATCAAATTTGAATATTAGACTTTGACTCAAGACCCTAAATTTTAAGTATTTTTTTTTAATTTTATTTTTCATATATTACAAAATCCCATTAATATATGATAAGCATTCCTTTTATAGCGAACTTTAATTAGAAGCCCTGAAATATTTACAGAATTAGTAAAATATCACTTTGAAAATTTGTACTTCTTGATCCTGAATTTGAAATACTGAAAGATTAGGGCACTTTATCAAACTGCTGTTCAAGTATCCTTCAGTGTTCCGATCACAGACCATCCAACTACAGATGTTGGCCCCTGTGTTGTATTGTGAAAACATGAGGATGGAATTCTGTTCATTAACTGGCTAATGCCTTCACATTCCATGATTTCGGTCAAGTTGATTTTTGTTTATATGACACCAGTGTTTTGCATGGTATTTTTAGTGGTCTGATACATTGTTGTATCAAAATCTTACCTCAAAGTTTCAAAATCTAACCTCAAGTAAAAGACAAATGCAGATAATTGAACTGTTTAAATATTTGTTTGTAAAATGTCATGGTAAAATAACTAACATTCAAACCCAAAATAGAAATGTATATATGGTAAGATGCAACATATTCTCCACATTTTATATATTTGGGTCTTTATAGATATAAAAACCCTCCTGTGGAGGTGAGTCCATTTTAGACAAGGTGTGAAACCAGTCATTTGTATATGTATATACATTATAAGTACATAGTATATACATTATATGTATATACATTTGTAATAAACATTGTGAACTGAACAATGGCAAAATCTCTTAATTGTATTATCATATAAATCTTCATTTGATCAGTTGTGATCCCTGTATGGAACCTGATCAGCTTGCAGTCCGCCTTTTTGTTGATATGTTGATAATATTTTTAGTTTTTAGACTTGTTACTGCTAAAATCTTTAAGAACAAACTAAGGACTATTTTCAGACTGAGGACTTTTTTTAGACTGGGGACTATTTTCAGACTGAGGACTATTTTTAGACTGGGGACTATTATCAGACTGAGGACTATTTTTAGAATGGGGACTATTTTGAGGCTGTTCAGGTTCCACACTGACATTATTAGATTAAGAAACTATCTTCATAGAATAAATGGTCATGTATATGTGTAATGTACATTATACTCCCTCGTAAATATATATATATATGTTGGCAAAATATTTCTGTAGACTTAACCCATATTTGGTATCAGATGTGGTGAAGATCATTATCTGATTTAAAAAAAGATTTTTGAAGTACAAGCGACCAAAGGGACTGGCTAACCAATTCAGAAGAAACTGTACTTAAAACAAGTGATGCTTAGATAAATACACAGTAATTTGTTCAGCACTTGGCCCTGGATTCAAACTCCTCTAAAGACCTTTTAAAACTTGCATTATTTGACAAAGGATAAGTTTTTCACCACATACAAGGAATTGGCAAAAGTACACATGCCAATGTTTTTTGGGTAAATTCTATTGTGAATAGATTAAAAGGTCATTTGGATTTATTTATTATACCACAGCTTCACAGGAGTTGGGGCTATATGGGAATCCCACTGGTCATGACATCCTGTCTTACATTCATATTACATGAAGACAAGGTGGGATGTAGGGGTATTTATTACTTCAGTGATAGTTCTAGTGGCCTTTATATATAGTGGGGCTTCCGTGGCCAAGAGGGTAAAGTCGCTGACTTTAACACTCACTCAGTCCCTCACCGTATGGGTTCAAATCCCGGCAGGGTCATTTGGATTTTCATGTGAGGAAGCCTTCGAGCTGGCTTGCGGTAGGTCGGTGGTTCTACCTGGATGCCGCCTTGCATTCGGGGTCTTCATAATAAGCTGGACGTCGCTATATGACTGAAATACTTTCGAAGCGACGGTAAACACAAATAGTCAAATCTTTTTATACAGTGTTTAAGGGTGATGATTTATGAGAAAGCTCTTGCAGTGGATGGTGACTCAAGTATGAGCTTGTATATATGATCCATGTTTATGATTTACTACTTTAATTAGACATGTACTATAAATAAATATACTTTTCATAAACATTATTGAAAAGTTTTTTAAGAAATTGATTTATTGTATAAGTAGGGAAGTATAAATGTTAAATGTATGGTGAAAGTCCATGGTTCAAAGCCTGTTACTACCTCTGATTTTTTTCAAAACACCTAAACACTGATTGATTGACGAAATTCCCAATTGCTTGCAGATGACCCCCACCCTTTAAATACTTCTCCCAGGACTGGAGGGTTACTGTGCTTGGAGCAATTGATAAACCAAAAATATTTTAAAATAGAAAAGGCTTCAGACATGTTAAATCTTGTTTTGCATGACAATAAATGAGAGTAGATACCAGCTTTGTGCTGAAACAAGGACTTTTTGGACAAGTTTAGTTGCTACCAGTATACGAAGATCTTCCGCAAGATTTAGAACCTAGGCTGGACTTAGTGTATACTAAGTTACTGTACTATACTTTGAACTTATATACTTTGCTGAAAGTAAAAACTGAAAATTGCATTATTTTACAATAGAAGCAAACTTTGATATAATTATTGTACATATTTAATCATCTTACATTTAATGTATATGACATTTATTTTATTTATTATTTTGTCTCTATATGAATGAAAATGTGTTTTCTCTGAAGTAGATAAAAAAAACTTACATGAACATGTAAAAAAATGATTTTGTAAACTGTGCTATATATTTATTATTGATCAGACTTTGTTTAAACATGATGAAAATAACTTCTCTGTCATTTTTCAACTTCTCAGTTTTGTTACCTGTTGCATGGGAAAATAAATTCATCCAAACCGTGCCACGTGTCGTCGACAGTTATTGTCACCCTGAAATATTTTGTGTAACTCCCTTCAATTTAGCTACTGAGCAGGTGAGCTTTTGGGATACTTGATTGTCGTACGTCCTCAACAATTGATGTTTACACACTAGAGGCCACAATTTTGATCCAATCTTCTCCAAACTTGGTCAAATGTTTGTCTTGATGATATCTTGAACCCCTTCAAAAATGGTCAGGTGGATCAAAAGTAGGTAGTAGTCAAATCTTAGAAATGTCGTTGTCAACAATTTTGATGTTTACACCTAGAGGCCACAATTTTGATCCAATTTCCTCAAACTTCTCAGAATGTTTATCTGTGATATCTTGAACCCTGTCGAAAATGGGTCAGGTTGATCAAAAAGTAGGTCAGTAGGTCAAATCTAGAAAATCTTGTTTACCACTAGAGCCACAATTTGATCACAATCTTCCTCAAACTTTCTCAATTGTTTGTCTTGATGATATCTTGAACCCTTTCGAAATGGGTAGGTTGGATCAAAAGTAGGTCAGTAGGTCAAATCTAGAAAAATCTTGTCGTTCGTCAACAATTTGATGTTACACACTAAAGCCACAATTTTGATCCTATTTCTCAAACTTTCTAGAATGTTTATCTTGATGATATCTTGAACCTGTCGAAAATGTCAGGTTGAATCAAAAGTGTCAGTAGGTCAAATCTTAGAAAAATCTGTTTACACACTAGAGCCCAATTTTGATCCATCTTCTTCAAACTTGTCAGAATGTTTGTCTTGATGATATCTTGAATCCTTTCGAAAATGGTGAGGTTGGATCAAAATAGTCAGTAGGTCAAATCTTAAGAAAAATCTTGTTTACACAGAGGCCAACATTTTGATCCATTTCCATCAAACTTGGTCAGAACGTTTGTCTTGTGAAATCTGAACCATTTGGGAAATGGGTAGTTGATCAAAAAGTAGGTCAAATCTTAGAAAAATCTTGTTTACACACTAGAGGCTACAATTTTAATCCAATCTTCTCAAACTTGGTCAGAATGTTTCTTTGATGAATGAACCTTCGAAAATGGGCATGGACCGAAAAGTAGGTCAATAGTCAAATCTTAGATAAATTGTTTACACACTAAAGGCCACAGTTTTGATGCAATCTCCTCAAACTTGTCAATTGTTTGTCATGATGATATCTCGAACCGGTTTGAAAATAGGATGAGGTGGATAGAAATGTAGGTCAGTAGGTCAAATCTTAGAAAAATCTTGTTTATACTCTGAGGGCATACATTTTGTCATCATCCTCAACTTTGCAAATGTTTGTCATGATGAAATCTTTTGTGGATGGGGTCAGAAAATTCCTGAACATTGTTTCACCTCATCATCTTAATTCTAAAGCAATCTGTTTTGTATAGGCAATGAATGATACTATTCTCAGGTGAGCGATCTAGGGCCATCTTGGCCCTCTTGTTTAAGGTAGTCCATATATCATTAAATTTATATCATAGTCTTTAAATGCTTAAAAAAGACATGAAATGATACATTTACTTAGTTTTCCTTATGCTTAAAGTCTGTAAGGGCTTGCTTTTACTATAATACTCCCCCGATAACTTGATGGATCATGATGACAATTTAATGATGGATAACCTTAACTCAAAAGGAGCGCTTGGTGAAGGTGAGGTGTGTTGTCCGCCGTCAAAATCATCAAAAGTAATGTGAGGCCTCCGTGGCCGAGAGGGTAAAGTCGCTGACTTTAATACTCCCTCAGCCCCTCACGCGTGGGTTCGAATCCCGGCAGGGTCATTGGATTTTCATGTGAAGAAGCCCTCCAGCTGGTTTGCGGTAGGTCGGTGGTTCTACCCGGGTATCTCCGTACATTCGGGGTCTTCCTCCACCTGTAATTAGCTGGACGTCGCTATATGACTGAAATACTGTCAAAGCGACGGTAAACTCAAATAGTCGAGTCAAATCAAGTCAAAAAGTAATGTGATTTCCGCTGGTGTTTATGAAACTTGTACAACTCTTTGGTCGCATGAAATATTTCATAATCATAAAACCATACACAACTGAACCGCTTTAAAATGCGTGGGCGTCAATTGTTTGTATGTATCCCACGCACAGAATAAAAAAAAATGTCTTTTCGTCTCCAAATGGCTAAAATACTATCGGTGGGACGTTAAACCCAACAAACAAACACAAAAATGTCTTTAAAATTTTACATCCACGAACGGAAGCTTTAGAAAAACGATGTCAAGGTCACGGTTACTATAAATAGAAAACCTTACGTAGATTGAAACTACAGCATAGCGGTATTCC
>CM037786.1:36751548-36801548 GCA_021229015.1 Solen grandis
CTCCACTTCTTAAGCCTGATAAAAGCTGTAAATACTTTTAAGAAACATATATTAAAAACAAATGATATTTTATATAAATTGCCTAATCCTATTATACTGCCTAACCTTAAGATTTTGTTTGAAAGGAAATCAGGTTGTCAAAGAATGTACAATTTCCTAAATGTCAATAATGAAGTACCCACAAGCCAAGCAAAATGGAATTCACAATATTTTTTTGAAGAGGATGAGTGGAGAAAGATTTATTATCTACCTTTTGGTTTGTTTAAAGATACCAGTATACAATGGATGCAGGTGAGAATATTGCACAGAATAATACCAGTAAATGATTATCTGTATAAGTTAAAAATTAAGGATACTAATCAGTGTTCCTTCTGTAAAAAAGAACCTGAAACAATTGAACATCTGTTTTGGTTTTGTAACAAGACAGCTTTTTTTATTGAGCAAATTAAACAGATTATGTTGAATTGTCACAAGAAACAGAATTTTGTTTAAAGTCTTTTGTTTGGATTCAATAAATTGAAATTGACATTTTAAACCTTCTTTTGAAACTTTTCATTTTTAAATCTAAATTATTAAATAGGCCTCTAAGTATTGTAAATTTTAAACTTCTTTTGTGTGATAAATATCAAATATATAAACATATACATGAATTCAATTCATCTGAACAAGGTGTACAGAAATTTGAAGCAAACTGGAATTTAATCAAAAAAATATTTAGCCAATAAAAGAAGACATAGCCAGAGGATAGAAGAAATGTTGAAGCTGAAAAAAAAATAAGAAATAAAAATCCTACATTCAGTTTCCTTTTTTTTTTTTTTTTTTCCAAAGGGATATAATATATATTATTTGCAATGTAAAGACTGTCAGTTTTTTTTGTTTTTTTTTTTTTCTTGTTTTTTACCTGTAAACTTTAAACCTTTATTACTTTTGTAATAGCAATAAGTTAAAAAAAATCCTTTTTAGAGACTGTTGCTTTTATATAGATATATTGTACTCTAATAATCAAACTTAAAAATCAAAATCTATTATCCCGAAAATGTTAGTCCTGTGTAGTTGTGAATTATCATAAAAAATGTTGCTTTGTTGCTCATATATGTGAAAATCATTGTTCTAATATCTTGAGGTATGTATTGATATATATGTCTGCATTTGTGAGGTGGTAAGTGGGATGGTTCCCCGACCTACTTCCACCAATTGACGGGGATAATAAAGGTTTAAAAAAAAAAAAAAAAAAAAAAAAAAAAAAAAAAAAAAAAAAAAAAAAAATAATTCTTGCAAAATGCAAGATCGAGTTATTGATCTTGATGATGACCTCTGATGCATGCTGTATTTGTTTTATGGACATAACATCATGGTAGTTATGGTGGTGTTGTGTGTTGGAGAGGCAAGGATTAAAGTGATCTAAACAGGACAATGTAATCAGTAAAGGTGTAACAATAAAATAGTTGCGAATATGCCAAGGTCACTGTTACTAAAAATAGATTTTTCGTTTCTATCAAATAACTTCCTTTAGGAGTGAGGTATGATGATCATATTTAGTAGATAGATACCATATGGGAAGAGGAAGATTGGGATTGAATTTCATGTCAATAGAGTCAAGGTTACTGTTACCAAAAAAAAATTTGCACTAGTTGAATATTTTCTGTTAGAAATGAGATATAATTTTCATACTTAATAGGTAGAAAAGGAAGGTTAGGATTGAATTTTAACCATGTTTTCAACAAAGTTGGAACCTGGTTATTAGAATAGGGGTACATTGTTGGGTTGGTAGGCAGGTGTCAAAACATGTGGTTTCTGTCAAATATCTCCTGTTATAATTAAGGTAAAGTAATCATAACTGATAGGAATATACCTTATAGCAGGAGGATGTTTGGGATATATTATCAGGTCAATAGGATCAAGGGCAAGGTCACTGTTGCTAAAAATAGATTTTTTCATTTCCATCAAATTACTTCTTTTAGGAGTGAAGTATGGTGATCAGATATAGTATGCTGATACCTTATCAAAAGAGGTCGACTGGGATTTATTTTCAGGTCAGTAGGGTCAAGTTGAAGGTCACTGTTACTAATAAATAGTTTTGCTAGCCTGGAGCAACAGTTGAAAACCTGGTTTCAGATCATTTGACATGTTTCATGTTTAAATCTACTATAGCATCTATATCCTTCATTTGATTGCTTCAGTAATTGGATAGTTGCTTAAGTGGGTGGACCTTTACATTATGCAGTTGACCTTGACCTTTGAACTACTTTTATGAATAAAATGGATGCCTGGACAAGTTTACCATTTGATTATTCTGCTACAACTTCTAAGTGCTTCACTGGATTACTTCAACATTTGGACTGTTGCTTAAGTAGATGGACTCTTCATTATGCATTTGACCTTGACCATTGACCTACTCTTGATGAATAGAACCCCCCCCCCCCACTAAAAAAAGGCAAAAAACAACAACAACAACAAACTCCATAATACCATAAGGTCTTGTTTAAACTTGAAATGATGCTAACTTTTAATTATGACACAGCAATGATTCTTCAAATATTAACAAAGCACCAATGTTCACACCTATTCATTTCTATCAATGTGTCTTTTCGGTATTTCTATGACCGTGTAAAATAAACTGAACACCGGTAGTTAAAACGGCCGCAACCACTTCCGGGCAAAAATATTGGATCAGTGAAATTATTTTGTTTATTGCCAAATCAGGAAAGGCTTTCATATATTTTAGGGCCGAATTATCTTGTTACAGTATTTATTACTATGTTTGTTTGATATAAAATCGTATACCATATTCTGCTTACATTGAAACCTTATACCTTCTGTTTGTTTACATCGTTAGCCACCACCTGTCAAATTGATCGGTCACTGACGTGACATTAGTGAATGAAATGAATCAGCAAGGCTAGAACATTTTGAGATGACATTCAAACACAACATAGAATACAAGTGAATTTTCACAACACCCCTCAACTTGGAATTAAAGATGGCCGAAAATAGCAGACCTGGAGCGTTGGAATATGCTGATAGTTTTGACACAGCCTATTCTCCATTAGGTAGGCCTAATATTTGTTCAAGTTTTTGGTATTTCATGAAAAGATTTAAAATATATTCGTTATCTTTGTTTCGTGGATAGTAATTTGTATGTGTGCAGTGTTTTTTTTCCCCCAATTGGGAAAGGGTCCTGTTCCCCTATAATTGGGAAATTTTCACATCGTAAAATCTTTAAATTGGGAAAAAATTAGTTGCGAAATCATAGAAATTGGGAATTTAACCAAAATTCATGTAAATCTATACCTGGGGTTTATTCAGCTTAAAAAAAGCATCTCAAGGACTAGTTCCTTTATAGGAAAGCTTTAAGTGATGTAACTTTTATGTCAAAATTAAGATACAAAAAATAGCTCCTATTATAGACAGTTAGATTTACTTTTCTTCTTACAAAATGGTATACTGTATGATAATTTTAGGAATTGGGAAGACTCCTGTTGGCTTTGGGAATGGTACCTTTTTGGGGAGGTGGTTAAAGAAGGGAAAAAAACGCTGGTGTGAGCATAAGATATGCTGAACTATATAACATGGGGAGCCTAAAATGAGTTTGTCCAGCGATAATCTCAACTGAAATCTGCTCCAGTTATTTTTAAAATTACCAGAGCTGATTTCAGTAGAGATTAGTCCAAAGAGTTCATATTTGGAATCCATATATCTGCAACAGTATCTGCATTAGTGAATGGATATGCCCTGAATATTCAATCATGGTTCTGATGCTGTGGAGGTGGCTATAACACACACAAATTATGATCACATATTTAAAAGCATTAAAGTTAAACTGTCTCTGTGCAGGTATCACTTTCAGTGAATTCGTAAGAATAATGATGTCCACGTTGACAACACATGTTTATAGTTTTTATAAACCATTGTTAGCTGAATTGAATCTTAAGCACTAGGAGCTTTTGGTTAGAGAATTCTTCACAATATTGGTTGATAGATAGTCTATGCAAGACATAGATTTAATGTTGTCTTGCTAGGATAGGTTTAAGAAACTTGTCACCACTGAAGCAGTGTTCTGTCCAGGCTGCGCCCTTGTGCCATTGGCGCTAAATAAATGTAAATGGCGCATAAATATCCCTACAGATGGGCCATTCGGTGCTAAAATTGTGAGTCGATCCGATCATGAAATAAAACATTTGATTTCATAACTTTGCGTCGCTGAAAGTTGTCTGTCATTTTGTACAAAGTGTCTGTTTTTATACCAACCAAGCATCTAAGTGATCTCATAGCGTATCTTCTTTCTAGAGAGTTCCGATTGCTGTTTTGATTGATGTTTAGCCAATCGGTATCCTGTGGCGCTTGGCTTCAGCGCATCTTTACAAAATGGCAGACGGCAAAAAAAAATAAAAAAAATATGAAATCTGATTAGCTTTCTTTCTTTAAATCGCAGACTACATGAGTAAAAAAAAACTAGCCAATCTAATGAAAACAATGCATCGTGTACACAGGATGTGAGCGCGGAGCATCCAGTGTAAGTAGCATGGTAAATTCTTCCCCCAGAATGCAAAATGCGTCCCCCACCCACCTCACATCAACTGCATCTGATACAGACAAAAAGAAAATGGCAACAGTCCCAGTTATCGGTGAAAAAAGGAAGAAAAAAGAAAATCAGATTCTTTCAAAAAAGATGGTTAAATGAACAGGGTTGGCAAAACCCCGGGTTTTATGAGTATTGCCCAGCCCGGAGGGTAATACTGGGAAAACCCGGGTTTTTCTGGGTAATACTGGGCAATACTGGGCATTTCTGGGTAATAGAAATTCTCAATTAATATCACAGCCATAAAGTAGCATTGAATATGTGGTGTATTTAGTCTAGTATTTTTCTTTACAAAGCAAGCTTTGTCACCTGCCGTAAATGTGTTAACATCTAATTTGAAGTGATAATTGTTTGTATCTATAGGCAACAATATACCGTATACACGGTCAGATTAGGCGCAGCTACGTATAAGGCGCATCCTAACTTTCAGGGTAACTTATTTGAAAAAAAAAATCACTTATCGTATCGTATGCAGCAAAATCTTGTTTTGAAATTCGTGCCATCGTACATTTTGACAGACTGAAAGCTATCCATACGTCACTGGGCTAATCATATGGTGAACCGTTTTATTTACACATGGCATAAGATTACCATTAGACCGTCACATTATCGACGGGTAGGATAAAGGTGACACATTTTCATAACATGACATTACTCAACCGTAATGAATTAACATGGTTAGGATACTGTGAAATATCAAACTCTATGGTATATTTACTGTCTGAAACATAAGAAATCGCTCTATGACTACACATGTGTATAGAAATTGGAAAACAAGCAAAAATAAAAGTTACTCAAAAAGGCCCTTGGTTTATATGGCCCATTAAATTGGAGAATGACCCACATTTTCTTGGCTCAGTGGGCCATGTGGCCAATAGTTTTTGAAGGCTGGGCAGAACACTGCTGAAGTCTGGTGGCTGATTCCAAATGACAGTCTTTATTTTAAGTTACTTATTCAACATGATACTAGACACTTTTCTTCTGAAGTAAGTAGGGGGGAATACGGTACAGGACTCTCACTGATTACTCAGGGGTTTACTTAAGGATTTGACTTTCACTTATCGAGGGGGTTAGTTACTTTGAACATCTACTACCCCCATTGAAAACAGGTTGCCTGATCTTTGAGTTAGTTGGTGTTTTGTTAATGTTTAAAACTGAATATGTGTAATATTAAGGTGAATTTTAGTTTATATGTATCAAACAATATTTGCAAGCATTTCACCCTTGATATACTGTAGAAAATATAAAAAATGAAAATTTTCATTTATTTAAAAAAACGTGCCTGCTGGGCTATCTTCTTTGAAAAATCACTTGCCTGCAATGATTTTAACCCGGCACGGGCAAGTGGGCATCCACTTAAGAAAACCCCTGTTACTGTTCTAGACTAGGGTTGTATAACTTTGATTGCTTGGCTGCACATCAAACTGGCAAAGCCTGCAAATTGTGATATTATTTATACCCTCTCATACTGATTGGAAATACTCCCAAACTTTTGTCTTGTAAATGAGACATTGGCAATTCCTTCGGCTTTTGTAAATTGTATGCACCGCCGGCATGTACTAGGTACAAGACTGTAAGACAAAGTTCCAAGGCACAGTGGTAATGTCTCGTACAGTTTCAGCCCAAGTTGCAGGTAAAGAGATGCTAATATTATATTAGTGATAAAGTCATATTTTTTTCAAGATTAGTCATGTTAGTCTCAAATAATGGATACATAGTCCATGTAATTAGTCAGGGTTGGCTTATTGACCAGTGAATAAAGTATTGAAGGGGCCAGCAGTAAACATTGGTAAGAGCCAGCAAATACCACTCAATAGTGGTAAATACTGGTCAGTTAACTATAATACTTATTTATCATGATAGTTTCCTCAATATTTTACCCAGTAATATATCTCGATAATCCTGTTTTACAAAAACACAATTCAGAAATGTTTCAAGATTTAACAAATTCAAGATAATATTATCCTTTTTAAGTTCGGATTTTATTAGCTCACCTGAGCATAGCTCAGGGTGAGCTTTTGGGATACTTGATTGTCCGTCGGCCGTCGTCCGTCGTCCGTCAACAATTTGATGTTTACACACTAGAGGCCACAATTTGGATCCAATCTTCCTCAAACTTGGTCAGAATGTTTGTCTTGATGATATCTTGAACCCTTTCGAAAATGGGTCAGGTTGGATCAAAAAGTAGGTCAGTAGGTCAAATCTTATATAAATCTTGTTTACACACTAGAGGCTACAATTTTAATTCAATCTTCCTCAAACTTGGTCAGAATGTTTGTCTTGATGATATCTTGAACCCTTTCGAAAATGGGTGGGGCTGGATAGAAATGTAGGTCAGTAGGTCAAATCTTAGAAAAATCTTGTTTATACACTGAGGGCAACATTTTTGGTCCAATCATCCTCAAACTTTGGCAGAATGTTTGTCATGATGATATCTTTTGTGGATGGGGTCAGAAAATTCCTGAACATTGTTTCACCTCATCATCTTAATTCTAAAGCAATCTGTTTTGTACAGGCAATGAATGATACTTTTCTCAGGTGAGCGATCTAGGGCCATCTTGGCCCTCTTGTCCAAAATACCTCTTTGTTTCAAGTCTGAGTCTGTTATGAATTAATGCCCATTTTGGACTGATGTCTTTAAAACAACCACTTTTCTAATATACACTGGCAATGCTGTGTAAACAATAAACTGAGACAGTTGACCAAGGTGGACCCCATGGGGGTAGGGGAGTAATTGAATAAACCAGGTGGAAAGCCATGAGGTGCTAAATTTATTTTTGGTGTTTATTGGCTCCTGGATGACATACTGTCCTGTGTATGTTCGGTTTTAATACATATAGTTATGTGAATGATCATCCTCATTTCAATTAAATCAGCTGAAAATCATTGTCATTTGGCAGTGTATCTTTCTTTTTGAAAATAAAGCCTTTAGATCCTATTTGGAGATTTTCTGATGTCATCAAAGAAATAAGACACTAGCAAAGTGTTAATTTTGTGCATGCAAGGTGAGTGCTAAGGCAGCAAGGTTGAAAACTCATGCCCTGAAGTGTAAGAATTCTGTAATGTCTTAAGCATTGTTGCATTAACCAGATCTGCCTGTTCTTTAAGTTGAAATAAATTTAAACACCCTAATCCCTTCTACATTCCTTATAATATTCATGCATAATTACCCTTAACACAGGACAAGGCACTGTGCTTTGACAAATTCTATAATGTTATAATTTAGAATACCCAAGTATGAATTAAATGAAAATACATGTAATTCCAAAGAAAAATTTCAATCAACCACACCAGTATTGACCACTTTGGTAGTTTTGTGTGGGCTGGTATTTATGGGTAAATACCACTGGTAAATGCTGGGGACATTTGATTAGGGCCAACTCTGTCCATAGTTGATGTAAGACTAACAAGTTTGAAACGGACCTTTTGCAAAACAATGGAGCATGCTTTAAATTTCTTTTTAGGAAAACTTTGGTTAAAGTTTTGCATGCAAGCTTCCGGTACTATCCAGCATAATTATATCTAAGAAATAATTGATGGACCATGGTATTGACTTGAAGTTTTATGAGTATATACAGGGGCATCAGAAAACCAAGGAGGATCACTCTTTAATACAAATTATGGCCATTTTCTAACTTAGGTATTTTGATTAAAGTTTTGCATGCATGGTGTTATGGTTATGTCTCAGTAACTAGGCATGAACTGATTTAAAACTTAATAAACATATTTGGGAGTATCAGGCTATCAAGGTAGATCCGTTTTGCCTATTATTATATACAGGGTATGTGAAGGGCAAGAACTGAAATAGATTTAATTTCATTTTGATTAACCAACAAGCATTTCGAATAGTTGAGCATGGTGTCCTCTGACAGCTCTTGTTAACTGATTAGAAACAAAATATAAACATGACTGTGATTGAATTCATTAAAAATGATGCTTGAAATTTGGAAGATTTATGGTTGATAACATACATTGACAATCCCAAGTTTATGTACCCATAATGGCATTATATAAATTAATGCAATACTATTTTCCTGTTCTGTTTCCTGCCTCATGTTCTTTGTAGAATGCTGGAGTCACATCTTCTTAATCAAACTCTGATCATCTCTGTGAATAGCAATCAAATTAACAAAGAGATTGTATTATGTTGACCAGTTGCATGAATATCTAATAAAGTAATTTTGATTGAACAGAAACACCGGAGACACCATCCTCTGATTTCCAAGATCCTGAAATGGAATTCGATGAAGGCGGTCTTGAACTGGCCGCAAAGGAAGGTAAATAAGCATGACTTTTTATAAATTTATTTTGATTTTTCAAAGTAGTAAGTGGATCATATGTTGATTGTTATGTAAATGTGTGTCAAGGTATGTGTATGCTGTTTGATATGAAAACAAAAAATAACTTTTATGTAAATTTATTTGAAAAGTCTGTAAATCAGTATTACTGTTTATATAATTGAATTATTTTTTTATATAAAATCAAGCACATACCTTTTAATTACATGCATGTCAAGAAATAACCTATTTTGATTTCTATCAAGTACTTGTTTGAACCTTTGAATATATGATTTGCAGTTTGATTGAAGTTTGTGGTCTGTATTGATTTAACATGTTGCATTTTGGACATTTATGCATTGATATTGATTAGAAATCAGGATAGAAATCTGATCAACATTTTGTAAAGTTTAAAGTATTCAAATAGCAGTGTCCTTTAGAAAAACACACTCAAAAAAACCAAAACAAAATGTAATGCCAATGGTGACATTTATCGTATCCTTGAATGAAGTACAAAGCTAGCAGTTTGATACTAATTATCTCTATGCTGAGAATTTATCTTATAAAAGATGAAGCCCTTTGGAAGCTAAATTGTTAATACGTGCTGCTAAATTTCAGCTAAATCTACAAAGATTTGATCAGATTTCATTAATTGTTGTACATTCGTATTTGTATATAGGTATTCAAATTATTTTGTAATGTTTGTTTCCACTGTTGTCTATAAATGAATGATGATCACTATTTCATGCAGCTGAATTAGATATAGAGGCTGAACTGGAAGGTAACAATTACTACATAGTTATATGTTGTAACACTTTTTTTTTTTTTTGATCATGTTGTCATGGTTCCAGGGCTGTTGCACATCAGCATAGTTCATGTGGCTTTCTGGCTTATGCCATCCAAATTTTTTTTATTTAGATACATAACAATACACAATAAAACATAAACCCTGATGACACATCTTCCAAGAAGAAAGAAGATATTTCAAATCAAACACCGCACTGTTCTGCAAAATCTTGGTACACATCAGCTATAAAAGATTTGAGTTGGTGACACCCATAGCTTAAATTTTAATAATTTCCTTATTGCTTTATTGCACTTACAATGCATGTGAAGTGGGAAAATCATGGATTTTTACTTTCCTTAAGGCAGTAGTGGCTTGGCAAAATTGCATTGTTGTACTTTTCCATCTGAGGTTTCTTCAGGTGCTTAAATTCAGTTAAATTAAAATCAAATCAAATTCAGTGCAATTAATATACAAAGTATTTCTTGTTTGCACATGCTTGGACTTTCATTGCCTGACCAGTCTGGTCTCCCTACCAGGCAGGGACAATATCTGCAATGTTTTAACTTTTCGTACAGTGCTTTGGTATCTTTTGCTGATCCAGTTTTGACAGTAACCTATTACTATGTACTTCATTTAAATTTTAATGGAATTTATATGTTGAAAAGCAGTGTTAATTAATGTTCAGCTATTGCTTGTAATGTCACTTATTTGTTGCAAAAGATTATGCCATATTTTAAGATTGTACCATACGCAGTCATGGAATTATAAGTACATGTATTAGTTATTGCTTATATTTTAAATCTCATCAAATTAAGTTGGACCAAGGTTTATTGACTGAATTATTGACAGTCAAATTCAGAATATTTGAACATTAAAACCATGAGGAGTAAATCATAAAGCATGTAGGGAAGCTCTGGAAATTTTATTTAGGACAACCATTAAACATTTATTGTGACATGGTTTTGCACAACAGCTTAAGAACTTCAATGAATCAGTAACTTGTATTTAGGTATTTAAAGCTTAATCATTAGAAAACTGTGCCTCAGGTTATCACTGGATTATTTTAACCCTTTCCCTCATAGAGGATACCATGAAAAGACCTATGCGAACAGCATAAAACCAGATCAGTCTGCGAGTAACTCGCAGGCTGATCAGGTTTTATGCTGTTCGCTGCTCCTCAGTGGTCTGGAAATGAGAACTTTATAATTAAATTTGGTAAGGTTTAACTGTGGTTTTCTGCAGATCAGGCTTTATGTGGTACCTTTTGAGTGCGTCAAAATGAGTCTATATGAGGGAAAGGGTTAAATTTGTAGAATATGTTCTGTTACTTGAATTATGCTCTTGTCATAGCTAGCTATGATGTTGTATAAGCTGTCGTAATTTTATGTGCAAGGATGATCCAGATTATGACAGCATCTCATTATTATTTTTGTATTTACAGAGATAATTGTTTGTGTATTACTGAATAATTATTACCCTCATCAAGTATGCTATATTTGTTTTGCTTATATGTTTTGTTTGTACTAGAATCTTTCAGTGTTTGATTTTGTTTCTGTATTCATTTGTTGTTCATTCATCTATTTATGCATTTGCCATGAAAGAAAAAACTATATGGCCAGTTAACTCTCATATAGACATTATACAGGCACAATCATGTGACAGGAGTCTCACTAGGAGTCTGAAAACTGGAGTCCTTGATCAAGATGTCAAAATGAAGGATTTCTTCTTATATATTAAAGTAGGACAGTAGATTGGGAGTTTGTTACCCCAAAACTGTTTTTTTTTATTTTATTATTGTATTTTTTTTATTAAGACCACTTCCTAGGTCTGGTATAGATTAATTTGTAAAAGATTTTTTTTTATAAACTGGTAAATAAGTATAAAAAGACTCATAAGGAAGAATATCACATTATATATCTTGGCCATATGGTTTCTTGTATCTTGCACAACTATACTGCATTGTCGGGTCAGCACCTGATAGCTTTAAAAAGATAAAAAGAATATTACTAGGTGCTTAAGATTGTGAGAAATAAAAAAGCCTACATTGACTTTAATTCCTTTTTAGAAAAGAGGTCTGATTATTTGAATGGTACTATATGCCAACTAAAGCTCTTGGTGTTCTTGAATAAATATTGTTTAAAATAAATTCAAAGTAGTAATGTTTTGATAATGTCACACCATGGTAAAGTCAGACATAACACTATGGTATAGTTATATTAAAGTTAGTTGCCATATTATAGCATAGTTAGGCACAGTAACATAGTTAGGTGCTACACCATGCTTTAAATAATTGGGCTTTTGGTGGAACTGGCAGTGCAGAATAGTTGTTATGCCACATTCTTGTTTTCTACCCACTCTCAAGGTGACCCTGGTGAATATATTCCCCATGGACATTCTGTCCTCAACTGGGACCTTTGCGCAGGTAAATCCCCGCCCCCTGCTTTGGTGGGTGGAGGTGAGTTTTGGGGGACAATCTTACTAACCTCTGACCTGTATTTTGCTGGATGATTTTCTGTATTAGTCACAAAAATTCAGCTGTATCATGAGAATTAGATTAGGGGAACATTATGATTTCTAGTTTCATACACAGGAGATCTTGCACAGATATATGCCACAGTGAGCTGAGAAATAGCTGAGTTTCAGCTAAATCAAAAGTAATCAATAGCAAGACCTTTGGTACACACCATGGTCACATGGTAACCCAATGTGTCCATGATTGATATGAAGCCAATCCACTCTACTGGAGTTTGGATGGTTTTCTGCAAGATAATCAGACTTATACTGGTTTATGTACATATTTCAAACCTGGCATTAACAAGCCAGATGAAAGTGCAAGTTGCCTCCTGGATGATTTTGTTTTACAAAGTTTGACGATGGTTGAAAAAATAGACAACCATTTTGACTAGCGTAAGCTAGATTAGCATGAATCTATATCAGCTAGTGTATGGTCAGGTTTGAGTTGGTCACACATTATTGTATGGCTCGATTTGAGATAAAACTGCATCAAGTTACCGTATATTAGCCTGCTTTTATTCTCAGTTTAAACATGTTTATTTTACATTGTTTGGGAAACAAGTCATTACAACTTATACTAATCTCTCTTGATGGCAAGTGGGTAAAACCAGTACATGTACTTTGTGGGATGGTCATGAAAATTCCTTGTCCCCAACAGAGTTGAACCCACCACCTTGAGATCACAGTCAGGTATGTTACCACTAGACCAAACCCTGCTGTAGTGAAACTAGGATGTCTTGTATGTCTTCCTGGTCATGACTAAGGCAAATGGAATTACCTTGTATGATACATGGAGTTAAATACACAAATAAAACCTTTCAAATTATCAGGGATATGTAATCATGGTAACACTTTAAAACAAGGAAACAAAACTTATTTATCGGTTTAGAGTTTAGAAAGGTGTGTGGTTTCTGTTACTTAAGAAATAAATCAATTGATATTGTTCAGTGTTAAATTATATTTTGTCAATGGATTGCTTCATGGTGATGGATTGTATGGTACCCAGCAAAGTTAGGGTCCTCTGTCCTCTTAAAGGTAGATTTCAGTTTATAACATTTGTCATGATTAACATATTACAGCTTTATGTATGCACGTGTTTATTTATGCTCCTAAGACTCTAATTTGTTTTTCTACTATATTATACTAAGAACTTTTGTTTGATTTTTTGGGGGTCATCAGCAAAAAAAAAAAAAAAAGACGCAAAAAAGGTCTCAAAATATGTCTTGAATTATTATTGGCAGGCTTCATTTTCATAGCATGTGCATGGTTATGTCATGTCTGTATGTATCAATCTTTTTCATAGTTATCAATTTCAACTAAAACTGTTATTCTTTATCATTTTGTTTCAAATGATTTTTGGGAAAAAAATCATTGACAACTGAAAAAAAGAAGGAATTGTTTGAAAGGAAATGGCAAATTAAAGTTTTCTTTTTTACTGTGAACCTGGGTCTGGTTAGTAAGCAAGCGCAATGTTTTCAGAAGTTAGGGTCCAGTGTCAAGGCTACCACTTAACTTTAGCTTTAAGCCACTTTGATAAAACATTTTTATCAAAGTGGCTTAAAACACCAAGTAGTGGTAGATATAATTTTTTTGTGTGTGTGCATTATTAACCCTTTCCCTCATAGAGGACACCATGAAAAGACCTATGCGAACAGCATAAAACCAGATCAGCCTGCGAGTAACTCGCAGGCTGATCAGGTTTTATGCTGTTCCCTGCTCCTCAGTGGTCTGGAAATGAGGATTTTGTAATTAAATTTGGTAAGGTTTAACTGTGGTTTTCTGCAGATCAGGCTTTATTTGATACCTATTGAGTGCGTCAAAATGAGTCTATATGAGGGAAAGCGTTAAGTTGTAAAGTGTTAATCATTTGCAGTGGGTGTTTACATGTATATTCTTGTTGACACTGAGGTTGTTTGATATTTTCTCATGTCATGATTAATCTAGGTATTGTATTTTCATACTGGGACTCTATTAGGATACATGAATATAAAGATGCTGTATGAAGAACATTTGGTGGTGAACACATGGAAACCATCATTCAATTGTTATGAATGAGTTGTGGATTATCCTTATTGTTTTAATATTGAAGTATTGACTACAAGGAAATTTAACTTCACTTGGCTTAAATAGCAATTCTGAGTACTTGCTAGTTGTTCAGTTCCAAGCCTCTGTTTGTATGAAGCATGGACAATAGCCATTGTTTTAAATTCCCTGTCTCATATAAGATATATTTCATTACTGTCATTCCATACAAATAAAATAACAGAACAGATTGTCTCTATAATTTGAAGGCTGACCCGGAAGCTCAGTTCTTTTTTTTATTTTTAATTTAAATGCCCGACAGGGTCATTCAGATTTTCATGTGAGGAAGCCATTTGGCTGACTTGCAGTAGGTCAGTGGTTCTACCTAGATGCCTCAGTCCATTTAGGGTCTTCCTCCACCTGTAAGTAGTTGAGGTTGCTGTTTGGCTGAAATACTGTCACAGCGTCGGTAAACTCAATCAATCAATCAATCAATCAATCAATCAATCAATCAATCAATCAATCAATCAATCAATCAATCAATCAATTGAAATGCATTCTATTCTTTTTCTCTGTCCATATCTAGATTACCCTATGTATAATGTTATGACCATATTCATGAAATTAACATCTTATTTAGAAGTAATTTTAACCAACAATGTTACCTACTAGTCAGTCATATATTTCCTATATGTTTATCCCTAATATGTGGAGTTCATATACACATATTTGCTATTGTCATACTGGAAAATCATATAAACTTTTGCTATTTTTAGCATTGGCTGATTCTCAAAGTTAAAAAAAATGGAGGTATTGTCATTATTTTGGTGTCGTCTTTGATCATGGTCAGCACTGGTAACTACTCAGTCAAAAGAAAATCAGCAAGAACTGTTTATGAAAAATTAATGTATACATTTAAGAATTGATGAATATTAACTAATTGAACTTTAAATGGTATATAAAAGAATGGATATTTCTCTGCCATGCAAACTGTGTAGAATCAGAGCTGCAAAACTATATTTGAAGCAGCAAAGGAGGCCCTTATCAGAGAGCTCCTGGAAGGAACTGTCAGATATATGTCTTCTGTGTTTGCTAAGGCATGCCATCAAAATATGTCTATTTGAGGTAAAGGATTGAATAGTACATGTGTATGTAAACCCTACTGTTATCCTTACAGATTTATTTATCTGGAATATAATTCTAGATACATTTTCTTTTAAATTTCTCTTTATTTTGACCTTGACTAACATAATTTTGAATCACTTTTGTTTCCACATGTATAGTCACTATTACTAGGTTTTCATGCATTCAAGTGCATAAACCATTTGAATCAATTTATTTGAGTATTTTGTAGTGTATTTAATAAGCATGCTTTGTATTCTAGTGTGATGGATACAAGAAAGCATGTGGTGTATATTATAGGAAGCAGCTTGTTCACAGATGATCGGTAGAAATTAAAATTTATTTTCTACTCTCCCTTGTAATAATGTTGGTGAAGTCTTTGTTTTCCGACAAATTAACTTGGCAAGTGTCACATTACATGGGAAAATGTTATTTTCGTGAAAGCAACTTTGGTGTAATAGGCTAAATATAGAGAATGTTATCCTCAAAGCAGGCGCTTGCGGTACTACATGACACGTTCTGCAACATGGTGTTTTCACCAGTGCAGGATAGTGATTTTGAAAGTTCAACCTATGAAGTTAGTGCATGCATGAAGAGTGAATGTGATCATCCAAGTGACAGCAAATGAAAATAGAAAATTAAAATATAGGTTTTATAATTCTAGATATGGTTTCAATACCGTCTGTGCCGATATTGCCTGTGATGGGGAATCCACCCATTTTTAGCTCACCAGCGCACACTATGAGCTATTGGGATAACTCTCCGTCAGTTGTCCGTTGTGGTCCATCGTGGTCCATTGTCAACAATTTGCTTTAAAAGTCATCTTCTCTGAAACCACTGTGCAGAAATTCATGAAACTTGGCATGAATCATCCTTGGGTAAACCTGAACAAAAATTGCTAAAATAAACTTGCAGAGTTCTGGTTTTACAGTCATGGATGGTTACATTGAATGACCATGACATTGTGTCTGTAGATGGGTATTGATAGATACAATACACACTGTTGAAAATCCTTAGTAAATGACCATCTGTGAATGAGCAGCTTTAAGTATATTTGAATCAATTAGATGTGCAATGTTTACTATTAACATGTTATCATTCATGGTCAGTATTGACAGGTCCTGGTGGCCAAGGGGGTTAGAGCATCCACCTATAACCAGGAGGTTGTTTGTTCAATTCTTGTCTGTGACATTACAAAGTATTAAAAATGGTAATGTCATATCACTCTTTAGTATGGTGCTCAACACATAAGGGTAGTTTCCTAAGTGCTTTATGAGTGTCAAGATAATGTGACTGGGTGGGGTATTGTGTCACTTGTCTATGATGTGATATTGCAGCGAGGCTGCACTATATCTACCTCATGATGACTGAGATACTCTACAGTGTAAAGGACATTGAACCAAAGCCAACAAATTCAATATTTCTTATTTACCATGTACAAACTAGACATGGAAAAGAAAAGGAAGTTATTTAATCTGATAAGTTTAAAGATATGAACATAAATAACTCCCTTTCAAGTGAGACGAGGGGTTTTATCTGTACAGCAGTGGTAAACTGGTATATACTTTCAAATTTGTGGATGGTGTTGAACGGTACTAACGTAACGGGATGGCTGGTAACAGATTTTCATTGTTTTTTTTTGTTTTGTGTTTGGTTTGTCTTCCATTTGGGCAAAATTGTTCAGATGAATATTAATTAACTGAGCTTTAAATGGTGTTGGATAAAGAATGGATTTTCTTTGCCACATAAGACGGTTTAGTATTTGAGCTACAAAACACTTGCATATAATTATGTGCAAATAGAGGAGACCCTGGTCAGACAGCTCCTTCCATCTGATCTGGGTCTGCTCTGTTTGCCATGGTGTCTATAATGAAGTGAAAGGTAAAAAAGATAATTTTAGCTTCATGATTGAAATAAGGTTACTTTGTTTTTTTCTGTATCCAATTTAAACATTACAACTTGTGAGTATGTTTAATAAGCACTTATGAGTACAGTTCATGGATTAAGTATCGAAATCATGTTTAGATGATCACTACATATATAAAGTTTAAGAAAATTAAGCATAGTTTTTGTTGGAATATTTATGTTATGTGATTTTGTAAAACCAGGATTGTATAAGCAAAAGGTGGTTTAATAGTTGAAACTTTATGATTGATTTTGTTATGATGCTTTACATAGATTAATATATCCTTTTTACCTTTTTCATTTATACAGTTTATCCCTTTTCTTGTTTGGCTAATTAAATTTTTTTCATTTATTTAGAGAATTTTCTAAAATTTTTGGTTAAAATATTTAAATTTCTTTTTAGGATAATATAAGAAGCAACAGTAGTTTGCATTATATAGGGATAATTTATGTGCTCAGAATGAATAAATCAGTTTTATTTTTTATGATTGATCCTGGTCAGCAATAAATAAACTGAGAGAGAGAGAGAGAGAGAGTGGAGAAAGAGAGAGAGTGATCCGTCATTGATAATTTGTATTTATAATGTTCTGCCATCACTTTTAATATCTAGAAAAAAAAAGCGATATATTAAAGCCATTTCTCTAATGTATACTATAATACTATATGCTGGGGTTACAGAACTTTCAAGGAACAGTTCAGAGGGCAGTGCCCCATTCAGAGGGGGATCTATAACACCAGATGGCCTGATAGACGAAGATTTTGAAGAAGAAATAGGCCAGCCTATAGTGAGTATGATCCGTTGTTGTACCTCGCTGGAAATGTCATTGATAACTGCTTTAAAAACATCTCTCAGTTTTACTGCATAAAGGTATCTTATTGACTAACGATTTAAACCATTTAAAAGTCGAATTTATGAGGACACTGATATCAGAGGCTCCTTTGTTCAATAAGCCAGTTTTGACAGCACACGTTGTTAGAATTTATGCTGGTGTAGTTCATGTGTTATGTTTTCAATGGAGAGGACTTCTCTCTAAAAATGTTTGTGGAAGTGGGGGTGGGTGAGAAGGGAGCTTCATACCAAATGGGTTTTAATTGTTAACTTATTCTTCTCACCATCATGGTTCGAATTCTGGATGGTCACTCAGATTTTTCATGTTTTCTAGTTGGTGGTTTTTTTTTTCTTTCTTTTTTTTCTTTGGTTCCTACATGGGATACCCCATTTATTGTCTCTGTAATAGGTACAATTGAGGACGGGAATCCATCATCAGCTGAACTTACAAAGTTTATTTACATTTGATTAGTCAATTATATATTACAGGGACTTATGAATCTAATAAGTAGCATGTAGGGACATTTACAAGAATATGTGCATACAAAAAAAAAGAAAAAAAGTGAGGACGACAAAAAAATTAAAGGCAACAAATTGCGTCTGTGCACTATTGGTTTTCCTCCACAGGTTATAGCTAGATGTCAGTCTGTCACAGTGACTATAAACTCCAAAACAACAACTTTGCAGTATGGACAAACTGTAAATAGCCTATCTGATTGTAAAAGAGTATGAACATTGAATTGTTAATCATGAATACCCCAATGGCCATATGGTTATTGAAGGTCTCATAAAAAGTAATTTCATGCCTGCATAGTAATTAGATTTATAACCAGAAAAGTTAGTGAGAAATTGGAAGAAGGTTGTATTGAAGGGCACAGGCTGTTACATGTTGTCCCGTCATGCAGGATTTCCTTGTAAGCAGCTGGTTTCTCAAGCTAAGATCTTTGATTGAATTAATATAGACTCATTTTGACGCACTCAATAGGTACCACATAAAGCCTGATCTGCAGAAGACCACAGTTAAACCTTACCAAATTTAATTACAAAATCCTCATTTCCAGACCACTGAGTCCCAGCGAACAGCATAAAACCTGATCAGCCTGCGCGTTACTTGCAGGCTGATCTGGTTTTATGCTGTTCGCATAGGTCTTTTCATGGTTTCCTCTATGAGGGAAAGGGTTAATGTAGGATTTGTTTATCTTGTTTTTCACTCATGATGTGAATTGTTCTACATCCTGCGGTGTAGTGTTCACATATTCAACTACCTTTTAATGGCTAATGAAACTTGAAGCAATTTTGTAGAACCACAAAAGGTTGCTTTGGAGTCTTAAGATGGATTAGATGAAGGTGATGGTCACTAAAAAAAGAAACTGGATCAGACATTTATACTGGAGATTGTGGTGTGATCTAGAGCAGAGTGTTGTTGCAAGGACATCAGTAACCCTCAGTGATAACTCTAGTTGTATGTATTTTATGTACAAAGGATGAAGAGGAGGCAGAAGGAGAGTTTAGGGACATTGCTCGCCATGGCATCGTAGAGGTTGCCGGAGACGACGTGTATGGAAGGAAGGTGATCGTATTCTCAGCATGCAAACTGCCGCCCCGCACACAAATAGACCACGCAAGATTGATGGAGTAAGTTTAATAGATATTACACCATTTATATTTTAATACAGTTGAGACTTGTTATGTCGACATCCTGAGTCTCAACATTTTGTATATCTTGACATACTTTGAAAAATATATAAAATCATTCTTATCTCGACTTTTGTATCTTGACATTTTTTATATGTCGACGTATTTCTTTGGTCTCGATGGGTAAATTCTCACCTGAAACTATGTGTTTATCTCGACCCGTGCCGAAACGTTCACGGACATGGGAATATTAAGTATTGCCGCAGTAAGTTTCACACTTTCATTGATTATGTCCCCAACCACCGCATTTAGTGTCAATTACAACATTAAAATGTTGTGAACTCTAATGTTTGGAAATGACCAGATTAATGCTAGATGCAATCATACATGCTTAACTAAATAATATAAGTGTGAACTGGTGACCTAATGTCAACACTATTTGGCAGTTCAATTCAATTCTTTATTCAGTATATGAACAAAATAATTTTTGTCGCCTAGCATATCCTGGCGGCGGTTACATATAGCATGAGAAGAGCATAAATATTAAACATCATCATATTATACACCCTTAAATGATTAGAATAATAATTAGAATCATGTGTGTGCTAATAATAAATCTATAATTATTATTGAGCTACTCGTTTACTTTACCTTACCTGAATAAACTGATTTGATACACTGACCTAGATTAATCGTTTGCAACATGCAAGACTATATTACTAAATATACGTATTGAAGTCACTATTTGCACAAGATATCAGCGAAAGACCTATATTTAAATAAAAATCTTATTAGGCAATGTATAAAATCTTTGGGTTCACATGATTATTTGGCAGTATACTCGAGTATACCAAAAGAAAATTGCATCAACTCAATTTTTTTGGTTTACAAATTGAAAAGTGCATTTTAATTTATACATGGTTGAGTAATGTACATTCATATGTTGACATACTCATCTCGGCATAAAAATGATGATTTCCTAAATGTCGAGATAACGAGTTTCGTCTGTATATATATTAAAATATAAATATCTTCTCAAATATTAAAGTACAGATTCATTATTTAATCAGGTATGGAAACCATGGTAACATGCTGTTACTTTAATGCAATGATTGAAAACATGCAGATTTTATCATCCTATGTGCATGGTATTAAATGTGTTGTATTACACTTATGTTATAATTGAGTTTGTATATA
This sequence comes from Solen grandis, assembly GCA_021229015.1. NCBI lineage: Eukaryota > Metazoa > Mollusca > Bivalvia > Adapedonta > Solenidae > Solen > Solen grandis. Next base: position 36,772,416 of record CM037786.1, read on the forward strand.
TTTATTATACCCCCCCGCAACGAAGTTAGGGGGGGGTATACTGGAATCAGGTTGTCCGTCCGTCCGTCCGTCCGTCTGTCCGTCCGTCTGTCCGTCCGTCTGTCCGTCCGTCCGTCTGTAGACACAAAATTCTGCGGACTACTCCTCCTAAACTTCTGGAAGGATTTTGATGAAACTTGCTGGCAATGATCCTTAGACATTGTATTAGCGCGTTATCTATATAGCATTGAGTTACCTCCCCTATTTACCAAGTTATGCCCCTTTGATGATTTTTGCATTACAAACTTCTGCGGACTACTCCGCCTAAACTACTGGAAGGATTTTGATGAAACTTGCTGGCAATGATCCTTAGACATTGTAGCAGCGCGTTATCTATATAGCAATGAGTTACCTCCCCTATTTACCAATTTATGCCCCTTTGATGATTTTTGCATTACAAACTTCTGCGGACTACTCCGCCTAAACTACTGGAAGGATTTTAATGATACTTGCTGTCAATGATCCTTAGACATTGTAGCAGCGCGTTATCTATATAGCATTGAGTTACCTCCCCTATTTACCAAGTTATGCCCCTTTGATGATTTTTGCATTACAAACTTCTGCGGACTACCCTTAAAACTGGAAGGATTTTGATGAAACTTACTGGCAATGATCCTTAGACATCTATATAGCATTGAGTTACCTCCCCTATTTTCCAAGTTATGCCCCTTTGATGATTTTTGCTTTACAATTTTCTGCAGACTACTCCTCCTAAACTACTGGAGGGATTTCAATGAAACTTGCTGTCATTCAACCTTAGACATTGTGTAGCGCTTTTTCTTTAACTTGGGAATTTTTTCCTTTAATTTCATTCATTATTTTCCATAGACATAGGTATATCCATAGGTATGTGTTACAAAGGATCACTAGATTTCCATGTAGTTGGCACATATGTCCTCTATATACGTATTAAGATGGAGTGTTGCATACAAGAATTCTGATTTCATGCTCCAAAGCCATGTTTGACAAAAACACTTGCGGGGGGGTATTAGTAAGCCCTTAGGCGACAGTTCTAGTTGATACTGCATGTATGACCATTCATTTCCAAGATAGAAGTTCTTTATGCTATTAATGCTATTGAATGAATAAAAAAATGTTCAAACTATTCATTGTGTCTCCTGCTGTAAGAGATCACTTTTCCGTCGTCTGTCTGTCACACTTATTCAGTCACACTTCAGCAGGTGACACCTGTGTTCCAAAGAACACTCTTGTTTTGTTTAGAAATCACAGAAGTATACAAGGTTACAAGTGTGTTTCAAAGTTTCATCGATTCTCTCAATAAACTGAAGATTTTTGTGCTCAGGGAGGCATATACTGTCAGTTACTGCTTCATTCATATGTCCCTTTTCTGTAGAAATTTTTAAAGTTAATTTTTTGTTATTGAAATTTTCTAAATTACATTTGTATGAAATTTATTCTTGAAATATCATAGTACATGTACATAAACTTTAATATTCAAAGCTTAATTTTTTAATCATAAGAAAAAAACATAAACACAACACATAAAGTTACGTAAGTGAGACAATAGTGTTACGTTTGGTGATGATTTTCCTGTGTTTCAGGTACATGAGACACACACTAGACCAGTATGTAGAGAATGACTACATCATCGTGTACTTCCATCATGGGTTGACCAGCAAGAACAAGCCCAAACTGGCCTGGCTGGTACAGGTCTACAGAGAACTGGACAGGAAGTATGTCAACCACCTGTCTGTCTCTTTTGTCTGCTGGTGCTGTAAACATATACTGCACATAGTTACACCTTTGTTACCAGTCCCCATAAACTATACTTTAAACATAGTCTAAGTAGTTAGGTTTGTGATTCAGGAAAAAAAAATCTCCAAACAGTAGCCATGTCTTCTTCTACATCCCCTGTAAATCTGCTACTGAATAAAACATTAAGGTTAATCAGAACTGTCTGTATCCAAACCACATCTGTTGATTTTCTGACTTTTAGATGGTCAAAACACACTTAACTGTATCAGTGGTCGACTGGTAAGAGCATCCACTCTGGAATCTGGAGGTTGTGGGTTTGATCCCTGGCTGTGACATACCAAAGTCATAAAAAATGGCACTGGTATAGCTTCCCTTGCTTGGTGCCTAGCATATAAGGGTAGTTCCATGACTGGTTGGCCTGGTGTCAGGCTAATGTGACTGTGTGCGGTATCATGCATTGTGTTTACAGCGTGATACTGTAGTGTGGCAGCACTATATCTGTCTCAAGAAGACATAGTATCCAAATGACTGAAATACTGGCTGTGGGAAGTTTAACATGATAAACAAACAAACAAAACACACTCATAGTGAGGAATAAAACATACCCTTTTTTCCAAGTGACATTTGTGTTTCAAGGCATGAAAAAGAAAAATTAAATCAACTTCTCATTTTCTAATGCTTATTCAGGTACAAGAAGAACCTGAAGGCACTCTACTTGGTCCATCCAACAAATTTCATAAGAATCCTGTGGAACATATTCAAACCAATCATCAGGTATGTGACTTTCCCCTCCTTCTGAATGCATGTCCTGTCCTCTTCAGTATTCCTGTTTGTGTGTTTGTCTGCTGTTGCAGTTTGTGAAACCTGTGTTTGAATCTCACATCCATATTTAATGTGAAGGAATGAAAAAAGTTTTTGATGATATGATACCAATTTTGTGATTGTCTTTGCCATTTTTTTAAATGAAAAAAAAAAAGAAAAAAAAAAAGAAGATAATAGTGGATTATCTCTGTGAGATTGAGGTGTCAAATTGGTCATACATTATTAGCTATGATAAAAAAATGACATGTGAATGAGATTCATTCAAATATTTTCCCCTGTTAGTGATACATACTGATTCCTCAGAATAATGTTTGATCCCCTCTGTCACAGGAAATCAGATAAATGAAATGATAGTGGAAACAAATAGATATTTGAATTGTATGGCTTAACAGTTCTATGGCTTGTTATTAGAGTGTATTCCTTGATAATATATGGTCATGTGATTGATGCCATGAAGGTCATATTTTTGGTTTGCATTCTGCAGCTATGGGTAATTTCAGGAGTTGTAGTTCAATGTCCCTAGGATAAAATGATGTGGCATCATGCCAGGTGTCTGAGGTATCAGGTTTGGGTAAGAGTCTTCATATGATTGAAATAATGCTTGTGGGACAGAAAACCTTACATTGAAATGAAATATAACACTGGTATGGTCATTCAAGAGGGTGAGTGTCAGGTCCAGAATTGGAAATACCTGTATGGTACCGGCTGTGGTGTAGAGTGCAGTGGAGTGGAGTGCAGCCATTGTAAAACCAGCCTGTATAACAGCAGTCAGGCCTTGTCACCGTGGCAACAGTTGGTATTGATTGGGATGCTAGTGTATCAGTGTAGGTAGTGAAAGTGCTGTGGTGCCCACTAACTGCAGGGCAGGCAGAGTAGGGGAAAAATGTTGATATTATTGGAGATTAATGGGGGTCTCACATGTAACATGATGCATTAATCATTCCTCCAGGGAACTCTGCGGTGTCTAAAATATGCATGACTCTACCACTTACATGTGATGTAACTTACCTGGTCATTTTTCTTAAAGTTACATACATTTTTTTCAGCCTGGGATTTATTTGACTCTTATTAGCTCACCTGAGCACAGCTCAGGGTGAGCTTTTGGGATACTTGATTGTCCGTCGTCCGTCGTCCGTCAACAATTTTGATGTTTACACACTAGAGGCCACAATTTTGATCCAATCTTCCTCAAACTTGGTCAGAATGTTTGTCTTGATGATATCTTGAACCCTTTCGAAAATGGGTCAGGTTGGATAAAAAAGTAGGTCAGTAGGTCAAATCTTAGAAAAATCTTGTTTACACACTAGAGGCCACAATTTTGATCCAATCTTCTTCAAACTTGGTCAGAATGTTTGTCTTGATGATATCTTGAACCCTTCTGAAAATGGGTAGGGTTGGATCAAAAAGTAGGTCAGTAGGTCAAATCTTAGAAAAATCTTGTTTACACACTAGAGGCCACAATTTTGATCCAATCTTCCTCAAACTTGGTCAGAATGTTTGTCTTGATGATATCTCGAACCAGTTTGAAAATGGGCCGGGCCGGACCGAAAAGTAGGTCAATAGGTCAAATCTTAGAAAAATCTTGTTTACACACTAAAGGCCACAGTTTTGATGCAATCTTCCTCAAACTTTGTCAGATTGTTTGTCATGATGATATCTCGAACCAGTTTGAAAATGGGTGGGGCTGGACAGAAATGTAGGTCAGTAGGTCAAATCTTAGAAAAATCTTGTTTATACTCTGAGGGCAACATTTTTGGTCCAATCATCCTCAAACTTTGGCAGAATGTTTGTCCTGATGATATCTTTTGTGGATGGGGTCAGAAAATTCCTGAACATTGTTTCACCTCATCATCTTAATTCTAAAGCAATATGTTTTGTACAGGCAATGAATGATACTTTTCTCAGGTGAGCGATCTAGGGCCATCTTGGCCCTCTTGTGTCTATATTGGAGTATATGGAAACCGTAAAGGAGTTATGCAGAACAAAAAATTAAATCAGAAGTATAATGTTTTAATGTGAGAGTTAGCAACAACTCTTTTCAACCAAAGTGGTTGAACTGACAAACAGTTACCACATTATTGGCTTACAATAGTTCTCAAGAAATTAACCTTTAAGTAATATTATTGGAGAAACAGGTTTAATGTATATTACTGCTTAACTTAAGTCTTACTTAGCACTAAGAATTGGAGCCAGAGCCTTGCACCTAATTAAGATTTTTCAGATGCACCAGTGTATTTTAACCCCTTCCCTCATATAGTCATATAGACTCATTTTGACGCACTCAATAGGTACCACATAAAGCCTGATCTGCAGAAAACCACAGTTAAACCTTACCAAATTTAATTATAAAGTCCTCATTTCCAGACCACTGAGGAGCAGCGAACAGCATAAAACCTGATCAGCCTGCGAGTTACTCGCAGGCTGATCTGGTTTTATGTTGTTCACATAGGTCTTTTCATGGTTTCCTCTATGAGGGAAAGGGTTAAGATATCAAATTGGTCCATGGGAAACTTAGTCTGATTAAGACTTGCTTGGTTTTCTTCTCATGTCGAAGGTACCAAGGATTCACAATAAGTATAACACCTGATGAATCTGCCAGTTACTGACATGGTGATCTAGTAATATACTGGTCCTGTACATCTATTCCTTTTGACAGTTTGATGTTCTAGACTGCATGTTAATGTTACACTATCTGATTAACTGTCGGGAACTAAATACAGGTTGTCACAAGAAAACTTCTCTTGAAAAATGAATTTTGAGGATGAACTGATCCAATAGAATGTCATATCTTTGACTCATAGTATGACTGATGGTTTGTTGTGACATGTGTGGATATGTCATTAGAGCTGTTGTTGAGATACATGTTATATATGATACTGTATTTTTTACCTGTTTTTTTTATGAATTTTTGTGGATGTATCGATACTTCTACTTGTTGTAATGTCATATATTCTTTAGCAGTGTTATTAAATATAATTGAAAACATTTTTGTTCATTTTTTTTAAGAATGAAATTAACATTTTTGATAATAAAGTTAATTCTTTATCATTCTCTCTAATGATGGGTGCTTTATCTTCTATTTCAACAGAAGGTAGGTTCTGTTCTCTTTCCTTGATGTGTACTGTCCTAACAGTTTTGGTTTTAGATATATCTGAGTGACTAATTTTCACCAAGAGCTCAATTTCTTTTCTTTTTTAAGTTTTTCTTTTTTTAATTTTAATTGGGAAGGTTTGATTTGTGTATTGAAGGCTGGCCATGAAACTATTCTAAGGCAGGGTGAGAGCAAAACTAGGCTAAGTGCATATATTTATATAAGCACTTAGCCTAGTTTTCCTCTCAACCATCGAAATTTAGTGTTTATGGAAATAGATGGAGTTAGATGAATTTCATGGTCATCACATGGTATATGGTGAGATTGTCAGGAACATTTTCAGTTATTACAGTCCTCAATGAATAAGATAATATCCTATTGTTTCTCATGTTTGAAAAATGTACATGTGCTCAAAGAGATATTTGATTATGGAAGATTTTTAAGTATATCTTCTTTTAAATAATATACTTGTATTAAAGTGTAATTGAGTGTGCTCTAAACATTGGATTTAATGACTGATTGACTAAACCTTCAATATGACATTTACTCGGTCAAGATTATCCATGGACGTTGTATACAGATGTGTGTCAACTTAAGTGTTTCACATCACTTGGATGTTTTATGATGGTTTCAGTACATGTACTATCACAGCATTCTCATTAATGCTAACTTTTCACAGTCATACACATTTGAATTTTTTTTATATATTGAGCTTGTAAACTACATGTATTTAATGAAATCAGAAACAACATTTTTTAGATTTTTTTTCACTTATATACTTCCTTCAATTTTTTAATGATTTATGCTAAGTTTTTATATGCCGTTGAAGACAGGACATATGATGGATTTACCTGCAGTGGCTGGGCAAATGTCAACTTACGTTGTCTGCTCTCAAACTCAAACATGAAGTGACCTTTACCAAACTTGCTCACAATATATATGGGCACAATATCTCTGCCAAGTTCAGTAACCAGCAAGGTTTTCCCAGACACTCTGGAGTGATGGCCCTTGAATCAGCAAGATTATCCCAGACACTCTGGACGTATGGCCTTGAATTGATGAAAAATGGTTAAATTAACAGTGTCTGCTCTCTTACTCATATGTAAACTGATCTTTATCAAATCGGGTCACAATGTGTATGGTCAAAATATCTTGAACAAGTTCAATAACTAGTCTGAATGTCTCTGATACTCTGGAGTTATCGCCCTTGAATTGATGAAAAATTGCAAAATGAAAGTGTCTGCTCTCTAACACTGACAAATATGAACTGATTTTTACCAAAACTGTCACAATATGTACATGTATTGGCAAAGTATCTCAATAGAGTTTTAAAACCATTCAAAATCTCCCAGACACTCCAGAGTTATGACCCTTGAATTGATAAAATTGTTAAAAACATTTGCATAACAGACCTGGAAGTTTTACGAGCTTTTTTATTATATGTATTTATTGTTTTTTTGTTTTTTTTAACTCATTTGCTTAGTGATAATTTTCACAGACATTCTATCTCTTAGGCACTCACCACTGTGGGATGGAGTCTCCATCTTATCACTCTTATTTTTATGTGAAGAAACATTCCAGCTTGCAGTCGGTTGGTAGTTCTACTCTTGTGCCTTTCTCAAGGTCTTCCACCACCTGTAATTAGCTGAGAATCACTTTTTACTGTGGCGATTATAAATGCCCAAACAATAACTTTCCAGCAGAAGATCGATGAATAATAAGAGAGAGCTGTAGGCATTGAGATCCCTTATGGCATGTAGATAATCTAAAGCCCCTAGAGATGTCAGGACACCATAAAACGTTTAGATGCTATCGCTCCTGATTGTACTCTGTTTTGAACTGATGTTGCTGGAATAATGATATTAGTTGAATACAGTTGTAACATGATGATGATGGTTGTGGAGGTGATGATTATTTCTGCATTTTTGCCGTACAGGTCTATTTTGAGTTCATTCAGTGTAATACACCCTGAGAGAAGTTAAGTAGGTCCTTTCCTCTTCACATTCTAATTTTGTAGTAGGGTGTATTGTGCCATTTATCATTTATTGACCCTGAGTTACAGTTTGTTATATACCAAGGTGACTAGTGTAAGTGTAGAATCAGTATGGTGGATGGCTATTATGATTTAAATGTCTAAATATTCAAGTCTTTTCAAAATTTAATCGCTGTTTCTTCAGAATTTAGAATTTTTAAGTAATTTTGCCATTAATGTCATTTGATTTCTCAGAGTACCATTTCAAGAGGAAAAAAGACAGAAAAAATATTGTAAATTATGTTGTTCATTTATGATTATCTTATAATGAATTTAGGTTAATTGAGATAATCATGATTTGACAAATTGTTCAGAAAGTCATTAGAAATTCTTAGGGATATGTATATTCATTTCATAAAAAATTGAAGGGAGAAAGGAAAACAGGGTAACAAAAATTTCGTCAACAAGAGATCTTAGCAGCCAGAATTTCACTTTATTGTAAACCACATCATTATGAATGACCAACCCCACTGTCTGGAAGCCTCATATTTAAAGGGGTCGTCTTGTTTAAAAATGTTTGTGTCTGTACACCTAAACCAACTTGACTAAGATAATACAGTAGAACTTCTATTTGTCAAACTTTGATGAGTTGAATTTCTCGCTATGTCCAAATTAAATGAAAATCCTAACATTTTGCCCTATATATTTATAAGAAAAACCCATTAATGAGTTGAATTTTTATGTGTTGAATTTTTCAGTGTGTCACAGTTTTCAATTCAAATACATTTGACCATAATTAAGTCAAAGCCTTAGGCTGTTTTCATAGCTTCACTGCAGGATGATATTTTTCACAGCTTTACGGCTGCCTTGGCTGCAACAAAATTGACAATTTTACCTGTATGACAGATGCTTTTAATGGTCTGCTTAGGCTTTTCCTGTGTGTGAAAACAATCCTTTAATTGTAATCTCTAGGTGCAATATCATTTGAGTTTTAACCCCTGTGAAATTGTTTGAATTTGTTTCTATCATGGATACTTCCGCTGATCATGACGTGCTGGTCAGCGAAGGACCCAGTAACCAACCCTGGCATCTGGATATTAATCAGTTTGATTACCGTAATTATAAACTCTGTATTCAGTACCCACCTTATATTTTAATACGTCAGCAAATTATTTTCATAGAAAAATTTCTTCCTGTTTTGTTTCGAACACACCTGAAAACAATGAAATATCTGCTTTATATACAGCTGTACATGTACATTTGTATAAAATTTATGATCGAAAGTTGATGCAAAGATGCCTTATTTAGAATTCAAAGACTTGACAGTTCAACTGATGTTAAAGCCCCATACATAAGTCAAAGTCCTGATGTCTCAAACTTTTTAGGTCTGTCCCATAAACTATGACTTATTAAAGTTCTGCTGTATTTAAAACATTCTTTTAAAGAACACAGCTCTTTACTCTGTTTTTCTTCTTCCCTTCATTGTTTTATAATTATACTTTGACATCTGCAATTAACTATGTACTATAAGTTCAACATTCAAGTACTTAAAATGATTAACAGTGTTTCAAGAATTGCATCATGACATGTTGTTGTAACTGAATCACTTCTGTAAGTGAAACAATTACACTGAAGCGAGCTGTTTTAACATTGTCATTGTCAGCTACTCTATTCACAATGTAAAAAGAAATGTCAGTGATGGTCACCATAGAAGTAGATATAAATGGATATGTACAATGAAAAGACATCAGAATGTAGTATTACATTTGATATTATGTATCAATATGGCCTAACTCTTGAGACCCTTGTGGAGCTTCTGCTTTGACATTGTTTTCTTCAATTATCCAAGTTATATGCATATGCATTGCAATTATGTATCCTGCATTGCTATCGTACTCATAGAAATTTTGATATATATCAAAATTTGTTGTGTTAATTTGCTGTAATATCAAATCCTGACTTATTGATAAAAATAAGATATTTAGTTTTTCAGAATCAGTTGATAATCATTGCAGCTAAATATAACCTTGATTGGCATTGAGAGTTCCTTGATAACTTTGGACTGAGTTTATATTCTGTTTATTTTTTTATTTTTTAATTTCAACATGGTGTCTTTTTAATATATAATATTTATGCAACTTTAAAGGAGAAGAAAGTATACCATCATTAATGTCTCTTTAAGTATGAAATATTTAATATCATATATTTTGATTTGTTTTTTAACCAAAATTTTTTTTTTTCTTTCATGGTATTATTTTTTTGAAGAAATTACCAACATTGGATTAATTTCTTATTTCTAAAGTAACAGTTTGATTTTCATTATTTTATTCTTACATAGTGGGTAAGTGAATTCTTTCTATAGTTCTACCCACAACTTCTGACTCAAGGTGAAAGCCATCTTTATCTTTCTGCTTTGTTATTTAACTTTTAATGAAAGATTGTAGTTACATCAAGTTATCTCCCCTTTAAAAGAAAAAGAAGAAAAAATAAAAGAAAAAGAAGAAAAATTTAAAGGAGAGAAATTGGAACAGATATAGAATTTGAAAATATTTATTATGCATTTATTTTACTAAAGATGTTGTTAATTGAAAGTATTTATAATTTATTTTTATTTAAGAATTTGTTAATTGATCAATGGAATAAAATTAAATAAAAATGAAATTTCAAGGGGAGATAATCAGAGTCACTGTCATCTTTCATTACCTGTAATTGTAGTACAGCATTATTCTCTGACTGTTGGTTAACCCACATCACCATGGAGATGTATTTCATTATATTGTAAGACCTCTGCAATGCTGTGAATAAATTGGAATTAATCTCAGTAAGCTGAAGCTTTATACTGTTGAGACACTGTGGATTAACTGGCAGTCTGATCAAGTTTTACATTAGTTGCATTTGTGCATTGGTGTGGAGGAAGAAATGGGGTTACAACCTAATATGGAACATATATCCACAACTTTTTAAAGACACATGAATGCTGCCTGTACGGATTGTGTGGTCGGTGACATTAAACCCCCTATTTGGTATTATTACCAGTAGAGCACAGTGATTTAATGGATTGAAACATTAGTTTTACAGTAATGGAATTAATGGTAAACCTGTTTGTGATTTCAATATAAACAGTAAAATAACTTGTGTAGAATTTTCATAAGGCTGATGAACAGAATTAAGATAAAGATAACTGATCACTAATTAATAATGAAAATCATGATCAAACTTTATTAATTAAATAAGAAGGTTTCCTAAATTGTTTAAGAAAAGAGGTACTGTATTGACCTTTTATTTTGCTTAGTGTTTATTTTCTCTCTGAACAATCTGGGAATTCATGCAATAGCGAATAAGCAAGATTACTGGGGATGTCATATAATTTATTATACATTTAAAAAAACAAAAAAAAAACATTGTGCAGATTTAACCTGTAATATTGCTTTAAGGTAATCCATTCATCATTAAATAATAATCACAATCCTTCAAATTCTTTAAAAGATTTCAGTGCAGATGCAAGCATCCATTGATTGGAGTTATAGGCTCTTTTGCTCAATGTCTATAAAGGCTTGCATTACTATAAAATTCCTATGATCACTTGATGGATCATGATCACAATTTAATTATGGTTGGATGGATTACTTTAAGAAAAAAGTGAAAAAGCACTAGTTCAATCAAAGCTTTGTTATTTTTTTTGATATGCTTACTTTGTAAATAGATGTGAGGGAAAGAAAGAGTAAAATATGTTCTAGGTGTTCAGGCTTCTAGTTTTCATGTGTTTCCCATATGTTGTGAAGTGACAAAGTCACTTAACTCACTATCCTTGGCCACTGTACATCACTATGCGAACATTTACACGCTCATTGGCCATCTCTATCAGATTATCCAGTTTTCCCTGTAACAATCTTTACCATCATGATATTGTTTATAATATATGGCTGAAGATTATGTTTATTATATACCTGTTCAGTCTTTTGTTATAAAGAAAGTCTTAAAAAAAAACTGTGATTAGTTGAAATATAATGAAAGAACAGTGCAGACCCATAAATATGTGTTTCATTATATTACATTAATGAATTGGTCATTCTTTTCAATGTTATCTGTATTATAATTGGTATATAATGTGTATATGGGTTGTTAACCTTTTGGATAAAATTGTAGTGTCAATAGTGGATACTGAAATACATCACAATCCAGACTCTATATCTTTAATGTGTTTACTGTTTTGACATACTGTTCCAGTGTAATGCAGTATCAGGGTTCCGACCCAAAACATGGCATTATAATGAATTTTCTCTGGATATTATTAGATTATTTATTTAAATTTCTAACAAATATATAATAGTAAAGGATGCCAGGTGAAAGAAAACTAAGGGATGGCTTGGATTAGCCTAAATCAAGCTAAAATGTTTGACCTGAATATAATAACTTGTTTTATATTATTGGATGTAAAACATTGTTATTGATATATCTAAGAGAAAATATTAGGTAACCTTGGCTAAAGAGTGCTGGAATTTCTCCATTTATTTTAGCCTCCCTTAATTTCATAGTAGGTAACAGATTTCAAGTTTTCTGTGCCTAGTGGAGGACCAAAATAAATGGTATATTTGCATTTTGTTTTATTTAAACTGTTCATCACTCATGTTATTTCTGATCTGAGTGAGAAAAGTGTCATCTACAGAACTGTTCTTTGACCAGTGGTCTCTATTCTATTCTATGCTTACTGATAATGAACATTTCTTAGAAAAAAGAAATTATCCTGCTCAGGTATCAAGACTGCCTCTAGTTGTTAATGATCTCCTTACTTTGAAAAGTTAATTAAACATTGCAGGCTTTTACCCTTTACATTATATAGTCAGGTTTTGTTTGATGTCTAAGCAAAATCAGAGAGACCCTTCCAAGGATATTCTGTAATACTATTTTAAGTAGCTCAGATTCAACTAAGTTTGCATGATAAAATTAAGTTCCATTAAATTGATATTTTTCTGGTAATAAATTTGTACATGAATATTCATGAGGTAAAGTGTTAATATGGGACAATTAAGGAAAGAAATCAAGATGTGTACATGTATGTGGCACTTATTTTGCGTTCATGAAAGAAACATATTTAATGTGCACCATTGCTTTGTAGGGTTTATGCTTTTTTTCCTCCTTTTTTGTAAATTATTATGTTTTGCTAAGTCTCAATGATATGCTTCATAGTAGTACTGTACAAACTACTGCCTTTATTTTTCTTAACGTTTGACATGTAAATGAAATAGAGGATAAAGCAAGATCTGAGGTTATTTTTTCACAAATGTGTAGAGATCAGTAAAATAAATATCCTGATTTTTTTCCTGTTTACTCAATTGTGTCTTGAAACAAAGATGGAAATCATTAAGTTTGTTGGTCTGAGGTTTGGTCGAAAACAAGTTAACAACAGAAATTCCTTATCTGGTTTTATAGGATTGCAATGAAACTTGGAATGGTTTTTGTTGGGTTTTATATCATAACAATGTTTCAGAAAGTATCTACAGAGATAGATTTAGTGATATAATACTGCAGTATCATGCTGTAGACATGTATGATACCACATCCAGTTACATTATTCTTACACCAGATCAGTCTGACTGAAACATTGATGTATGATGATGCTGTATCAGGAGTTTTCAAATATTGATAGTTTATATAGCAATGTTCTGGTGAATGTGTTTCTACTTTTTGTTTTTCTGTTTTAACCCTTTCCCTCATAGAGGAAACCATGAAAAGACCTATGCAAACAGCATAAAACCAGATCAGCCTGCGAGTAACTCACAGGCTGATCAGGTTTTATGCTGTTCGCTGCTCCTCAGTGGTCTGGAAATGAGGATTTTGTAATTAAATTTGATAAGGTTTAACTGTGGTTTTCTGCAGATCAGGCTTTATGTGGTACCTACTGAGTGCGTCAAAATGAGTATATGAGGGAAAGGGTTAAACACAAAAATGTTGTTGATATATAATCATATTTTTACATAGCATGACCATCAACACATCTTGAAGTTTTTCCATTTTTCAAGCTGAAATCAGCATAATTGTTCAAATATATGTATTTCACCATAATTGTGTTTATGGCATCAGGTAATTGTCATTTTCATTTAATTTCTGCTGATAATGAAAGGTATCATGCTTTATTTTCACCATTCTTTCTACAGATTGTAATATATGATAGCACAATATTACTATCTACTCTGAGCACAGTATAAGAAATTTATTTGAAAACATCACCCCAAAAAATCATATATTTAAAGGAAACTTTCTGATTTATTTCCTGATACTGCATAAACACACATTGAATTTCATTGAACTTGTATGAGTCAGTTTTATAGGTACATTAGCATAATTATATTCATGGATAAATAATTTTCATGGTGGCTAATACTTCTTATATCATTCATGAAATCAACAAAATATAATCCAGAAATTTACATTCCCATCATAATTACATTCATGTATATATAATTATGTGTTTATGTATTTCAGAAAACATTATAAGTGTGCCTACCCCCATACATGAGGGTAATGACATGGTTTCAGTCAAGTTGTCTGTCAGTTCATCTGTCCATCCATTTTAAACTGTTTTGGATCTGACAATATCAGATTTTAATAAAACTGTGCACAAATGTTAACCACGTGAAATGATGTGCAGAATTTAGCTTTCGATCATGTTAATGAAAAGTTGACATCGGTGTTTTTTACCTCCACTTTTACTAGCAAATTGATATAGGGGAAGAATTCTGTATTCATAGAGAAAAAAAAATTCTGGTAAATCCTTAATAGTTATTTTCTTTTATTATATATACCACTTCATAAGGTGAAGTAGGGGTTGTATGGAAATCTATTGCCATGTCCTGCACTAAGTTCAATATCATGAGAAGTCATTGTTGAACAGCAATGAAACTTTGTACACATATTCATAGGCAAAAGTCCATCACCAGTGAAACACAAGAGTTACAGCCCCTTTTAACGTAGGATATTTGTTTTTAGTTTTGTCTATCCGCTTAAGAAGCCATTTGAAGAACTTTGCAGATAATTATATTCATTGACAGAAGGCACATTACCAGTGAAAAGGCATACTCTCTCTTTCACACAAGATTTATGGGAAAATAATGCAATACCAGGACAAGGCACACAATTTTCTTCATCAAGCTCCATTTTTACATGCTTCCGGGTATAATGTAAAATTGCTCCGTCAAGGTGGTGAGGCAGGATTATTAATCACAATCAGTGATAGCTCTGGTTTCCTTCCCATGTTTTGACAAAAAAAAATTAGAATAAATAGGTACTTGACAATAAACTGCATGCTGCATTAAGCCCAGCTGCAAATCAGTAAATTGGTGATGGTTACGTGCAGGAAAACAGCCAACCTAAAATATCTGTATAATTCTGCTTTTAATTCACTGTATTCCTTATTTAAATAATATATAATTATATATAATAAACAAGTATATGCAGAAAACTGTTGTTATTCATTTAACTACATAGTCATTAAAAATACATATAAATATGTGTAAATGTATCAGCTCACATAGTTGTCTGCCCTTACTAAGCAGTTATAGCCTACTGTATCAGTAGTTTTCACAGCAGTAATTTACTGGTAAATCTATAATGGTAATAAAAACTATAAAAGATGAATAACTTTATTCTGTAAAACTTAGATAAGACTGATTCAGACTTTATAAATTTCAAATTGACATGAAGGTGTCCATTTCTTTATATTACAGCATAATCTTAAGCATTTCTCTTTGTTTTGTTTTTTAAAATATTTTTTCTGATAAAGCTTGAAAACTTGATATAAATGATCATTTTTTTTTGCAGAAATTTTGAAATATAAGTAAATTGATGACAAATATTCTGCTAATTTTAACCCTTTCCCTCATAGAGGACACCATGAAAAGACCTATGCGAACAGCATAAAACCAGATCAGCTTGCGAGTAACTCGCAGGCTGATCAGGTTTTATGCTGTTCGCTGCTCCTCAGTGGTCTGGTAATGAGGATTTTACAATTAAATTTGGTAAGGTTTGAGTTTGGCTTTTCTGCAGATCAGGCTTTATGTGGTACCTATTGAGTGCGTCAAAATGAGTCTATATGAGGGAAAGGGTTAAATCAGT
The DNA here is from genome assembly GCA_021229015.1 of Solen grandis. Taxonomy (NCBI): domain Eukaryota; kingdom Metazoa; phylum Mollusca; class Bivalvia; order Adapedonta; family Solenidae; genus Solen; species Solen grandis. The sequence goes on from CM037786.1 coordinate 36,788,168, forward strand.
TGTAAAATTTAATAACTGCTACCAATAATGCAGTCCTGTGTACATGTATCAATCAATATTGTCAGTGTATCATTATAAAATGTATGAGATTATAATGTTGTAATTTGTTACATTAATGCACATCTACTTGGTATACTACAGGTTAAGACTCGGTTGGAAAACAAGAGTTTAATCATGCCGTGCTATATGATGCTGTTAATGTCGTTTCAGTGCCAAATTTGGCCGCAAGGTGATGTATATCAACTACCTACATGAGTTGAAGGAGCACCTGCACTTTAACCAGCTGAAGGTCCCCACATTGGTGCTACAGTGAGTACTAGCCCACTCCCTCATTTCATGGAAAACTGGTTCTTAAATTTCCCTAATGTGGACAGTAAAACACTAGATCAGCCTTCGAAAAACTTGCAAGCTGATAAGGTTATACTGTTTGCTGCTATGTAGTATCTTGAGGATGAGTTAAATGATCCAGCAGCATGGTGTATGTTAACATATTGGAGTGTATAGGGATGATTAGTTACCTGCTTATTCTTCAAATCAGTTACCTGATTAGTCTCATAGGTAACAATTGACAGTGAGATCTTATCTGCGATCTATTATCTGTTGTAATCCTTGATCTGAATCCAGCAATTAAATGTTCTTGCTACTGGTCCAGAATTATTGCTTTGCACTTCTATTACCACACTACTACTATTTTGTAATTTTTTATTATATAAAAAAAATACTATGAAAACTGAAGCAACACTATAAGTAGAACTTTAAACAGCATTAAAAAGTAAGTAAAAGTCAATTCATACATTTCAAGACACAATGTTTCCAGGTATGATGCGAAGCTGAAACTGTCTCAGAAGCCCTCCTATCCATACGAGCCAGATCTACAAAGGAACAACAGTAGTCTGAAAACACAGCAGTTTGGCGTTACATTGTCAACGTATGTATGGTTTAATTGGAAGAGAATAAGTGCTTTTTAGCATGACTATTCAAAGAATATGAGAGCTATTGTAGTCACCCTTGCGTTGGCGTTGGCGTTGCAGCTTTTGGTTTAAGTTTTGCATGCAAGCTACTATCAACCTTATATCTCAATAACCATTTATGGTATTGACTTGAAAGTTTATGAATGTGTTCAGGGGAACTAGAAAACCAAGGAGGATAACTCTTGGACTGAATTTATTTTTTACAAATTATGGCCCTTGTCTTACTTGGATATTTGGTTAAAATTTTGCATGCACAGTGTTTTTATTCTTATGTCTTAGTAACTAGGCATGGGATTGATTTTAGACATCATAAACATATTTAAGGTATAAGACTATCAAGGTTTATCATTTTTGACTATTATTATGTACAGGGTATTTGAAGGACAAGAATTGAAATTGATTTCATTTGGTTTACCAACAAGCATTTTGAATAGTCGAGGTTGCTGTCCTCTGACAGCTCTTGTTAATAGTTAAAACAATAGTTTTACATATGTCAATTTGGATATAATGTTAAAATGAATCCAAATAACAGTGCTGTGGTTTAATGAGAAAGTCCTGAAAAATTCTTGTTCCCAGCAGGGATTTAACTCTCAACCTTCAAATCAGTCACTTAACATTAATACTGGATCACATTTTGTAATATGAATTTAATATAATTTTAGTTTTATATCTTTTCAGACAATAATGATATGTTTTTTGTCCAGTTAGGTTTTAGCATTATGAGAAAATCATGTTTTATTACACTTGGTTGATGAAACTTCATATAACTAAGGAGTTACTTACCTTGTATTTTTGTTCCCTCCATATCAGGATCAAGAACAACTATGGTACAGTGATACCCCCAGTGGTTCAACAGACAGTGGAATACCTCAGACTACATGGTTGGTACATCCTCTTGAATTAGCAGATAAGGCATATTTACCATTTACTGATATTGTTGTGAGGCAGGGTACCAGGATATACAAAAGTCCAGCCATAATTGAAATGTTAGATCCAAGCAAAATAACATTTACCAACTAGATATGTAAATTTCATTTTTTGGTGAAAAATATCTTAAAACTTGTAGTTGTATTGAAATGTATTTCAATATTTATAAAAATATTTTGTCTTTAAAATTCTAAAAATAAAATTATTAAATAAAGAGCCTGAACAAAATATAAGTCATACCTTCAAATAAAGTACATGGTTCACACAGGTCTTGAAAAACCCATGAGTTTGATGTCTGTCTTGAAAAACCTTTGAAAATCACATTTTGCTTTATAAACCCCTGGAAAACCCTTAAAATTATGGTAAAAGAAAGGTCTTGAAAAGCTCTTGAATTTGAAATATTGATCATAAAAAAGTGTTTATCAAGTTGTTAAAAATTGAGGTTCATCCCTTTCATGCCTTAAGTTGCTGTTTATGTTTAATTTTGAATTTATAACCTTAAAAAAGAACTTGAAAAACCCTTAAATTTTGCTTCAGAAAATTTGTATGAACCATGAAGTAGCATACTGAATTAACCCTTTCCCTCATATAGACTCATTTTGACGCACTCAATAGGTACCACATAAAGCCTGATCTGCAGAAAACCACAGTTAAACCTTACCAAATTTAATTACAAAATCCTCATTTCCAGACCACTGAGGAGCAGCGAACAGCATAAAACCTGATCAGCCTGTGAGTTACTCGCAGGCTGATCTGGTTTTATGCTGTTCGCATAGGTCTTTTCATGGTTTCCTCTATGAGGGAAAGGGTTAAGTGTCAGGTATCATTAGTACCTTGATTTCTCCATGCAGCCTTGGACTCGGAGGGTATATTCCGGAGGACTGCCAATGCTACAGTCCTGAAGCAGGTGCAGAAATCCTTCAACAACGGAGAGACGGTGAACTTTGAGGAACTGAATGATGTAACCGTGGCAGCTGTGTGTCTCAAGACGTTTCTACGGCAACTACAAGAGCCAATATTGACATTTGAGCTGTATGAACCAATCATAAAGCTGCAAGGTTGTACATATATTTAGACATGTGTTATTGAAAAAAAAATAAGAATTTAGAAAAATCAGTGAATTTACATGGTTCATATAATGAAATGGTGTAGTGCTCAGAGCAAACACACTAAGGGTAGTTCTTATTAGTTGATTTGATATGCTAAAGCCTGTTCTATTCCTGAGTCTCCTGCCTGGTTAGTGTTAACCTAATTTCAATTAAGATAATTTTAATCAAGCTGATTTTAAATAAAATAATTGCAGTAAATATTATGACTTTGTAGAAGAAAATCATTTTGTTGCTTTTGCTTATGTATAATGTTCTATACAGAACCATCTTCAGTAGAAAGTAAGATCTATTCTTACTCGGCTTTTAAAAATATTTCATACTTCCGCCACTAATAGTAGCCAAGCCACTTATGTGTTATTCATGCTTGTCCTCTGGAAATAATAGTTTTGTGGGCATTTTCTACAGAATTTGAACTAAGTTTTGCTATGTGAACACCGATATCATGTAATAAAATGAGTTACAAAATGAGTTTGCATTTCATTCACCTTTATGCATTTTTGCCAAAATTATGACTCTTGGACTGCATACACAAAGATATTGAGCCGATTATTAGAATGGATGTATATATGTACTATGATATACACTTTTTACAGAATTATGTAAGGGGCCTTTGTGTCATATCAACACATCTAGTTTTGTTTTTGTGCTTTTAAAGCTTTCCATGCACTTTGAATTTGACAAAACTCCTGCCTAATTACTTAGATATCTGATAAAATGAAACACTTCAGGTCAGGAGAAAGATCGCCAGATTGTGGAGGCGAGGCGTATGTTGACAGAGGAACTGCCAGACATCAACTACCAGGTCCTGAAGTTTATAATGGATCTGCTGGTTGAGGTAGGGACTGAGTGCTTAATATTGGTCTTAATATTGGTCTGCATGAAAAACATGTTGTCCATGACCCATGCTATAAAACGTATAGTCAGGGTAAGGATGGAAAGGACCACAGAATTTTGTGAAATCTTACAGATTGTGTAGCATTAATATATTGCTGCATATGATACATATGATGCATATGTGAAAAGATTTAATTTTGCATAGCCCCAAGGTATTAAGTAACATCATGCTAGTACTGGTAGATGCAGAGTAATATGATTATTTTAGAATCATAAATATTATTTTAATTGCAATGTATTTAAAACTTTTAACCCTTTCCCTCATAGAGAAACCATGAAAAGACCTATGCGAACAACATAAAACCAGATCAGCCTGCGAGTAACTCACAAGCTGATCAGGTTTTATGCTGTTCGCTGCTCCTCAATGGTCTGGAAATGAGGATTTTGTAATTAAATTTGGTAAGGTTTGAGTTTGGGTTTCTGCAGATCAGGCTTTATGTGGTACCTATTGAGTGCGTCAAAATGAGTCTATATGAGGGAAAGGGTTAAGAATATAGTTATTCAGGATATATATGTACAAAGACTAATGAAAAAAATGCATTATACATTCAGTGTATCATGGTAAAGATAATTGATTTCTCATTATACTTGTACAGGTGGCAGCCCACAAGGAGAAGAACCGGATGACCACACAGAATCTTGCCATTGTGTTCGGGCCCAACCTGATTTGGCCCCGGGGCCAGGCCACCCTCAACACCATGGGCCACGTTAACACCTTCGCCCTCCTGCTCCTGGACAACTACGATGCCCTCTTCACGATCTAGAGTCCCAGGTAGCAACAGAATTCCTGATGGCCCTGACGTTAGCGAACATTTTGCCCTCATGACATATACAGACCTGGTCTATGTTACATAAACTTTATTATGTTTAGATTTCCCTCATATAGAAATATTGCACATGATATGTCTATCACTTCTGTTTTCATTTTTGAAGAAAAAAATGACCAACATACAATAATGATATATATTCACAAGTTTGATTATTAGAGAGTGATTGGTTATAATCTTAAGTGGCAGGAAATCTAAAGCTGAGAATTTCAGTGAATCACAGGCATATTGCTGTTTGACTTTGTCAAGTCAATGCATTTCTGTTGTAGAAAGTTTCCCAATGGATGAAATATCTGTCAACTGAATAAGTGGTATGTTTCTTTCTTGATAGCTACAGATTATTTCTGGTACTATATTTATTTTTTGATATTCCTATTTCATGTCCAGTTGAATTATGGGTAATAATTAGAAGTGGGTGATCCTGTATGATATACGATTTCAGTTAGTTTCTACTGGCAAGATTTTAACTTTTCTCAATATTATAGATTAGTATAAGTATACACATGCATTTCTTAGTCATCCTGAAAAAAATGTCTGTTCAATGATTACTGAAGCCCTTTAGCTAGGTACAATCTGTGCTTCTCTATTCTAGGTAAAAGGGAGGCAATATCTGTTTTTCTTTTTATTAGCTCACCTGAGCACAACGTGCTCATGGTGAGCTATTGTGATCGCCTTTTGTCCGTCGTCCGTCGTCCGTGCGTGCGTGCGTGCGTGCGTGCGTACGTGCGTCCGTCGTCAACAATTTGCTTTAAACAACATCTCCTCATGAACCGCTGAAGGGATTTTGACCAAACTTCACAGGAATCATCCTTATGATGCCCTCTATCAAAGTTGTACAAATTATTCAGATTGGTTAAAAAAGTAGGTCACAGGAGCTAAAAATAGATTTTAAAAATGCAAACTTTGAAAATCTTCTTCTGCAAAACTACAAGGCCTAGAGCTTAGATATTTGGTATGTAGCATCATCTTATGGGCCATTACCAAGATTGTACAAATCATAGCCCTACGATGATAAATGACCCCGCACCAGGGGTCACTTGTTTTACATAAATTTAAAAATGCAAACTTTGAAAATCTTCTTCTGCAAAACTACAAGGCCTAGAGCTTAGATATTTGGTATGTAGCATCATCTTATGGGCCATTACCAAGATTGTTCAAATCATAGCCCTATGGTGATAAATGCCTCCGCACCAGGGGTCACTTGTTTAACATAGATTTATATAGGAAAAACTTTAAAAATCTTCTTCTATGAATCCATAAGGCCTAGAGCTTAGATATTTCATATGTAGCATCATCTAATGGTTCATTACCAAGATTGTTCAAATCATAGCCCTATGGTGATAAATGCCTCCGCACCAGGGGTCACTTGTTTAACATAGAGTTATATAGGAAAAGCTTTAAAAATCTTCTTCTATGAATCCATAAGGCCTAGAGATTAGATATTTGGTATGTAGCATCATCTTATGGTTCATTACCAAGATTGTACAAATCATAGCCCTACGGTGATAAATGCCCCCGCACCAGGGGTCACTTGTTTTACATAGAGTTATATAGGAAAATGCTTTAAAAATCTTCTTCTATGAATCCATAAGGCCTAGAGATTAGATATTTGGTATGTAGCATCATCTTATGGTTCATTACCAAGATTGTACAAATCATGACCCTATGGTGATAAATGCCCCCGCACCAGGGGTCACTTGTTTTACATAGAGTTATATAGAAAAAACTTTAAAAATCTTCTTCTATGAATCCATTAGGCCTAGAGCTTAGATATTTGGTATGTAGCATCATCTTATGGGCCATTATCAAGATTGTAAAATTATGACCCTATGGTGATAAATGCCCCCGCACCAGGGGTCACTTGTTTTACATAGAGTTATATAGGAAAATCTTTAAAAATCTTCTTCTATGAATCCATTAGGCCTAGAGCTTAGATATTTGGTATGTAGCATCATCTTATGGTTCATTACCAAGATTGTACAAATCATAGCCCTATGGTGATAAATGACCCCGCACCAGGGGTCACTTGTTTTACATAGAGTTATATAGGAAAATCTTTAAAAATCTTCTTCTATGAATCCATAAGGCCTAGAGATTAGATATTTGGTATGAAGCATCATCTTATGGTTTATTACCAAGATTGTACAAATCATGACCCTATGGTGATAAATGCCCCGCACCAGGGGTCACTTGTTTAACATAGAGTTATATAGGAAAATCTTTAAAAATCTTCTTCTATGAATCCATTAGGCCTAGAGCTTAGATATTTGGTATGTAGCATCATCTAATGGTTCATTATCAAGATTTTCAAAATGGTGGCCCTTTGGAGATAAATGACCCCGCACTAAGTCTTCTCCTCTGAAACCATAAGGCCCAGTGCTTATATATTTGGTGTGTAGTATTGTCAGGGCTAAAATGTTTAAGATTGAGTTATATCAGAATTCTTGTCTGTTTAAAAACCTTGTAATCAGTTGTAGCAATGGTACTCAGGTGAGCGATCCAGGGCCATCATGGCCCTCTTGTTGTATATTTGATGTACAGGACATTGAAAGGATGTTTCTAGTTTCTGTATATAACGGGAAACATTTATTTGCAACACTCTTATATACTTGTATATATAACTTGTAGTATGGTTGATAAAGTGCTTAATGGGTGTTGGAATGGCATAGACAAAGTAAAAATATGTTATTATCACAGTTGAAAAGGATAAGACATAAGTAGAAACAATATTTTAAGAAGTATTGTTGCATATACATACTGCTTAACAACATATGTGATTGATCAGCATAGAGATGATTGTAAACCTGATTGATGCTACAAATGGTTTAATCACCTGAATTTCTTAATTGAATTGACATTAATTTCTTTGTATGGGAGATTGATTCTGTTAGAACATGACACTGGGAGGGAATAAACTTAGAATCATTGATGCATGTTCTTGAGGGCATGTTCAATTAAATGATACATATGTGTTCATGTAATATACATAGACTTCACTCTGGATATAGAATGCCTTAAATGAAACATATCAGCTGAGTTGACATTTGTTCAGGGACCAGGTACAGTTGGGATGTTTCATCTGATCTTAAGACCAACATTGGTCTCATGTTACAATTTGGGTCTGGAGTAGAAATCACCAATTTGAATTGCTACAAAACATTTCCCAGTTAATGAATTGATGATAGATATTTGCCCACCACACTAATTTGTGTGAAACATTTGCTGTTGATAAAATGCCAATATTTTTGTCCACAAACTTGAATTGGCTTATTGTTTAATTTGGAGGAAGTTGATTTCAAGTTTTTCCACATATAAATTATTAAATTTGAAAATGAGTGATGCTGAAGTTAAGTGCTTGTATAGGACATGTTACCAATATTGACCTTAAGATGTTAGATGAAAATATCTCTAACTATACTTATTGTACAGCTGCATTGCTTCTTTGCTTTTCTATAATACTGTTTTCAGATTGGCAACGAAAACAATGTTAATTGTTAATGACTTTGTTCAGAAATTTATTATGAACTGAATTGTTTACTTTTTATCATTGACTTTTTTAGTAAACAATTAAAAGTGATAAAAAGTATATACTGTAAAATCGTTATTTTTTGTTGACGTTAAATTTCATCAAGTGTGTGTTAAAAGCAATTTCGTAGGAATACACTATGTAATTGTGGATTCAAATTCAGGTAAGGTGGCTTGAGGAAAAAAGTGGCTTCAATTAAACACCATTTAGCTAATGCTCTGGCTCATAATGGGAACAAAAAAAAACAACAATATGAGCCCATAAAGTGATGTCCGCTAAATAAACGATCTTAATATATAACGAATATTGGTCTCTCGGGAAAATTCATGATTTTACAGTGTTATCTTTATTTTTTACTGTTGCCATAGAATCCAATTCATCTACTATACCCATTGGTCCTTGTTATGTAATTCACTTGTTGTTTCAGTCTATTTTTTCTCAGGCCTGGTTTTGATGTTAAAATATCCCACATTCCAAATGAATTCTGCATTCAAGCACTGCCATGTAATGTGAAGAGGGTGTACTAGTTTGTAATTTGGTTGATCATATCAATCAATTTTGCTTTATATTAGTTGGTGCATGCATTTTTTTTTTTTGATTTTGTATTGTCATGATTTATCGTAATTGCTATTTCTCTTAGCAGAGATGTATCTTAATACTCTCTTTTGATTCAATTGTTAACCCTTTACCTCATAAATATTCAATATAAGTTTATGACTCAATGACTGTTCATTTACTGATCTTTAAATGGTGCATGAAACAAGGTTTTTTATCTTTGCCATACAGACTGTGTAGAATCTGAACTACAATATTGTATGAGCAAACAGAGTAGACCCTTATCAGACAGTGCCTTCCAGGAGTTGTCTGGTCAAGATCTGGTCTGATTGACATGGCATCAAAATATTTCTGTATGAGGTAAAGGGGATTAAATTTTGATCATCATACTTTGTTGCCAGTGTTTAATGATTTTGCAGTGTAAAATTTGCTTAAAGTCTTTATATAAAATCCATATTATATGTGTACCTGATTTTCCTGACCTCTTTTCTTGTAGATACATATATATGTGTGTTTGACAGACTGTTTGACAGACTGTCTATTCAAGTTAAGTTTTTCAAAAGAGCAGTAGAATATGAAAATAGTGCATGTCTTTGCTGTATTGGAATATAGACTTTCAGGCATGTGATTTTGGATATTTCTAAATTCCAATCAGGTTGTTGTTAATTATATATTTTTCTCTATTTTTCTGTCTGTTGAGATTGTCACCATGACATACCCCTATCAACATTTGCCCTCAACAAATTTGTACAATGAAGTTACAATGTGTACATACAGGTTATAAATTGTGCATTTTTTTTCTTGGTTTGTTTTCTTTTGATTTTAGTTTCATCAGGTAGCTCTTATATTGAATCCTATATTTTCCGAAATAATTGAGATTTCTGTTTGTAAAAAGTGTTTATCGTTTTTATCTGTATGTGTCTTTCTATTTTTTAATATGGTATTTCAATAGTTCTGTTTGATGTACCTAGATTATGGAAATATTGAATGGTTTTATTTAAGAACTTAATTGAAAAGAAATCATACCTTTAAAATTTTTATGTAAATACACTCAAGTTGTTGTATTTCACCGATATTAATTTTCATTGAGTCTATATTAAAGGCATGTTTTGTGGGTTTATTTTAATCGTGGATTCAGATTCCAGAAAAAATTAATTAGGCATTGTGAAGGGTCTTGGGGGGTTGATATTTTTGGTTAATATCCATTAATGAAAGCAACAGAAATTAATCTCCTCCAATGTATAATGATTTTGCAGTATTTTAATTTAAATAGAAAACCAAACCCCTTTAATACTTAATATAATACTAATTTAATTTAATTAAAATGCTTAAAGATTATTGAGTAGTATCTCAAGGCCATTAAATTGAGTAGAAATACATTGTATTGTAGAAAACTTCATATGTTATCACCAAATCTGAAAGAAAATGCAGGTATGGTAATGAGAAGTTTTTAAAAAAGTATGTCAGATCTACTGAGTTCTTAACAGCACTTCTTTGGTACTGATTCTTGTTTACAATATCACAATTTGTTGACAGCAAAAAGAAATTTCCAGCTTATATGTAAACAAATACAGACAAAATAATTTTGAACCACAGAAACATTTCAACATCATTTCTCCATAGAAGTTTTCATAAAAATCTGAGTACTACCTGGCTTTAGTAATATTCTGTGTTATAGTCATACATGTTCAAAAATTTTCAACTCATTGCATAGTTATCTTTTTTTATCCCTTGTCTGTTCATAGATATCTTGTTTTAAAAGTGTTACTTTTCAAGTTCCCTGTTACCTTGTTGCCATATGTAGAAGGCTGCCAAAATATTCAGAATCAAATGAAAGCTTCAAGCATACCTTGACAGCTTGACAGGTATATGTGTATATTGTTATGAAAAAGTGTTCTTATTCAGCAACTTTTCTTGAAAGCTGGAAAAAAATCAAGAATTTGTCGTAGAATAAAAAAAAAAAATTGTTTTCTAGATCTAGATAATGAAAAATGTTTTTCATTGTTTGGAGTGTTGTCCACTATAGGAAATATTTGGGGAAAAAAGCCCAGAAAAAAACATGTATGAGCAGATCTATAATATGTTGGAATTGAAATAATCGGGTTTTATGTATCCACAATGCTATCAATCCCAGCTGATTTTTTTTCAAATGGAATATAATTTTTCTCTTTACAGCACCTTAAATTTCCACAGCAAGAGAACTTCAACAAATCATTTTGCATTTATTTCCCAATTATTACTTAACAAATGAAATTAAAACATATAGGTACTCTCCTGGAAGAAAAACAAACAGAACATAATAAAAAGTTTGGTAGTTGCTTGTTCAAGCACATCCATCAGGGAATTAACTTTTTAAGAGAATTTTTAGTGAAATATGCATGGAGCAATGGTTGATCTGTGATACTGTATACTGTAATCTTTAGCACAGTTTTATCGTGTGCGACTTCTTTTTCATTTCGCCTCAAAGAAAAAGAAAGTGATTGATGATTACATTTGATAGAAGTTGCATAGTTATGGGGCTACTGTTTCACAGGATTCCCTGAATAACTGATGACCTCAATGACTTTTATTTTGCACTTTATTTCTCTTTAGTAAAGTGTTCCAGAGTATGTGGGGGATAGTATAACCCTTTCCCTCATATAGACTCATTTTGACGCCCTCAATAGGTATCACATAAAGCCTGATCTGCAGAAAACCACAGTTAAACCTTACCAAATTTAATTACAAAATCTTCATTTACTGACCACTGAGGAGCAGCGAACAGCATAAAACCTGTTACTCGCAGGCTGATCTGGTTTTATGCTGTTCGCATAGGTCTTTTCATGGTGTCCTCTATGAGGCAAAGGGTTAAACCCCAATCATAATCACATTTAAAGACCTGCTAGAAACTTTCACAATGTGTATGGACAAAATGCATTTACTATTACAAGATTACAGCTCCAGACACAAACACTAAATATATCATTGTACTCATAGCCATTGACTCTTTTCACATTCATATATCTGGTTTAATGTCTTTATTTTATAGGAATTAAGTTTGTTGTTGTAATCATGTGTAAGTTGTATTTATTTATTTTGCTGTTTGACTCCTTGAGTTGGTGTGCAATTGTATAAAGAAAACATTATTAATCTGTAGACATTGTATTTGAAGTACCAATATATAAAAACTTGTAATCCAACTTTTTGACTCAGTTCACAATGGTATTTAATATGATCAAACATTTTGACAAATATTCTGGTAAAAATATCAGTTAATATATTAGTTACCTATTGAACCACAGGAGTTTGAAGTAGTACAGTAAAAATATAAACCTGCTTATAATTTAAAAAAAACCCCCAAAACAACCAAAAAAAACACAAGGAATGCAATGCCTTTTTGCCACCAAATACACGTATAGCTGAATTACATGAGCAGAATAATTAATGATAACTATGGAGCAAGCCTACTCAATAAAGAATACTAAAATGACAAACTGTCTGCTCAGGAAAATGAGCATAAATTGTTGAGTCTTTCCTGTAGAATGGCGTGATTTAAAATACCATCGGTTGTTTTGGGTGCATTTAGTATTCTTTATTGAATATTATGTTGGCATAATTCAACGAAACGTGTGCTGGGTGGAAAAAAGATGTTGCATTCCTTGTTTTTTCGTGTTTTTTTTATTATAACTGGAGCTTATATTTTTACTATATCACTTCTTTATTTATTGAACTTTAAACTCGTGTGATTGAACATACTTTCAAGTATTAATGAATATACATGTATGTAGACATGTAATTAACTTTGCAGTTGTGTTAAACACCTCCACTATGTATGATCATGGTTCAAAGAAATTTGAAAATAAACTCTGGATGAAACTGAATATTGAATAAAAGTCAATATGTTTAATTCAGTTGAATATCCTTGTGTAACTGGAGTCTATAGTGTATAATATGACATATTTTACTTGTAAGCATATTATGATTGATAGACAACAGGAATGTAAATTTCAAGCATGGTCCTGAGAAACAGCTCTTAAAAGTCCATGTTTTAAGCTAATTCCAGCAAATATTATACATAAAACTGCAGTAAAGCTGAAAAAGCTTTAAAAATGTTACATTATAAATAGTCGCAAGATTTTATGTCCAACATAAAACTTGAAGTGCACAGCTATAATCTTGAATCTTATCTTTTGTTGCACTATATATTACATCGGAACGCTTGTTGTTTTTTTTAATGGAGAAATAGGTAAAAAAAATTAAAGATGAAAACTGATAACATTCTCAAATGCATACATTGTTTTCTTTTGCACTTATATATAGATTATGGTGTTTCACTTAGAGATGTGAAATAATTTTGTTTGTAGCTAATGACAAAGCTAAAGGAATTAGATTTTTTTTGTCTCAAAAAATATAATTTTAAATTTTCAATTGTTATTTTTCTTTCCTAATGTTTTTCCCCTTTAACTGTTGTGATACAATGGAATATTTATAATTGACAAATTTGAACATGTATTAAACAATATCAGTCTCAGGAGATGCTTCCTGGTGCTTTTTTGCTGGTTTGTGGAAGGTCAGTAGTTCTAGCTGGGTGCT
>CM037786.1:36801648-36851648 GCA_021229015.1 Solen grandis
TTGTGTAAACCCGGGGTTTTGGGTTTTAAAAAATTCGAAAAGACGAAAAGGCAATGGTTCTATGGCAATCCAAGTTTCAAAAAATTGACGTCAAATTTAAAAAAAATATAAAATCGCTTCGGAAGAATTAGAAATGATATTTTGGGCTGAATATTAGGGCTTTAAGACTTATTTATATTCTGTGAGGTTTTTTGTTATTTTTAAAGTCATAAGGTCAAAAAGAAGGTTAATATATCTACGCTTTAAATTTTTTATATGTTGCAAAGTTGCAAGGACATGAAAAAATTACTTGATATTTTAAATACTTAATATTCAATTTTATTGAATTTTTTTATCCCCATGATATCATTTTTGGGGGAAAACAAACTTGACGTGTCTACACACTCTTGAACGCGGCCCCACAGCCTTATTACAGGATGGAATTCGAATTGTAAGCGTTTTAAAAAAAATTTTATTTTTAACATAGATTAAAAAAAATAGGCCCCCAAATTTAAAAAAATCGATATAAAAAAATGATTTTCAGTTATTTTTTTCCATTTTCCCCCAAAATTAAAGGGGTTTTTTTTTTTCAAATTTTATTTAAATTATGGCCATACAAAAAAATTTTAAAAGGGTGCAATTTTAAAACCTCTAACTTTTTTTGCTTTTAAGTATTTAAAAAATGTACAAAAGTCCTATCCCTTCGACAACGAAAGAAATCTAGTTATTTTTAAAATTAAATTTTTTTCTTCTTCCTAACTAAAAAAGCCCTTTTTTTTATATTTTTCAAAAAGTTTTAGGACGATGAAATGTTTTATGGCTTATTTGTCACGAGAGGAAATTTTGATTTTAAAAAGATTTTTAGCACCCTATGACGTCACATGCGTCACAGCTAAAAAAAGTGAAAAAAGGTGTTCGCGCTCTACAGCCCTCATTTATGGTCGGGTTTTTTTTTTAAATTTTCACAGAGGGGACATTTTGAATAAAAGGGGGTGCATTTCCTGTAACCCCAACCAAAAAATTTCCCAAAGACCCAAGTTTTGTGGCGGAAAAAAATTTGAACATGGGGCCGAAATTTTCATTTTTGGATAAAAGAGCTTTAGGATAAATAAAAGGGTTTAAACTTTCAAGTTTTGGCCCGTTTTGCAAATTTCTACAAATATTTTTGAGTCTTTTCGCAATGACGTCATGTGACGCCCCTAACATACTTCTTAATTTTTTATTTTAGGGGAATGAATTTTGCATGAATGCCAGTTGTTCAGAATAATAAAATTTCAGAGTTTTTGAATCAAAGTATGCGCTTTTGAAAAAAAGCATTTTCACACACTAAAACGCCCCTACGTCAAAAAAAAAAAATAGTGAAAAATGGTGTTCGCGCTCAAAAAGCCCCCATTTAGGGGGGGATTTTCTCAAAATTTTTTCAGATGTACATCTTAATCAAAGGGGGTGCTAAACCTGTCAGCTAACCGAAATTCCAAAAAACCGAAATTTTGTGGCTGAAAAAAAGATTCGAACATAGGACCGAAAATTAAAATTTTGGGTAAAAGAGTTTTAGGATGAGAAAACGTTGAAACTTACACAGTGTGCACGCAGAATTTTTTATAAATATTTTTAATCCGGGCGTCATATGACTCATTTTACGTCATAAGCAACTTTTTTAATTTTCATTTAGGGCAATGATTTCGACATGTGCCAGTTGGGTTTAAATAATGAAAATTTCAGAGTTATGAAAGCAAAGTATGCGCTTTGAACAAAAGCATCTTTAAAAAACCCCATGACGTCATGTGACGTCAGAGCCCCTTTTAAAAAAAGGGGGTAAATGGGGTTTAAAAGCCTAAAAGCCGCCATTTATGGTCGGATTTTTTTTAAATTTTAAAAAGATTGGGACATCTTGAAAGTTAAGTGTGCAAAATCCTGTCAGCTAACCAAAATTTCCCAAAAAACCGAAGTTTTTGTGGGTGAAATAAGATTCGAATTTGGGGCCAAAAAATTTTTTTTGGGGTTAAGACTTCAGATGAATAAAATTGAAACTTAAACATTTTTTCAGTTAGGAGAATTTCTACATATGTTTATCATATTTGAGTTTGAATCATATAGTCAAGTAAATCCAGACTAATACTTAGTTTTTTATAAATTTTACAAAATTTGGAAAAATGTCAATTGTTCAGCATGAAAATAAATACCCCAAAGGGGGGGTCAATTTCATGAAACTTCTATCTCCTGCTTTTTGCATTAACACGTTTTAAAAGTCCTTCATTCGTTTTTTACGAAGACATCTAGTTTTTAAATTAAAAAAAATTTTTTTTTTTTTCCTAACTAAACGTTTTTTTTTTATGGTTTCAATACTCCGGGGCATAAAATTTTTTTTTGGGTTTTAAAAAACCCGTCAGGAAATTTGATTTTCTATGGTTTTTTTAAGGCCATACGTCATAAAACTCAATTTTTAAATATCTAAAAAGTTTGTACGCTCTACACCATTGTTTTTGAACCGTTTTTTATAAATTTTTTAAAATTGTGTTATTAATTTTTAGTTGTGCTCCCGGGGGTCCTTTTTTTTAAAATTCGAAAGTCCATTGGGTTTTTTAAAATCCAAGTTTTGAACCAAGGTCTAAATTTTTAAATCTTATAAAAAAACTTTTCCCTTTTTAAAAAAAAATTTTATTTTTTTGTCAGTATATAGGTCCTAAATTTTTTAAAAAATTTTTTGAAAATATTTGTCAATACGCACGTGACTTTTAAGGGAAAAAAATTCAAAAATTAACAAAATATTTCATATTTGAAATTGTCGAAAGGCAAAAAAATTTAAAGAACAAATTCAAAAAGCTAAATTTTTTTTTTTCTAAAATTTTCTTTTGCCCCATGACTCAATACGTCACACGGGAAAAAATGAAAAACCCAAAAATTTTTACCGGTCAAACGCCCCTTTTTTAAAACCTTTTTTATAAAATTTTTTACCCGAAGTGTATATTAAGTTCTAGTTGTCATCCCGGTGTCCCCTTTTTTAAAATTTTTTAAAAGTCCCCCAAGTTCTTTAGCTTCCAAGATTCAAAACCCAAAGGGCGAAAATTTTTTAAAATTTTAAAAAATCGGGCCTTTTTAGATAGAAAAGATGATTTTGGTCAGTATATAGGTCTCCGGGGGGCTTAAAAAAATTTTTTGAAAAAAAATGTCATATGACGCCTGACGCTTATAAAATAATGAATTTCAAATTTCAAAAGATTATTTCTAATCTTGAAATTTATAAGGGGGCAAAAAAATTAATCCCGTCAAGCGTTTTTCGATTTCAAAGTTTTCAAAACCCCTTCCATATTACGTCACTTTTGAAATTGACTACAAAAGTTTTACAGGCCCAAACCCCATTAAAGGGCCCCAAATTTCATAAATTTTCACAAATTTATATTAATTCTATTTCTCTCGTTGTCCGTTTTTCAAATGCAAAAGCCAGGTTCATAGCGTTCCAAATTCGCCAAGGTCAAATTTTTTAAAAATGTTATAAAACCCTTTTGAGATAAAATTAAATTTTGTCATTTATTTTTCTCTGGTGCTTAACAATTAGTAAAAAAAAACGTCAAAAACGTCACGGACGTCTTTTTTTCTACTATTTTCTTTTTTTTCCCCCTTTAATTTTAAACCTTTAAAAAAATTTTTAAAGGGGTTTTTTGGGTTTTTGGGGAAATTTTTTTAAAATTTTCACCCCTACTGCATATATTAGCCATATCCAAAAATACTTTTTTTTGTAAAATAGTATGAAAAAGAATTATGCTAAAAAATTTGACTTCCCCCAAAAATATTTAAAAAATTTTAAAATTGGTTTACGCAAACAAATTATAAGAAAAAAAAACAAATGAAAGAAGCAATTTTTGCAAAAATTGTTTTTTTTTTGGGGTTTTAACAGTCAATATCTCAAAACGCTGAAATAAGTTAACATTGCTTAAAAGTAGCAGTTTTAAGATTTTTTCAAGGTACCAATTTTATTAAATTTGGGGTTTTTCATATAAGAAATTACTAAAATAAGATATTTCAAATCATGCAAAAAAAAATATGGAAAAGTCACCGCGGGGGCCCCCAGCTTTCTTGCGCAACGACTTAAAAAAAAAAAAAAAAAAAAAAAAAAAAAAAAAAATTGCAATTGGGGGCCATTCTTGATTTTGTTTTTTTTTTTTTTTTTGTTGTTTTTTTTTTTTGTCGAATGTTACTGTTTCCAAAAAACATTAAGTTAATACAAAAAAGGGCACAAGACAAAAACCGTTTGAAACCTGTAGCAGCGGCTTTCAACCTTTAAAAAATTTCCCCACACGCAGCCCCCCATTTTTAGACCATCTAAAAACTGCTTTTTATCTAACATTTTCATATGTCAGTTTGTGGCGGATTTACCTTTAAAAATATCCCAAATTTTTTAAAATTCCAGGAATTTAGGAAAACGGGGAACCCAAGCACCCAAAATCGCAAAATCGTTAACACTTTTTACGGTGCAAAGGAATCAAAAACAAATATTAATCTTCTTCCTAATGAGGCTAAAAAAAAAATTTTTACAACTGAGCGGAGGATGAAATTCTATGGTGAAAAAATTAAATTTTACTTTTAAACACGTTTCTTTTTTCTTCAGTCATAGACATAGTATAAATTTGTATTAAACACATTGCAAGTTGGGCGGATTTTTTATTAAAATTCACAGAATGTTTCTATTGTGCTATTTATTAGAAAAGAGGAGATAAAAATTGCAATTTGGACAGATTCATTTGGCATTTCAAATACTAAAAAAGCAGATTTTGCAGAAAGCCTAATTCTTTAACATGACATCTATTATTATTTTATTATTCTTTTCCTTTTTTTTCCTTTTGAGGTTAAATTTTTAAAAAATGCCAGACTAGCACATAAATTTAATATTTTGCACAGAACTTTGGTTTTATCGTCAAAAATTTTTTTAGCCCTGACGCACCACCAGGGGGTAAAAAAAAGCTAAAAAAGCTTGTTCAGCTCTACAGCCGCAGATTGGCCCCATTTCTTTTTTTTCAAGAATTTATATTTTTCTTTTTGTGCGGGTTATATTTTTTTGCAATTTTGAAAGATAAGGATCTATACTAACCAATTTCGAACTTGGACCAAAAAAGAATGGTATTACGAACACTCAGATAAAAAGAAACGAAATTTGGGGCGAATATGGTCCTTTTTATTTTTTTTATTCTGAAAGTTGCGCGTAGACTAAAAGACTCAGAAAGCTTTTTCAAATTTTTTAACCAAAATAACGGTTTTTTTGCACGGAAGACAAGTTTTTGACCGTTTGCAATTTTTCATTAAGGTGCAACAAGCCCCCTTTTTTTTTCATCATCACTTCCGTTTTTCCGAAAAAACAACAAGGGCACTGAAATTTTTGGTTTTTTCTTCGGCCTTAAATATCCAAAAAAAAAAATTTTATCGAGACATTGCTAAATTTTTAGTTTTAAAACCCCTTTTAACATATATTTTTTGAAATCGGGGGGTTTAACTTTTTGTTATTGCGAAAAAAAAAATGCTGCAACCCAACGCACTTAACTATTTTAAACTCGAAATTATTGTTTTTGTTATAAAGTAAAATAAAATTGAATCAACCCGGGCCGTTTTTTTTGTGTTTTTAAAATTTTTTAAAAATTGACCAAATTTTTTATTAAAAAGGAAAAACAAAACGATTGAAAAATTTTTTTCCCTTCTTCGTGTGCTCAAGGTTTAACCGCCGTATATCAAATTTTTTAACGATCATACAATTTGGGGTGAATTTGGGGGAAACAAAACCTTTCTAAAAGGGGCCTGCTTTTTAAAATTGGACGAATATAAGGGGTTACATGAAAAAAAAAAATTTTGTAAAACCGTTCCTTTTTACACCCCCATAATCCCATACTTATTCCTTTTTTCGAAAAACATTAAATTTTTTTTTAAAAAAACAAATGAACATTTTTAATTTTTTTTTCGATTAATGCGGTTTTAATGATTCAATTTTTAAGCGACCCTAAAAATAAATTTTTTTTTTTGTCGAAAGGAATAAAGACAGGAAAAACTTTTCCACTTTTGGGGCCTTTTTTGAAAATAACTTTTTATTCTCAAAACCCTAATAAAAATTGAAAATGAAACACGGAAATGTTGGAAATTTAAAGGCCTTTTTAATGGTACCTAGCTTTTTAAAATAGGCATCGGACATCCTATAAGGAAGTTAAATAGAAATAAGAAGTCATTTAAACCGTCTTTCATGCATTTCTGCAGTTAGTCCCTATCATTTGATTGTTTTTTTTTTCTAAGAAACTATTAATTTTTGAAAATAACATAAAGAACAGTATTATTAGCGTGATGCAATGTGGTCTAATGGTATGCAGATTTTAATGATCGGCCATTAATATAAAGTTATTTGTCGAAGGGCAATAATAGACATGAACATCGTTTTTGCCGATTTTTTCCCGTTTCTTTGAAAAATAACTTTCTATATCTCAGAACACGTAACAGAAAAGTTGAAACATGAAACAAGTGAAATGTTGGAATATAAAGGCCTTTCTTTTTAAAATTGGACATCATATAAGGAAGTTAGATGAGTAATAAAAATTAATTTATACCGTTCTTTCATGCACTTCTGCAATTAGTCCTAATCACTTGATTGCTTTTTCTAAGAAACAATTAATTTTAAGCTCACCTGAGCACATGTGCTAAAGATGAGCTATAAGAATCGATGAATGTCCATTGTCCGTCCGTCTGTCCGTCAATCCGCGTCCGTCCGTCGTCCACAATTAGTTTGTTTGCACTCTACATCTTCATTTCTTAAGTAATTCAACTTCAAACTTTATAACAATTTTATTACCATAAAATCTTAGTCAAGTCCGATTATGGCTGATATCGGCCGATTAGGTCAGGAGTTATGCCCCTTTTAATATTGAAAAAAGCTAGATTTCACATTGTCATTGTCACTTTGCACTCTAACATCTTCATTTCTTAAGCAATCATCTTTAAACTTTAGACAATTTTTTATTATATCCTCTCACGACCAACTTTGATTATGGCTGATATTAACTTCTTAGGTCAGGAGTTATGCCCCTTTTAATATTAAAATATGCCAATTTTCCCTTTTTTTTGCACTCTAGCATCTTCATTTCTTAAGCAATCATCTTCAATGACCATAAGGTCATGAGTTATGCTCCTTTAAATATTAAACAATGCAAATTTTTAGTTTGTTTGCACTGTAGCATCTTCATTTCTTAAGATCATCTTCAAACTCTATGACAATGTTTATAGCCATATTCTTTTGGCCAAGTTCGATTATGGCTGATATATGTCAATTAGGTCAGGAGTTATGCCCCTTTTTGATATATAAAAATGTAATATTTCACTTTATTTGCACTCTAGCATCTTCATTTCTGAAATAATCATCTTCAATCTTTAGAACAATGTATATAGCCATATTCTTTCTGCCAAATTCGATAATGGCTGATCTGCTAATTAGGTCAGGAGTTATGCCCCTTTTATGTTTAAATTTGTGTGTTTTATGCCATATTTTTTTAGTCAAGTTTACTTCAAATTTCGACAACAGGTTCTCTTTAGTTCGTGGAATTATAAATAATCTGATGGATTATGTTTTTCAGTACAACTATGCTATAATTTAATAACTTCTACAGGCAATGATAACAGTTTTCTCAGGGGAGAGTCTTTAGGGCCACCTTGGTCCTCTTGTTGAAAATATCATAAAGAACAAATTTTTTTTATCATGATGCAGTGCAGTGTATTAAGTTATTGTCGAATGGTGTAGTTGACATGAATATCTTTTTGCCGATTTTTTTCCTTTTTGGGGGGAGGAATAACTTTATATATCGCAAAAACAGATAGGTTTAAACCTAAAGTAAGTACATGTTTAAATCAGAAGACCTTTCTAACCATACCTGGGTTTTTTAAAATCGGACATCATATTGCATGAAAGTAAGAATTCTGGAAAAAAAAATTCCTTGTGCTTCCCGCAGTTGATCCCAGTTGATATTTCGTAGCAAAGGAATCTTGTATACCTTTTTAACATGTTAAAAGGACTAGTGATACTTCATTCCCTTGCAGAACACGAATATTGAATATTTTTGTAGTTATCTTAAAGATGGTCCTGGAAAAATTAGCATTATGAAAATTTTAAACTGAAAACAAAGCCACATATTCCCTTTTGAATGCAATGACTTTAAAATTTTAATTATGTTTATATGACATCACAGATTTCTTCTGTTTTTAATTTATGTTTGCACTCTACAGCTGTCAATTCGGACGGATTTCCTTCAATTTTTAAAGATGGTGTATTTCAGAAAATAAAATAAGTATGATCAGGTTTGACATGGTTTGAAGTGCAGAAGCCCTTTCTTTGTCCAGAACAAAAGGAGTCTAGTTATTATTTTTTCACCTTTTGAGTTCAAATTAAAACAGGTTGCCAATAAGCCAGCAGCATCAAATTTAAACAGTGATCAGAGTGACTTTGGCCCTTTTGAATGCACTAATTTTCATCTTTATATGACGTCATGTGACGTCAAAGCTAAAAATAGTTAAAAAAGGTGTTCGCGCTCTACAGCCGTCATTTATGGTCAGATTTTCTTCAAATTTTCACAGATGGTACATCTTGAAACTAAGGTGTGCAATCCTGTCGCTAACCGAAATTTTAGAAAGACCGAAGTTCTGTGGCTTAAATAAGATTCGAACATAGGGGCCGAAAATTTCATTTTACGATTAAAGAGCTTCAGTATGAGATAGAAAGTTGAAACTTACACAGATTGCAGTTCTGCAGAATTTTCAAAATTTTTTTGAGTCGTGACGTCATATAACGTCAAGTGACGTCATAAGCATACTTCTTAATTTTCTTTTAGGGCAATGATTTCGACATGATGCCAGTTTGTTCAGAATAATGAAAATTTCAGAGTTATGACAGTAAAGTATGCGCTTTTGAACAAAAGCATCTTCAGCACCCTATGACTCACATAACGTCAGAGCTAATAATAGTGAAAATGGTGTTCGCGCTCTACAGCCGTCATTTATGGTCGGATTTTCTTCAAATTTTCACAGATGGTACATCTTGAAACTAAGGTGTGCATATCCTGTCAGCTAACCCAAATTCCGAAAGACCGAAGTTCTGTGGCTGAAATAAGGTTCGAACATAGGACCGAAAATTTCATTTTAGGATTAAAGAGCTTCAGGATGAGATAGAAAGTTGAAACTTAAACATTTGCAGTTCTGCAGAATTTCTAAATGAATTTGAGTCGTGACGTCATATGACGTCATGTGACGTCATAAGCATATTTCTTAATTTTCCTATTAGGCAATGATTTCGACATGATGCCAGTTGTTCAGAATAATGAAAATTTCAGAGTTATGACAGTAAAGTATGCGCTTTTGAACAAATGCATCTTCAGCACCCTATATCGTCATGTGACGTCAGAGCTAAAAATAGTAAAAATTGGTGTTCGCGCTCTACAGCGGCCATTTATGGCCGGATTTTCTTCAAATTTTCACAGATGGTACATCATGAAACTAAGGTGTGCATATCCTGTCAACTAACCGAAATTCCGAAAGACCGAAGTTCTGTGGCTGAAATAAGATTCGAACATAGGACCGAAAATTTCATTTTACGATTAAAGAGCTTCAGGATGAGATAGAAAGTTGAAACTTACACAGTTTGCAGTTCTGCAGAATTTCTAAATAAATTTTGAGTCGTGACGTCATATGACGTCATGTAACGTCATAAGCATACTTCTTAATTTTCATTTTAGGGCAATGAGGATAACATATAAGGATATCACCAGCATCCTGACAATGTGACAGGTAATAAATTATATTTGTAATACCTGTCTCAAAGGTGATCGCATTCGTAACAGATATAACAAACGTGTAACGAAAATTCAATAAAGGTCCGAATTCAGGATTTTAACATATAAGGATATCACCAGCATCCTGACAATGTGACAGGTAATAAATTATATTTGTAATACCTGTCACAAAGGTGATCGCCTGCGTAACAGATATAACAAACGTGTAACGAAAATAAAGCACGTATGTGACATATTTTGTGATGGGTTTGATGATGATGATGATGGTGGTGGTGGTAACAGCACCTTAAACAGTTTTTGATTGACTGTGGTATAATAATAATGCTAAATAACGTATTTTGTCTATACATTTAGGAGCTGTAAATATAGAAGCCAGTGAAGGGAAAAAAAACAAGGACAAAAATGTAATAGAAGCAAATAATGAAATAAAAAGTTTCAATATATGCGATTCGAATTCATGTCCTCTTGCGTAGTAGATCAACGTTTAGTCAACTTCGCCAAAGAGGAAATTTATGTTTTATACAGCTTATTCATTGCCACTAAGGGCCGATTCCACTATTCTAAACATAACACACGCCAGCTACATGTATTTAGCAAAATTGTTTATATGTCTATGGCGACTCATTAATGTTTACTTCTTAACTTGGGTGTTTTCATGATCAAACAGGAAGAATGAATTCTAATCTGCCAAATGACAATCATGTAGAAAGATATTCACCCCAAAACTCCCATTTTAAGGTGGAATATCCTGAAATAATTTATGCCAACCAATGAAACAGGTGCTTTCCATTGCTTTCGGCTGTTAAAAGTTGTTAACCAAGATTTTCTTTTGTTCAAGAATTAGGTCAGAATCCATTTTATACAACTTACGCCGAAAAAAAGAAAATTATGAGTGACCATCTTGCTTTCATTCCCATATAATAAATCAAGATATTGACCCGACATGTTATAACGCTAATTACTAAGATGTGTTACAACTATGATTCATTTGTAAATATGCATTTTTTTTTTATCCTTTTTTGTTTTGTTTGAAAATTGACCTGTGGTTTATTACATGTACAAATATGGTCTAACATAGCACAAAATTTGTCGAAACGTTGCTCATGTCGGAGATAAACACCTAGATACGAAAAAATATACAATGTTAAGGATTCACTAGTGTTTTCTACAGTACTTATTTTATTTCTGCGAAAAAAATCACAGCTTTCAAAGACACTGATTACATACCGTCCTGTCAAAGTCAACTTAAGTTCTCTCGTACATTTAAGCTAATAGATTATTTGTTTAAATGCATGTGGCTGGATTCATATTTTTTGCTGTTCTAATTCTTTGCATTTCAGCTGACTTAATTTTTTATTATATATTCCCTAAATATTTATAATATATCCGCATTTTTATCGATTAGGTTATAAAGATAGTCGATAATATTTACAGATATATATATATATAACGAGTGTTAGTAAATTTTGCTGAAAATATGCAGTGCTTTAATACTCAGTATCGCATTATTCGTAAGAAACTGAACATTTAAACAAACATCAAAATCATGTCTGTCCATATGTTGTTGTGTTTTTTTGTTTCATTTTCATATGTTTGTGATAGGTTGGTAGATTTACGTCAAATTGTAAATAATCAAACATACTGTATCATTTTCTGAAACGTTCATGGGAATGATGCATTTGACCTATTTTGATATCGTTATGGTTTAAAACCTTGTGGTTATTTTTGATAAAGTACTTCATTTCACAAAAAAGTCATAAATGCATAACTTACCACAGCCAAACACCGTAATTTGTTTATACAGTTTGTATCTTTGCTTACCTGTAGTTTTTTTTTTTTTTTTTTTTTTTCTTCTGAAAGAACATGCAAAGACGTAGTTCTTTAAGGACGTTTTATTTGAAGATGTTTGTTAAAATGTTATATTGTTAGAAAATGTGATTCTTACGACGGAAATTTAGCTTTAACTCAAATAATACATCTGAAAATCCTGTAATTCATTACATTTTTATATGACATTTTTATTTCTATATTTCAGTTTGTACCCTTGGGTTAAATCTGAAAGAATGCTTATAACGTTGGATTATCAAGTTATAAAAACAGGCGCGAAATCCACCAACACTACTTAACACTGAGGAGTTGTTCTAATTAATATTCAAATACATAACTGACAATATTTGTTAAAAACTGAAATATTTGAGTTCTTGCTATACAGGAACATAATAGTATTTAGGTATTACATAGCGCTAGAAACTGTTTTGGTGAAATCTATCCAGAAACTGGCCATCGTACTGTACTTGTACATGTAATATACATGTAATATACTCGTACAGTTTGATTAACTAACAAAGACTTTGGTGTAACTAAAAAATACATATCAATACTATAATTCTCACCATTTATGAATACTACACCATCCACTGCAAAGCAACTACAATATGGGGAGTGTTTGACAAACGGGAGGTGGATACATTTTTTTCCGTTGAATGTATTTTATTACTTGGAATGCTTTTGGAATGATATACTCATTCATAGGTTAACAATTTTAGTACCGAGTTCCTGTATTACTGATCTTATCAGCGTCACTCTATATGAATCCGTATTTTATCGGTGACTTAATGCATATCATAATCACAATGGCCTCGTGGTTAAACAAAAAACAAATAAATGCATTGTCAACCTTGTTTTGACGCAGCTGAAGTAAGGCCGCCACAGATGTTTTTTCATATATTAAGACACCCTAGAAATGATTTTTGTTACATATTTCGGTTAAGTAACATGATGTCTTAAATCGCGAACTATTGAGCAAATTGATGAATACATGTATATGATTCGAATTAATATTCATTATAAAACACAATAGATCTAAATATAGAATTATGCGAGATTAATCAATGGACGCTATTGAGAATAGCAATATTAATAATCAAATATGGAAAACTGAATACATTTCATTAAACAAACGCAGTGACATTGGTAAAGGAATATTTTAACTTTGAATCATTGAATATATTATGAATACATTTAAATGCAATTAAATCACGAGGACTCAGACATACGTCTCTTTTTTCAAATTGTAAATTTCGGGATCTGTTTATTTGTTATGATACCAGTAATAGAATAGTCCCACTAAAGAATGTTTTCATATGTTGTTGTTTTTATTTCACACATTGTCATTTGCCGTAAAAGACAAATACGATTCAATTCTACTGGCGTAAATTTAGATATAAGTAAATGTTTTTCTAATCAATCGGCTTAGTCAATTGGTACCTGGCGTTTATTGATCCGGAAGTTGCGACTTTGAGCCAGCTTGGAGCTGACTTTCATTATCTTTACAAGCGTACTGGTTCTACCCATAAACCGTTGAGAGACGCAGATTATCAGAGTATTGTTTTCCAAACGAAAGAAAGACGTTTAAAGTTAAAATCATAATAATATATCATGTACATTACCAATAAGTTTGATGAATTCCGCTCAAGTTAAACACTATCCTTTAGCTATTTTCCTCGGTGCTGATATGAAAGAATCTCTCCTGGTTTAATTTTAATTGCTGTAAGAGGATATGTATATTGAAAGTCAGTCAAACGTTAAGTGTTATGCTGTCACCATGGGGAAATATGAAACATGAACACACACACTATAAATAGTATACCTATTCTAAATGTATAACTATAATAACAGATATGCAATTTATACATTTATGATAAAAAAAATACTCCACCGTGTCAGTGCAATTGATGTAGATGTTTGCATGATTCATTTTTATTTCGTTTTTATTTTTCACATTTCCTTTAAATAAATAATGCATCATTATATAGATTCTAATTAAAATAGAGATTTATGATACATCATATTAATGTTTATTTTGTTCTCTGTCCGTAGAACCAAAGTAATATATCACAATATAAGTGATACATATATTAATTTTCAAATGTATTTTGTTAGACAGTAAATACCATTTCTTTTCTATATTAGTTTGCGTAGATAATATACTTATAATAGAGAAGTATATATATATATGTATGTGTGTGTGTGTGTGAGCACATGCATACTTATATATACATCACAATATACAAAGGCTAAAGATACAAAAAGAAAGGAGAAGGATTGCATTATTATTATTATTATCACTATCTTTTTTATATTTTTTTTTTTTTTTGGCAGTAATCAAAATATAAACAGACATTCATAATATCGAGTCATAATATATATTACCAGGATTTAATTTTACTTATTTGTAAAATTGAAGTATTGGAGTCAGTAGATACTGCGACATAAGATGACTTTGTTTAACCTTATATTAGTTTTCCTGTATATTGTTGTTTTAAATAGTCCGGTAAATATACACTAAAAAAAAATGGTTGAAAACACAAAAGTATGGTCACACGTGATACAGTTTGCTTATCTTGTTGTTAATTTTCTTTCTTTTTTATGGTAGTATTTGCTAAAAAAAATGAATTTTAGCTGACTTGCATTATGTGGGGACAAGGAGAAGGGACCCCCCCCCCCCCCTCCAAGAAAAAAAACCAACACAATTTAAAGGGAAATTATCCCTTTTTTTGCAGCTAAGTATAAAAAGATACATTCTGACTAAAGGGATTATTTTTTTTTTATTTATTTATTTAATTCTTTTGCCCTTTTATCTGTTCTAATTCATGCAGTTATTCATTAATTATGTATGATATTTCTTATAATACAAGTCAGATTTTTTTCTTCCAAATTTCCTTTAATTTTAATTTCATCCTATTATCAATATATTTATTGTCAAAAAGGACTCTATTATATAACTAACAAAATACCTCATATCTTTCCTTGGTTTATCATGGTGCTGCCTCGGCGTTATATGATTGGTTCAAATTATTATGTCTAACATAAAGATTTTGTCAGTTAATTGCCAGGGTCTTGGTTCTGCAGAAAAACGAGAAGATGTTTTCAATTACCTAAAAAGTAAAAGATGTAGTATATATTGTCTTCAGGATGTCCATTCTACTGTTACAACAGAAAAATCCATTCGAGCACAATGGGGGAACAACTGTTTTTTTTAGTTCAGGAACTTCAAACTCAAGGGGTGTGGCGATTCTCTTAAATAAGAATATAGAATACCAACTACATGAAGAAATAAAGGATAATAATGGAAATTACCTCATATTAGACATAACTGTAGATAATAATAGACTGACCCTCGTTAATCTTTATGGACCTAATAATGACTCTCCGCAATTTTTTGTCTCAATAGTAGAGAAATTAGAACACTTAAATAACAGAAATCTGATAATTTGTGGAGATTTTAATTTAGTTCAAGACCCTAACTTAGATTATTCTAATTATAAACATATAAATAATAAAAAGGCACGGGAAAAACTTTTAGAAATAATGACACAATTCAATTTAACAGATCCTTTCAGGGAATTACATCCAACATTAAGGCGGTATACTTGGCGGCGTAGAACACCACTGCAACAGGCAAGGCTAGATTTCTTTCTCGTATCAGATTTATTTTATGCTTATGTAAATAATTGTGTAATAGAATCTAGCTATAGGTCTGACCATTCTATAATTATATTGAATATCAATCTTAATAATTTTAAACATGGTAAGTCTTTATGGAAACATAATAATTCCTTACTTAAGGATATAGAATATATTAACTTAATAAATAACAAAATTAAAGAAGTTAAAGAACAATATGCTTTACCAGTTTATAATTTCGATAATATAACTAATATACCAAATGATGAGGTACAATTCATAATAAATGATCAGCTTTTTTGGAGACTCTATTAATGGAAATAAGAGGCAAGTCTATCTCTTACGCCAGCTATAAAAAGAAAATAACAGATGCTAGGGAAAAGGAACTTTTTGATAAAATACAAGAAATCGAGCATAATATAAATGAAGATAATGTCAAAAATCTCGATGTGTATAAAAATGAGATTAAAGAATTAAGAAAAAATAAAATGAATGGATATCTTATCAGTTCTCGTGCAAATATTATAGAGAATGGAGAAAAGCCTACTTCTTTTTTTTTTGTAATTTAGAAAACCACAATTTTTGCAAATTAATCAAAATAAGAGGACATTAAATTTAAGGAATATGATATACCAAAACTTTCTCCCATAGAATCAAAACTTTTAGAAGGGAATATCACTTATCAAGAAGCTTCAGCCACATTGAAAGATATGAAAAACAATAAAAGTCCAGGCTCAGATGGTTTTAATGCGGATTTCTTTAAAATGTTTTGGCAACAGTTAGGGCAATTTGTTATTCGGTCAATTAACTATGGTTTCCTAAATGGTGAATTATCTGTTACTCAACGAGAAGGAATAATTACAGTCATACCCAAACAAAATAAATCAAGATTTCAAGTTAAAAATTATCGTCCCATTTCTCTTTAAATTGTACCTATAAAATTGCATCAGGCTCTATTGCAAACAGACTAAAATCAACATTGAATAAATTGATACACAAAGATCAAACAGGATTTATATCAGGCAGATACCTAGGCGAGAATACAAGACTCATATATGATGTTATGCAATATACAGATTATTATGATATACCTGGACTAATACTGTTGATAGACTTTGAAAAGGCTTTTGATTCTCTCTCATGGACTTTTATTTTTAATGTTTTGAGGTTTTTCAATTTTGGAGAACAATTCATGTCATGGATAAAACTGTTATATACAAATGCAAAATTAGCTGTCAGTCAAGGTTCAAATTTATCATCTTTCTTTAATATTGCACGAGGCTGTAGGCAAGGTGATCCATTGTCTCCATATATTTTTATTTTATGTGCAGAAATTTTAGCTATCAAAATAAGAGAAAATAAGAGAATTAAAGGAATTGAAATAAATAATTCAGAGATAAAGCAGTCACAGTATGCAGATGATACCTCAATTCTTTTAGATGGTTCAGATGTATCTTTAAATGAAACTTTGAAAGAACTAACCAATTATTCTAAGTATTCTGGTCTTAAAGTAAATTTTGAAAAAACACAAGTTATATGGATAGGAAAAAAAAAGTTTAGCTCTGATACAATTAAAACAAATGGAAATTAGTATGGGGTAAGACTACCTTTAATTTATTGGAAAAAATTTTGATATGACCTATCAAAACTTTAATGAAAAAAAATAAAGATTAAAACATAATCAAATTATGGAAACGTAGAAATCTGACTCCACTAGGTAAAATAACTGTCATCAAAACTCTTTTATTGCCAATTTTAAATCACTTATTTATGGCATTACCAAATCCAAATGAAGATATTATAAAAAAAATTGAATCAATATTCTATGATTTTTTGTGGTCTGGACCAGCAAAGATTAAAAAGACAGTCATTGTAAAAGATTTCATTGATGGTGGTCTTAAAATGGTCAATTTAAGGGCTTTCATGGCAAGTCTTAAGATCACATGGATTAGAAAATTCTTCCTAGGGACTGGAAATTGGATAAAAATAAATAAACATTTAATTGATATTGGTAAAATAACAAGAATGGGCGTGTTTTATTGTGAGTCTCAAAAGAAAAATATCAATAATAAATTTTGGGCAGATGTTTTACAATCCTATATTGAATTTTGTCAAAAAGTCAAATTTGCATCTATTGAGGATTTTTTAGCATGTCCAATACAGTGCAATTACAATATACAAGTTGGTAATAAAACAGTGTATAACAAAAAATGGTATGAGAAAGGAATATGTTTTATTAATGATTTAATTAATGAAAATGGTGAGTTATATTCCACAAAAGAGTTTTTTGAAACATATGGCATTCAGCAAAACTTTTTGTCATACTTTGGCATTCTTAATGCAATTAAATCATATAAAATCAGGTCAATAGGAAATATAAAATTAAAAAGGACCAACCCCTTTAAAAAAAGGGTTAAAAAAAAAGAATAAATCATATAATATTAGTGAAAAAGAATGGAAAATCATATACTCAACTCCATTCATGATTACTAAAAGTACAACCTTACAATGGTTTCAAATTAGAATCATTCATAGGCTAATCCCAACTAGATATTATTTATATAAGATAAAGAGGGCAGAAAATCAATTTTGTTTTTCCTGTGGAGCAGAAGAAACTATTCAACATATGTTTTGGCTATGTCCTAATACCAGGATATTTTTTAACCAAATACTAAATGTTCTTAAACTGAACAATATTAACATAAAAATTACAGAGGAAACTTTCATTTTCAATATCAGTAAAACACTTTCACAATTAGAACTCTATATTTTACTTGAGATTAAATACTATATATATTCTACTAAAATCCTCAATTTGCCTCTGTCCATCTATAGTCTGTCAAATAGATTAAGATACATGTACAAATGTAATAGAATTATATTCCTGGAAAATAACAATATTCCAAATTTTGAAGATGAATGGAATAAATATAAATGTTTACTTAACATCAATAACTAAAATACTAGCTTTATCAAGATGTTTAATTTTTCTAAGTTTTCTTTTATTCATTTTGTATTATTAGTACTATTATAATGTATTGTAGTTGTAGAGGTATACTGTGGCTGCTTGATGCTCTTCTGTGTGTTTTAAGATTTGAAAATAGTTTCAAGCGATCAATCCTGGTATTTTAAACTGACACTACCTTAAGGATAGTTGGGCGATATTTCAGTGTCTTCAGTCATGGCCAATTACATGACAGAAATTGCACAAAAAAAAAATGGAAACCGTATATAATAATGATTAACTAGATTTTTTTTCCATTACTTGAATACACTGAAGTGTCGACCAAGTATCTTTAACAATCACAAAGACCTATTAGTTTTAAATGACCGAGGCAGCACCTAGTTTTTTTTTTTCTTTTCTTTTTTTCGTTATGTTCCCCCTTCACATGTTTATTCTTTGTTTATCCTCTATTTTCCCACTGTTTCTTTCCCTCTAGTTTAACATATACAGTTTTATATTTACTTGACATATATGTAATTAGATTGTACCTACTTCACTTAAACAATTATATTAGATAAATGTATAGGACCACTTTACGATAGGATACACTATACACTCACACTTAATATTTCAACATTTAGCTTAATACAATACATATATATAATAGTTTTACATTTAGTATTGTACTATACAGTACTACAGTACTATACATATATATGCAACAGTTTATAATGTCTTTGTAAGGTGTTGCAGGGGATGGCCCTCCCCGACCCCTGTTTTACACCAAATGACGGGGAGATTAAACTGTATATGGAAAAAAAAAAAAAAAAAAAAAAAAAAAAAATGAAATATTCACAGAGCCGATTCCAAATCAATAATCTTCCATTAGCCGACATGGTGTCATCTATGTCAAGCTCATTTCCCCGTGTTTCAACTTGCAGGTATTGATTATGAATTTGTATAGGGAAGCAAACATTGAATCTGATTTCAAGAATTGTTACAGGACACGGTCATTGGGATATCCGGTTACTAGTATCATATTTGTTTATCATGTTTGTTTTTTGAGTTCAACGTCCTGCCGACAATATATCAATCACTTGGAGACCATGTCTACTTGAGACAGTCATTGTGCTGCCACACTGCAGTATTGCACTGGTGATGAGAACTACCCCAGTTATATGCATGCACATATATCTAAACGCTCAAAGACTCGTTGTCATTCTGTTCAAGGTCCTTTGTTTGGTCATTGATTACTGAATTCAATTTGTTAACATTTTACCACTCCTAAAGCAAGAGAAGGTAAAACACCTTACATTATGCGTATAAAATGTAGCATGTTTTAAGAACTTTCTAACGGTACCAAGTTTATTGGGTTTAACAGTCAATATCTCAGAAACGACTGAAGATAAGTTTATACATTATGCGTATAAAATGTAGCATGTTTTAAGAACTTTCTAACGGTACCAAGTTTATTGAAATTGGACTTCATATAAGAAAGTTACATGGAAAATAAGATATTTCATAATCATGCATCATAAAAATATGGAAAAGGTCACGCGCAGGGGTCACCAAGCTTAAATACTTGCGCAACGACTTAAAAAAAAAAAAAAATATATATCAAATTGCAATTGATGGGCTATATCTTGATTTTTTTTTTGATTTTTTTTTGTCGAATGTTGACTGTTTCCAAAATAAGCATTGAAGTTAATACATGTACAACGGCACAAGACAAAAATCCGTATTTGCAACACTATGTAGCTAGCGAGCAGTTTGCAAGCCTTGAAAAATTCACACGCAGCCCAACATTTTAGACCATCTAAAAACTGCATTGTTATGCTAACGATATTCATATTGCATCAGTTTGTAGGCTGGGATGTTACCTTTCAAAATATCACCATAGTTCGAAATTCCAGGAATTTATGGCAAAACTACGGAAGCCCAAGCACGCCAAAATCGCTAAATACGTTTAACTACGTTACAGGTGTCTAAAGGATATAGCACTATACAAATATTCAATACTTCTTCCTACTGAGGCTAAAATTAAACAAGGTTACAACTGAGCTGGAGTGATGAAATTCTATGTGTGATGAAAGTTAGAAACTTACATTTGAACACTGTTTCATTTTTCTTCCATGTCATATGACATAGTATAAATCTTGTATGTAAACTACATGTGCAAGATATGGGCGGACTTTTATTAAAATTCACAGAATGTGTTCTATTTGTGCTATTTTATATAGAAATAGAGGAGTTAGAAAGTTGCAATTTGGACAGATTATCTATTATGTCATCTTCTATATATTACTATATAAAGCAGATGTTGCAGAAAGTCCTATCATTCGTTTAAACGAATGACATCTATAGGCTTTCTGCCTAAGCAGAAAGTCTATTGGGTTTGTACTGTTTTTTTATTAGGACTTTCTGCCTACAGGCAGAAATCATATTGGGTTTGTACTGTTTATTCTTCTTCTTCTTATTAGGACTTTCTGCCTACAGGCAGAAAGTCATATTGGGTTTGTACTGTTTTTTATTAGGACTTTCTGCCCTTTCGGCAGAAATACCTATTGGGTTTGTACTGTTTATTCTTCTTCTTCTTATTAGGACTTTCTGCCTAAAGCAGAAAGTCCTATTGGGTTTGTTATGTTTATTATTATTAGGACTTTCTGCCTAAAGCAGAAAGTCCTATTGGGTTTGTTATGTTTATTAGGACTTTCTGCCTACAGGCAGAAAGTCATATTGGGTTTGTAATGTTTTTTTATTATTCTTCTTCTTCTTATTCTTTTTTTCTTCCTCTTATATTTGTGTTAATTTCGAGGTGTTGCCATTGACTCAGAACAATGAAAATTTTATGGCATATATTTCAAACCATGAGCTTTCGGATGCAATGAATTTTATATTCATACGACGTCATATAACGTCAGATTTGACGTCAGGTGAAAAAGTTTGTACGCGGTCTACAGCCATTATTTCTGGACCGATTTTCATCAAAATTTCACAGAATGTGTATGTTAGGCTCTAGTTGTGCATCCCGGTGTCCGTTTTTCAAAATTCGAAAAGTCCATGGTTCTATAGCGAATCCAAGATTCGAACCAAGGTCGTAAATTTTTAAATGCTTATAAAATCTGTCCTATTTCAGATAGAAAGTTGATATTTAGTCAATATATAGGTCTCTAGAAGTTTTAAACATTTTGTGAAAATAAATGTCATATGACGTCACGTGACGTCATTATATGATAATGTATTTCTAATATCAACAAGAATTTTTCTATATGTTGAAATTGTTGAAGGGCAATGAAAATTTAAAGACACATGCTTCAAACGCTGAAATTTTGATTTCTATGATTTTCATATGCCTATGACGTCATATGACGTCACACTTGAAATATGCAACAAAAGTTTGTACGCGGTCTACAGCCATTGTTTATGAACCGATTTTCATCAAATTTTCACAGAATGTGTATATTAAGTTCTAGTTGTGCATATCCGTGTCCGTTTTTCAAAATTCGAAAAGTCCATGGTTCTATAGCGAATTCAAGATTCGAACCAAGGTCGTAAATTTTTAAATGCTTATAAAATCGGATTTATTTGAGATAGAAAACTGATATTTGGTCAGTATATAGGTCTCTGGGAGTCTTAAAAATTTTGTGAAAATAAACGTCACATGACGTCACTTGACGTCATTATATGATAATGTATTTCTAATATTAATAAGAGTATTTCTATATGTTGAAATTGTCGAAGGGCAATGAAAATTTAATGACAAATGATTCAGACGCTGAAATTTTGATTTCAATGATTTTCAGAAGCCTATGACGTCATATGACGTCACATTTGAAATTGACTACGAAAGTTTGTACACGGCCCAGAGCCATTATTAATGGGCCGATTTTCATCAAATATTCACAGAATGTGTATATTACGTTCTTATTGTGTATACCGGTATCCGTTTTTCAAAATTCGAAAAGTCCAAGCATCTATGGCGGATCCAAGATTCGAACCAAGGATGTCAATTTTTAAATGCTTATAAAAACTGTCCTATTTGAGATAGAAAGTTGAAATTTTGTCAGTTAGTAGGTCTCTGGTGTCTAACAATTATGTGAAAATAAACATCATATGACGTCACGTGACGTCATTTTTATTATTATTATTATTCTTTTCTTCTTCCTAACTAAACGCTTATTTTAATATGTTGCAATAGTCCTAGGACCATGAAATTTTTATGGGTTATTAGTCAAGTAAGGAAATTTTGTTTTCAATGATTGTCAGCAGCCTATGACGTCACATGACGTCACAACTAAAAATAGTGAAAAATGGTGTTTGCGCTCTACAGCCGTCATTTATAGTTGGATTTTCTTCAAATTTTTACAGACGGTACATCTTGAAACTAAGGTGTGCATATCCTGCCAGCTAACCGAATTTCCGAAAGACCGAAGTTCTGTGGCTGAAATAAGATTCGAACATAGGACCGAAAATTTCATTTTAGCATTAAAGAGCTTCAGGATGAGATAGAAAGTTGAAACTTACACAGTTTGCAGTTCTGCAGAATTTCTCAATATATTTTGAGTCGTGACGTCAAATGTCGCCATGTGACGTCATAAGCATACTTCTTAATTTTCATTTTAGGGCAATGATTTCGACATAATGCCAGTTGTTCAGAATAATGAAAATTTTAGAGTTATGACAGTAAAGTATGCGCTTTTGAACAAAAGCATCTTCAGCACCCTATGACGTCATGTGACGTCAGAGCTAAAAATAGTGAAAAATGGTGTTCGCGCTCTACAGCCGCCATTTATAATCAGATTTTCTTCAAATTTTTACAGATGGTACATTTTGAAACTAAGATGTGAATATTTTGTCAGCTAACCTTAATTCCGAAAAACCGAAGTATTGTGGCTGAAATAAGATTCGAACATAGGACCAAAAATTTCATTTTAGGGTTAAAGAACTTCGGGATGAGATAGAAAGTTGAAACTTACACAGTTTGCAGTTCTGCATAATTTCTACATATATTTTGAGTCCTGACGTCATATGACGTCATAAGCATACTACTACTACTGCTACTTATTTTTTTTTCTTCGTAACTAAACGCTTATTTTTCGCGGAATATAATGTCAATTGTTCAGCATGAACATGAAATACTACCAGAGGTGAGTCATTACATGAAACTTCTATCTCCTGCTTTTTGCATTAACACAGGTTGCAGAAAGTCCTATCATTCGTTTGACGAATGACATCTAGTTATTATTATTATTCTTTTCTTCTTCCTAACTAAACGCTTATTTTTATATGATGCAATAGTCCTAGGACGATGAAATTTTTATGGCTTATTAGCCACATGAGGAAATTTTGATTTCAATAATTTTCAGCACCCTATGACGTCACATGACGTCACAGCTAAAAATAGTGAAAAATGTTCGCGCTCTACAGCCGTCATTTATGGTCGGATTTTCTTCAAATTTTCACAGATGGTACATCTTGAATCAAAGGTGTGCATATCTTGTCAGCTTACCGAAATTCCGAAAGACCGAAGTTCTGTGGCTGAAATAAGATTCGAACATAGGACCGAAAATTTCATTTTAGGATAAAAGAGCTTCAGGATGAGATAGAAAGTTGAAACTTACACAGTTTGCAGTTCTGTAGAATTTCTACAAATATTTTGAGTCGTGACGTCATATGACGTCATTTGACGTCATAAGCA
This sequence comes from Solen grandis, assembly GCA_021229015.1. NCBI lineage: Eukaryota > Metazoa > Mollusca > Bivalvia > Adapedonta > Solenidae > Solen > Solen grandis. The sequence goes on from CM037786.1 coordinate 36,825,539, forward strand.
TACTTCTTAATTTTCATTTTAGGGCAATGATTTCGACATGATGCCAGTTGTTCAGAATAATGAAAATTTCAGAGTTATGAAAGTAAAGTATGCGCTTTTGAACAAAAGCATCTTCAGCACCCTTTGACGTCACATGACGTCACAGCAAAAAATAGTGAAAAATGGTGTTCGCGCTCTACAGCCGTCATTTATGGTCAGATTTTCTTCAAATTTTCACAGACGGTACATTTTGAAACTCAGGTGTGCATATCCTGTCAGCTAACCGAACTTCCAAAAGACCGAAGTTCTGTGGCTGAAATAAGATTCGAACATAGGACCGAAAATTTCATTTTAGGATTAAAGAACTTCAGGATGAGATAGAAAGTTGAAACTTACACAGTTTGCAGTTCTGCAGAATTTCTACATATATCTTGAGTTTTGACGTCATATGACGTCATTTGACGTCATAAGCATACTTCTTAATTTTCATTTTAGGGCAATGATATTGACATGATGCCAATTGTTCAGAATAACGAAAATTTCAGAGTTATGAAAGTACGGTATGCCCTTTTGAACAAAAGCATCTTTAGCACACTATGACGTCATGTGACGTCAGAGCTAAAAATAGTGAAAAATGGTGTTCTACAGCCGCCATTTATGGTCGGATTTTCTTCAAATTTTCATAGATTGTACATCTTGAAAGTTAAGTGTGCATATTCTGTCAGCTAACCGAAATTCTGAAAGACCGAAGTTCTGTGGCTGAAATAAGATTCGAACATTGGACCGAAAATTTCATTTTAGGATTAGAGAGCTTTAGGATGAGATAGAAAGTTGAAACTTAAATAGTTTGCAGTTCTGCAAAATTTCTACATATGTTTAGAGTTATGACGTCATATGACGTCATGTGACGTCACAGACTAATACTTAGTTCTTATCATTTGCACTAATTTCGGAAATAATGTCAATTGTTCAGCATGAACATGAAATACTACCAGAGGTGAGTCATTACATGAAACTTCTATCTCCTGCTTTTTGCATTAACACAGCTTGCAGAAAGTCCTATCATTCGTTTTCACGAATGACATCTAGTTATTATTCTTTTCTTCTTCCTAACTAAACGCTTATTTTTATATGTTGCAATAGTCCTAGGACGATGAAATTTTTATGGCTTATTAGTCACGTGAGGAAATTTTGATTTCAATGATTTTCAGCACCCTATGACGTCACATGACGTCACAGCTAAAAATAGTGAAAAATGGTGTTCGCGCTCTACAGCCGTCATTTATGGTCGGATTTTCTTCAAATTTTTACAGATGGTACATCTTGAATCAAAGGTGTGCATATCCTGTCAGCTAACCGAAATTCCGAAAGACCGAAGTTCTGTGGCTGAAATAAGATTCGAACATAGGACCGAAAATTTCATTTTAGGATAAAAGAGCTTCAGGATGAGATAGAAAGTTGAAACTTACACAGTTTGCAGTTCTGCAGAATTTCTACAAATATTATGAGGCGTGACGTCATATGACGTCATATGACGTCATAAGCATACTTCTTAATTTTCATTTTAGGGCAATGATTTCGACATGATGCCAGTTGTTCAGAATAATGAAAATTTCAGAGTTATGAAAGCAAAGTATGCGCTTTTGAAGAAAAGCATCTTCAGCACCCTATGACGTCACATGACGTCACAGCAAAAAATAGTGAAAAATGGTGTTTACGCTCTACAGCCGTCATTTATGGTCGGATTTTCTTCAAATTTTCACAGATGGTACATTTTGAAACTCAGGTGTGCATATCCTGTCAACTAACCGAAATTCCCAAAGACCGAAGTTCTGTGGCTGAAATAAGATTCGAACATAGGACCGATAATTTCATTTTAGGATTAAAGAGCTTCAGGATGAGATAGAAAGTTGAAACTTACACAGTTTGCAGTTCTGCAGAATTTCTACATATATCTTGAGTCTTGACGTCATATGACGTCTTGTGACGTCATAAGCATACTTCTTAATTTTCATATTTGGGCAATGATTTTGACATGATGCCAGTTGTTCAGAATAACGAAAATTTCAGAGTTATGACAGTAAAATATGCCCTTTTGAACAAACGCATCTTTAGCACAATATGACGTCATGTGACGTCAGAGCTAAATATAGTGAAAAATGGTGTTCACGCTCTACAGCCGCTATTTATGGTCGGATTTTCTTCAAATTTTCACAGATGGTACATCTTGAAAGTTAGGTGTGCATATCCTGTCAGCTAATCGAAATTCCGAAAGACCGAAGTTCTGTGGCTGAAATAAGATTCGAACATAGGACCGAAAATTTCATTTTAGGATTAGAGAGCTTCAGGATGAGATAGAAAGTTGAAAATTAAACAGTTTGCAGTTCTGCAGAATTTCTACATACGTTTAGAGTTATGATATCATATGACGTCATGTGACGTCACAAACTAATACTTAGTTCTTATCATTTGCACTAATTTCGGAATATAATGTCAATTGTTCAGCATGAACATGAAATACCACCAGAGGTGAGTCATTACATGAAACTTCTATCTCCTGCTTTTTGCATTAACACAGCTTGCAGAAAGTCCTATCATTCGTTTTCACGAATGACATCTAGTTATTATTATTCTTTTTTTCTTCCTAACTAAACGCTTATTTTTCTATGTTGCAATACTCCTAGGACGATGAAAATTTTATGACTTATTAGTCACGTGAGGAAATTTTGATTTCTATGATTTTCATATGCCTATGACGTCATATGACGTCACATTTGAAATATGCTACAAAAGTTTGTACGCGGTCTACAGCCATTGTTTGTGAACCGATTTTCATCAAATTTTCACAGATTGTCTATATTAAGTTCTAGATGTGCATCCCGGTGTCCGTTTTTCAAAATTCGAAAAGTCCATGGTTCTATAGCGAATCCAAGATTCGAACCAAGGTCGTAAATTTTTAAATGCTTATAAAATCTGTCCTATTTAAGATAGAAAGTTGATATTTAGTCAGTATATAGGTCTTTAGAAGTTTTAAATATTTTGTGAAAATAAATGTCATATGACGTCCCGTGACGTCATTATATATTAATGTATTTCTAATATTAACAAGAATATTTCTATATGTTGAAATTGTCGAAGGGCAATGATAATTTAATGACACATGCTTCCAATGCTGAAATTTTGATTTCTGTGATTTTCATATGCCTATGACGTCATATGACGTCACATTTGAAATATGCAACAAAAGTTTGTACACTGTCCAGAGCCATTATTAATGGACCGATTTTCAGGAAATTTTCACAGAATGTGTATATTAAGTTCTAGTTGTGCATCCCGGTGTCCGTTTTTCAAAATTCGAAAAGCCCAAGGTTCTATAGCGATTCCAAGATTCGAACCAAGGTCGTAAATTTTTAAATGCTTATAAAATCAGTCCTATTTGAGATAGAATGTTGAAATTTTGTCAGTTAGTAGGTCTCTGGGTGTCTTAACAATTATGTGAAAATAAACGTCATATGACGTCACGTGACGTAATTTTTTCATTATTATTATTCTTTTCTTCTTCCTAACTAAACGCTTATTTTGATATGTTGCAATAGTCCTAGGACGATGAAATTTTTATGGGTTATTAGTCACGTGATGAAAATTTGATTTCAATGATTGTCAGCACCCTATGACGTCACATGACGACACAGCTAAAAATAGTGAAAAATGGTGTTTGCGCTCTACAGCCGTCATTTATGGTCGGATTTTCTTCAAATTTTCACAGATGGTACATTTTGAAACTAAGGGGTGCACATCCTGTCAGCTAACCGAAATTCCGAAAGACCGAAGTTCTGTTGCTGAATTAAGATTCGAACATAGGACCGAAAATTTCATTTTAGGATTTAAAGAGCTTCAGGATGAGAAAGAAAGTTGAAACTTACACAGTTTGCAGTTCTGCAGAATTTCTACATATAATTTGAGTCTTGACGTGATATGACGTCATGTGACGTCATAAGCATACTTTTTAATTTTTATTTTAGGGCAATGATTTCGAAATAATGCCAGTTGTTCAGAATAATGAACATTTCAGTATTATGACAGTAAAGTATGCTCTTTTGAACAAAAGCATCTGCAGCACCCTATGACGTCATATGACGTCAGAGCTAAAAATAGTGAAAAATGGTGTTCACGCTCTACAGCCGCCATTTATGGTCGGATTTTCTTCAAATTTTCACAGATGGTACATCTTAAAACTAAGGTGTGCATATCCTGTCAGCTAACCGAAATTCCGAAAGACCGAAGTTCTGTCGCTTAAATAAGATTCGAACATAGGACCGAAAATTTCATTTTAGGATTAAAGAGCTTCAGGATGAGATAGAAAGTTGAAACTTACACAGTTTGCAGTTCTGCAGAATTTCTTAATATATTTTGAGTCGTGACGTCAAATGTCGTCATGTGACGTCATAAGCATACTTCTTAATTTTTATTTTAGGGCAATGATTTCGACATGATGCCAGTTGTTCAGAATAATGAACATTTCAGAGTTATGACAGTAAAGTATGCGCTTTTGAACAAAAGCATCTTCAGCACCCTATGACGTCATGTGACGTCACAGCTAAAAATAGTGAAAAATGGTTTTCGCGCTCTACAGCCGCCAGTTATGGTCGGATTTTCTTCAAATTTTCACAGATGGTACACCATGAAACTAAGGTGTGCATATCCTGCCAGCTAAACTTAATTCCGAAAAACCGAAGTTCTGTGGCTGAAGTAAGATTCGAACATAGGACCAAAAATTTCATTTTAGGATTGAAGAGCTTCAGGATGAGATAGGAAGTTGAAACTTACACAGTTTGCAGTTCTGCAGCATTTCTACAAATATTTTGAATCGTGACGTCATAGGACGTCATAAGCATACTTCTTAATTTTAATGTGGGGCAATGATTTCGACATGATGCCAGTTGTTCAGAATAATGAACATTTCAGAGTTATTGCAATAAAGTATGCGCTTTTGAGCAACAGCATTTTCAGCACCCTATGACTTCACGTGACGTCAGAGCTAAAAATAGTGAAAAATGGTGTTCGCGCTCTACAGCCGCCATTTATGATCAGATTTTCTTCAAATTTTTACAGATGGTACATCTTGAAACTAAGGTGTGAATATTTTGTCACCTAACCTTAATTCCGAAAAACCGAAGTATTGTTGCTGAAGTATGATTCGAACATAGGACCAAAAATTTTAGGGTTAAAGAACTTCGGGATGAGATAGAAAGTTGAAACTTACACAGTTTGCAGTTCTGCATAATTTCTTAATATATTTTATGTCGAGACGTCATATGATGTCATAAGCATACTACTTCTACTATTATTCCTAAAAAAAATTTTATTCGCTTATTTTTCGCGGAATATAATGTCATTTGTTCAGCATGAACATGAAATACTACCAGAGGTGAGTCATTACATGAAACTTCTATCTCCTGCTTTTTGCATTAACACAGGTTGCAGAAAGTCCTATCATTCGTTTAGACGAATGACATCTAGTTAGGACTTTCTGCCTAAAGTAGAAAGTCCTCTTGGGTTTGTTATGTTTATTAGGGCTTTCTGCCTCAAGCAGAAAGACCTTTTGGGTTTGTTATGTTTTTTCTTATTATTATTATTATTCTACTTTTTTCTTCCTTTTGAGGTTCAAATTAAAACAGGTTGCCGATGAGCTAGCAGCATGAAATTTTAATAGTATTCACAGTGACTTTGGCGCTTTTGATCGATATATTTTATTTCTTCATGTGACGTCACATGACGTCAGGGCTGAAAAAAGCTACAAAAGCTTGTACGCGCTCTACAGCCGTCATGATTGGACCGATTTACTAGATTTTTCACAGAATGTATATATTATGTTTTTGTTGTGCAGGATTATATACGTTTTGCAATATTTGAAAAGATCAAGGATCTATGGCTGAACCAAGTTTCGAACTTTGGACCAGAAAATGTATTGATGTATTACGAAGCACTCAGATAAGCTAGAAACATGAAATTTGGACAGAATATGTGTCCTATTGATTTCTTTAAGTTCTGAGAAGATTGACGTCGTATGACGTAAAATGACGTCATGACGCGTTATCAAATTTTGTATCCAAAATATACGGTTTTTTAGCACTGGAAGACAAAGTTTTTGACCGATTTGCATAAAATTTTCACTGAAGGTGCAACATAGCCTCTTCTTGTCATCAGTCACTTCCACTTCCGGAAAATAGCTAAGGTCCAGGTCACATGTCAATTATCGGTTTTTTCTTCGGCCTTAAATATCTCAAAAACGAAAAATATTTTATCGAGACACTATGCGTATAATTTGTAGTGCTTTAAAATGCCTTTCAGGCGATATATAGTTTTTGAAGATCGGGGTTGAATCAGTTGAGTTATTGCAGAAAAACAAAAATGCTGCAACCCTAAGCGCACTTAACTACTTATATCTCGATAATTATTGATTTTTGTTAATAAGAGTATGAATATAATTTGTAGATCAATGCCCGGCCGTTCTTTTGGTGTTTAAATTTCAAAGATTGACCTAATATTCATTAAGTTATAACGAAAAATAAAACGATATGAACATATTTATCCCCGATTTTTGCCGTATGCTCAAGGTTTAAACGCCCGTAGCTACAAAGTGTTCAAAGATACATAAAATTATGAAGCGAAGGAATTGTGGGAAATGAAAAGACCTTTCTAACGGTACCTAGCTTTTTAAAATTCGACTTAATATAAGGAAGTTACATGAAAACTAAGAATGCAGTAAAACCGTTCTTTCATGCACTCCCGAAGCACGTCCCGATCACTTGATTCCTTTTTTTCGAAGAAACTAATGATTTTTTAAAAATAACATACATTTTTTTTTTTGCATGATGCAATGTGGTTCTAATGATATGCAGATTTTAATGATCGGACCATAAATTATAAAGCTATTTGTCGAAAGGCAATAATAGACATGAACATCTTTTTGCCGATTTTTGCCGTTTTCTTTAAAAATAACTTTCTATATCTCAGAGCCCGTAATAGAAAAGTTGAAACATGAAACAAGTGAAATGTTGGAAATTAAAAGGCCTTTCTAATGGTACCTTGCGTTTGAAAATTGGACATCGGATATCCTATAAGGAAGTTAGATGAGAAATAAGAATTCATTTAAACCGTTCTTTCATGCATTTCTGCAGTTAGTCCCTATCATTTGATTGTTTTTTTTCTAGAAACTATTAATTTTTGAAAATAACATAAAGAACAGTATTATTAGCGTGATGCAATGCGGTTCTAATGGTATGCAGATTTTAATGATCGGACCATTAATTATAAAGTTATTTGTCGAAGGGCAATAATAGACATGAACATCGTTTTGCCGATTTTTTTGCCGTTTCTTTGAAAAATAACTTTCTATATCTTAGAGCACGTAACAGAAAAGTTGAAATATGAAACACGTGAAATGTTGGAAATATAAAGGCCTTTCTTTTTAGCTCACCTGAGCACTTGTGCTCGGGTGAGCTTTTCTGGTTGCCTTTTGTCCGTCGTGCGTCGTGCGTCGTCAGTCGTCCGTCGTCAACAATTGCTTGTGAACACTCTAGAGGCCACAGTTTTGTCCCAATCTTCATGAAACTTGGTCAGGATGTTTGTCTACATGATATCTCGGATGAGTTCGAAATTGGGTCATGTGGGGTCAAAAAATAGGTCACTAGTTAAAAATTTAGAAAAACATTGTGAACACTCTAGAGGCCACAGCTTTGGTCCAATCTTCATGAAACTTGGTCAGGATGTTTGTCTACATGATATCTCGGATGAGTTCGAAATTGGGTCATGTGGGATCAAAAAATAGTCAATTTAGAAAAACATTGTGAACAGTCTACAGGCCACAGTTTTGGCCCAATCTTTATAAAATTTGATCAGGATGTTTGTCTACATGATATCTCAGATGAGTTCGAAATTGGGTCACGTAGGATCAAAAACAGGTCACCGGGAAAAATGGGTAATGTGGGGTCAAAAAGTAGGTCATCAGGTCAAATCTTATCAAAACCTTGTGAACACTCTAAAGGCCACAGATTTTGGCCCAATCTTCATAAATTTTGATCAGGATGTTTGTCTACATGATATCTTGCATGAGTTTAAAAATTGGGTCACGTGGGATCAAAAACTAGGTCACCTAGTAAATCTTAGAAAAATCTTGTGAATACTCTAGAGGCCTACATTTTTGTCCCAGTCTAAATTAAAATTGATATTAGGTCAGGAGTTATGCCCCTTTTAATATTGAAAAAAGCTAGATTTCACTTTGTCATTGTCACTTTAAAATTAAGATTATAACTGAAAACAAAGAAACATATTCCCTTTTGAATGCAATGACTTTAAAATTTAAATTATGTTATATGACATCACAGATTTCCTCTGCTATTTATTTATGTTTGCACTCTACAGCTATCAATTCGGGACGGATTTTCTTCAATTTTTGAAGACGGTGTATTTCAGAAAACTCAAACAGTATGATCAGGTTTGACATGGTTTGCAGTGCAGAAAGCCCTTTCTTTTGTCCAGAACAAAAGAAGTCTAGTTATTATTATTCTTTTCTTCTTCCTAACTAAACGCTTATTTTTATATGTTGCAATAGTCCTAGGACGATGAAATTTTTATGGCTTATTAGTCACGTGAGGAAATTTTGATTTCAATGATTTTTAGCACCCTATGACGTCACATGACGTCACAGCTAAAAATAGTGAAAAATGGTGTTCGCGCTCTACAGCCGTCATTTATGGTCGGATTGTCTTCAAATTTTCACAGATGGTACATCTTGAATCAAAGGTGTGCATATCCTGTCAGCTAACCGAAATTCCGAAAGACCGAAGTTCTGTGGCTGAAATAAGATTCGAACATAGGACCGAAAATTTCATTTTAGGATAAAAGAGCTTCAGGATGAGATAGAAAGTTGAAACTTACACAGTTTGCAGTTCTGCAGAATTTCTCAATATATTTTGAGTCGTAACGTCATATGACGTCATGTGACGTCATAAGCATACTTCTTAATTTTCATTTTAGGGCAATGATTTCGACATGATGCCAGTTGTTCAGAATAATTAAAATTTCAGAGTTATGAAAGTAAGGTATGCGCTTTTGAACAAAAGCATCTTCAGCACCATATGACGTCATGTGACGTCAGAGCTAAAAATAGTGAAAAATGGTGTTCGCGCTCTACAGCCGTCATTTATGGTCGGATTTTCATCAAATTTTCACAGATGGTACATCTTGGAACTAAGGTGTGCATATCCTTTCAGCTAACCGTTGTTCCGAAAGACCGAAGTTCTGTGGCTTTAATAAGATTCGAACATAGGACCGAAAATTTCATTTTAGGATAAAAGAGCTTCAGAATGAGATAGAATGTTGAATCTTACACAGTTTACAGTTCTGCAGAATTTCTACATATATTTTGATCGTGACGTCATATGACGTCATATGACGCATAAAATTTGCATTTTAGGGCAATGATTTCGACATGATGCCAGTTGTTCAGAATAATGAAAATTTCAGAGTTATGACAGTAAAGTATGCGCTTTTGAACAAAAGCATCTTCAGCACCCTATGACGCCATGTGACGTCAGAGCTAAAAATAGTGAACAATGGTGTTCACGCTCTACAGCGGCCATTTATGATCGGATTTTCTTCAAATTTTCACAGATGGTACATCTTGAAACTAAGGTGTGCATATCCTGTCAGCTAACCCAAATTCTGAAAAACCTAAGTTCTGTGGCTGAAATAAGAATCGAACATAGGACCAAAAATTTTATTTTAGGATTGAAGAGCTTCAGGATGAGATAGAAAGTTGAAACTTACACAGTTTGCAGTTCTGCAGCATTTCTACAAATATTTTGAATCGTGACGTCATAGGACGTCATAAGCATACCACTTAATTTAAATTTGGGGCTTGATTTCGACATGATGCCAGTTGTTCAAAATAATGAAAATTTCAGAGTTATGACAGTAAAGAATACGCTTTTGAACAAAAGAATTTTCAGCACCCTATGACGTAATGTGACGTCAGAGCTAATAATAGTGAAAAATGGTATTTGCGCTCTACAGCCGCCATTTATGATCAGATTTTCTTCAAATATTTACAGATGGTACATCTTGAAAATAAGTTGTAAATATTTTGTCAGCTAACCTTAATTCCGAAAAACCGAAATATTGCGGCTGAAGTAAGATTCAAACTTAGGACCTTTAAACTAGAAATCAAATTTGCAGTCATGTCCTGACGTCATATGACATCATGTTACGTCACAGACTAATACTTAGTTCTTATCATTTGCACTAATTTCGGAATATAATGTCAATTGTTCAGCATGAACAATGAAATACTACCAGAGGTGAGTCATTACATGAAACTTCTATCTCCTGCTTTTTGCATTAACACAGCTTGCAGAAAGTCCTATCATTCGTTTTCACGAATGACATCTAGTTCTTCTTCTTCTTATTATTCTTTTTTTCTTCCTAACAAACTTATTTTTCTATGTTGCAATACTCTTAGGACGATGAAATGTTTATGACTTATTAGACAGGTGAGGAAATTTTGATTTTTATGATTTTCATATGCCTATGATGTCATATGACGTCACAGTTGAAATATGCTACAAAAGTTTGTACGCGGTCTACAGCCATTGTTTGTGAACCGATTTTCATCAAATGTTCACAGATTGTGTATATTAAGTTCTAGTTGTGCATCCCGGTGTCCGTTTTTCTAAATTCGAAAAGTCCATGGTTCTATAGCGAATCCAATATTCGAACCAAGGTCGTAAATTTTTAAATGCTTATAAAATCTGTCCTATTTAAGATAGAAAGTTGAGATTTGGTCAGTATATAGGTCTCTAGAAGTTTTAAACATTTTGTGAAAAAAAATGTCATATGACGTCACGTGACGTCATTATATGATAATGTATTTCTTATATTAACAAGAGTATTTCTATATGTTGAAATTGTCGAAGGGCAATGAAAATTTAATGACACATGCTTCAATCGCTGAAAGTTTGATTTCTATGATTTTCATATGCCTATGACGTCATATGACGTCACACTTGAAATATGCAACAAAAGTTTGTACGCGGTCCAGAGCCATTGTTTATGAACCGATTTTCATCAAATTTTCACAGAATGTGTATATTACGTTCTTATTGTGTATACCGGTGTCCGTTTTTCAAATTTCGAAAAGTCCAAGCATATATGGCGGATCCAAGATTCGAACCAATGACGTCAATATTTAAATGCTTATAAAAAAATGTCCTATTTGAGATAGAAAGTTGAAATTTTGTCAGTTAGTAGGTCTCTGGGTGTCTTAACAATTATATGAAAATAAACGTCATATGACGTCACGTGACGTCATTTGTTTATTATTATTATTATTTTCTTCTTCCTAACTAAACGCTTATTTTAATATGTTGCAATAGTCCTATGACGATGAAATTTTTATGGGTTATTAGGCACGTGAGGAAATTTTGATATCAATGATTATCAGCAGCCTATGACGTCACATGACGTCACAGCTAAAAATAGTGAAAAATGGTGTTCGCGCTCTAAAGCCGTCATTTATGGTCGGATTGTCAATAAATTTTCAAAGATGGTACATCTTGAAACTACGGTGTGCATATCCTGTCAGCTAACCGAAATTTCGAAAGACCGAAGTTCTGTTGCTGAAATAAGATTCGAACATAGGACCGAAAATTTCATTTTAGGATTAAAGAGCTTCAGGATGAGATAGAAAGTTGAAACTTACACAGTTTACAGTTCTGCAGAATTTCTACAAATATTTTGAATCGTGACGTCATAGGACGTCATAAGCATACCACTTAATTTTAATTTGGGGCTTGATTTCGACATGATGCCAGTTGTTCAGAATAATGAAAATTTCAGAGTTATGACAGTAAAGTATGCGCTTTTGAACAAAAGAATTTTCAGTACCGTATGACGTCAAGTGACGTTAGAGCTAAAAAAAGTGAAAAATGGTATTTGCGCTCTACAGCCGCCATTTATGATCAGATTTTCTTCAAATTTTTACAGATGGTACATCTTGAAACTAAGGTGTGAATATTTTGTCAGCTAACCTTAATTCCAAAAAACCGAAGTATTGCGGCTGAAGTAAGTTTCAAACATAGGACCTTTAAACTAGAAATCAAATTTGCAATCATGTCCTGACGTCATATGACATCATGTTACGTCACAGACTAATACTTAGTTCTTATCATTTGCACTAATTTCGGAATATAATGTCAATTGTTCAGCATGAACAATGAAATACTACCAGAGGTGAGTCATTACATGAAACTTCTATCTCCTGCTTTTTGCATTAACACAGCTTGCAGAAAGTCCTATCATTCGTTTAGACGAATGACATCTAGTTAGGACTTTCTGCCTACAGGCAGAAAGTCATATTGGGTTTGTACTGTTTTTTTATTAGGACTTTCTGCCTACAGGCAGAAAGTCATATTGGGTTTGTACTGTTTTTTTATTATTCTTCTTCTTCTTATTCTTTTTTTCTTCCTCTTATATTTGTGTTAATTTCGAGGTGTTGCCATTGACTCAGAACAATGAAAATTTTATGGCATATATTTCAAACCATGAGCTTTCTGTTGCAATGAATTGTATATTCATATGACGTCATATAACGTCAGACTTGACGTCACGTGAAAAAGTTTGTACGCGGTCTACAGCCATTATTTCTGGACCGATTTTCATCAAAATTTCACAGAATGTGTATGTTAGGCTCTAGTTGTGCATCCCGGTGTCCGTTTTTCAAAATTCGAAAAGTCCATGGTTCTATAGCGAATCCAAGATTCGAACCAAGGTCGTAAATTTTTAAATGCTTATAAAATCTGTCCTATTTAAGATAGAAAGTTGATATTTAGTCAGTATATAGGTCTCTAGAAGTTTTAAACATTTTGTGAAAATAAATGTCATATGACGTCACGTGACGTCATTATATGATAATGTATTTCTAATATTAACAAGAATATTTCTATATGTTGCAATTGTCGAAGGGCAATGAAAATTTAATGAAACATGCTTCAAACGCTGAAATTTTGATTTCTATGATTTTCATATGCCTATGACGTCATATGACGTCACACTTGAAATATGCAACAAAAGTTTGTACGCGGTCTGCAGCCATTGTTTATGAACCGATTTTCATCAAATTTTCACAGAATGTGTATATTAAGTTCTAGTTGTGCATCTCGGTGTCCGTTTTTCAAAATTCGAAAAGTCCATGGTTCTATAGCGAATCCAAGATTCGAACCAAGGTCGTACATTTTTAAATGCTCATAAAATCGGTCCTATTTGAGATAGAAAAGTGATATTTGGTCAGTATATAGGTCTCTGGGAGTCTTATACATTTTGTAAAAATAAACGTCATATGACGTCACGTGACGTCATTATATGATAATGTATTTCTAATATTAACAAGGTTTTATATTTAAATCGAATTTAATGACAAATTGTACACGGTCCAGAGCCATTATTAATGGGCCGATTTTTATCAAATTTTCACAGAATGTGTATATTACGTTCTTATTGTGTATACCGGTGTCCGTTTTTCAAAATTCGAAAAGTCCAAGCATCTATGGCGGATCCAAGATTCGAACCAAGGACGTCAATTTTTAAATGCTTATAAAAACTGTCCTATTTGAGATAGAAAGTTGAAATTTTGTCAGTTAGTAGGTCTCTGGGTGTCTAACAATTATGTGAAAATAAACGTCATATGACGTCACGTGACGTCATTTTTTTATTATTATTATTCTTTTCTTCTTCCTAACTAAACGCTTATTTTAATATGTTGCAATAGTCCTAGGACGATGAAATTTTTATGGGTTATTAGTCACGTGAGGAAATTTTGATTTCAATGATTATAAGCAGCCTATGACGTCACATGACGTCACAGCTAAAAATAGTGAAAAATGGTGTTCGCGCTCTACAGCCGTCATTTATTGTCGGATTGTCTTCAAATTTTCACAGATGGTACATCTTGAAACTAAGGTGTGCATATCCTGTCAGCTAACCGAAATTCCGAAAGACCGAAGTTCTGTGGCTGAAATAAGATTCGAACATAGGACCGAAAATTTCATTTTAGGATTAAAGAGCTTCAGGATGAGATAGAAAGTTGAAACTTACACAGTTTGCAGTTCTGCAGAATTTCTACATATATTTTGAGTCGTGACGTCAAATGTCGTCATGTGACGTCATAAGCATACTTCTTAATTTTCATTTTAGGGCAATGATTTCGACATGATGCCTTTCAGAATAATGAAGATTTTAGAGTTATGACAGTAAAGTATGCGCTTTTGAACAAAAGCATCTTCATCACCCTATGACGTCATGTGACGTCAGAGCTAAAAATATTGAACAATGGTGTTCGCGCTCTACTGCCGCCATTTATGGTCGGATTTTCTGTAATTTTCACAGATGGTACACCTTGAAACTAAGGTGTACATATCCTGCCAGCTTACCGAAATTCCGAAAAACCGAAGTTCTGTGGCTGAAGTAATATTCGAACAAAGGACCAAAAATTTCATTTTACGATTGAAGAGCTTCAGGATGAGATAGAAAGTTGAAACTTGCACAGTTTGTAGTTCTGCATTATTTCTACAAATATTTTGAATCGTGACGTCAGAGGACGTCATAAGCATACCACTTATTTTTAATTTGGGGCAATGATTTCGACATGATGCCAATTGTTCAGAAAATGAAAATTTCAGAGTTATTGCAGTAAAGTATGCGCTTTTAAGCAACAGCATTTTCAGCACCCTATGACGTCACGTGACGTCAGAGCTAAACATAGTGAAAAATGGTGTTCGCGTTCTACAGCCGCCATTTATGATCAGATTTTCTTCAAATTTTTACAAATGGTACATCTTGAAACTAAGGTGTGAATATTTTGTCAGCTAACCTTAATTCCGAAAAACCGAAGTATTGTGGCTGAAGTAAGATTCGAACAAAGGACCAAAAATTTCATTTTAGGGCTAAAGAACTTCGGGATGAGATAGAAAGTTGAAACTTACACAGTTTGCAGTTCTGCATAATTTCATAATATATTTTGAGTCGTGACGTCAAATGTCGTCATGTGACTTCATAAGCATACTTCTTAATTTTCATATTAGGGCAATGATTTCGACATGATGTCAGTTGTTCAGAATAATGAAAATTTCAGTGCTATGACAGTAAAGTATGCGCTTTTGAACAAAAGCTTCTTCAGCACCCTATGACGTCATGTGACGTCAGAGCTAAAAATATTGAAACATGGTGTTCGCGCTCTACAGCCGCCATTTATGGTCGGATTTTCTTCAAATTTTCACAGATGGTACACCTTGAAACTAAGGTGTGCATATCCTGCCAGCTTACCGAAATTCCGAAAAACCGATGTTCTGTGGCTGAAATAAGATTCGAACATAGGACCAAAAATTTCATTTTAGGATTGAAGAGCTTCAGGATGAGATAGAAAGTTGAAACTTACACAGTTTGCAGTTCTGCAGCATTTCTACAAATATTTTGAATCGTGACGTCATTGGACGTCATAAGCATACCACTTAATTTTAATTTGGGGCATTGATTTCGACATGATGCCAGTTGTTCAGAATAATGAAAATTTCAGAGTTATTGCAGTAAAGTATGCGCTTTTGAGCAACAGCATTTTCAGCACCCTATGACGTCACCTGACGTCAGAGCTAAAATAGTGAAAAATGGTATTCGAGCTCTATAGCCGCCATTTGTGATCAGATTTTCTTCAAATTTTACAGATGGTACATCTTGAAACTAAGGTGTGAATATTTTGTCAGCTAACCTTAATTCCGAAAAACCGAAGTATTGTGGCTGAAGCAAGATTCGAGCATAGGACCTTTAAACTAGAAATCAAGTTTGCAGTCATGTCCTGACGTCATATAACGTCATGTTACGTCACAGACTAATACTAAGTTCTTATCATTTGCACTAATTTCGGAATATAATGTCAATTGTTTAGCATGAACATGAAATACTACCAGAGGTGAATCATTACATGAAACTTCTATTTCCTGCTTTTTGCACTAACACAGCTTGCAGAAAGTCCTATCATTCGTTTTCACGAATGACATCTAGTTATTCTTCTGCTTCTTCTTCTTCTTCTCATTCTTTTTTTCTTCCTCTTATATTTGTGTTAATTTCGAGGTGTTGCCATTGACTCAGAACAATGAAAACTTTATGGCATATATTTCAAACCATGAGCTTTCGGATGCAATGAATTGTATATTCATATGACGTCATATAACGTCAGATTTGACGTCAGGTGAAAAAGTTTGTACGCGGTCTACAGCCATTATTTCTGGATCGATTTTCATCAAAATTTCACAGAATGTGTATGTTAGGCTCTAGTTGTGCATCCCGGTGTCCGTTTTTCCAAACAAAGGCAAATTTTATGGAACCAAGATTCGAACCTATGACGTCAAATTTCAAATGCGTATAAAATCGCTTCCAGAAAAACTAGAAAGCTGAGATTTAGGTGAATATTATTTCCAGATTTCTATACATTCTGAAAAGATGAACGCGATATGACGTCACATGACGTCATAATGCTCTTAAAACTTTTGTATTAAAACTTAACGGTTTTTAAGCCCTGTAGGCTTTATTTTTTGCATGATTTACTTGAAATTTTGTCTGAAGATGCAGTATTAGAATCTATAGAGCCATGTCACTTCCGTTTCCGGAAAATCCCAAAGGTCAAGGTCATATATCAATTATCGGGTTTTTCTTCGGCCTTAAATATCTCAAAAACGGTAAATATTCTATCGAGACACTATGCGTATAATTTGTAGTGCTTAGAAAGACCTTTCAGATTATATTTAGTTTTTGATGATCGGGGTTGAATCGGTTGAGTTATGGCGGAAAAAACAAAATTCGGTAACCCTCAGTGTGTTTAACAGTTTATATCTCGAACATCTTTGATTTTTGAAAATATGATGATGAATATTATTTGTAGAGCAATGTTTGGCCGTTCTTTTGATGCTTTAAGTTAAATGATTGACCTAAGATTCATGGAGTAATGGGGAAAAAACGAAATTCGTGCATATAGCTTTGGTGATTTTTTCATTTTTCAAGAGGTTTAAGAGCTTGTATCTCAAAAAGTATTAAAAATATTCCTATAGATAAAGCGTGTGAAATGTAGAGAATTTTAAGACGATTATTTTGGTACCTAAAGTTTTGAAATTGATCCAAGTATAAGGAAGTTACATCAAAAATAAAAATTTAAACATATAGAATTTCAGCGATTTTGCCGTCATGTCAGAATTTTACGACTTATATCTTAAGAATCATTAGAAATAAGTTTTACATTAAGCAAGTGAGATGTAGAGAATTTTAAGACGATTATTTTGGTACCTTAAGTTTTGAAATTGATCAAAATATAAGGAAGTAACATCAAAAATAAAAATTTAAAGCCATTTGTAAGAATTTTTTTCATAAAAAATATCCTACTTTCGCTTTCACCTTAATTGAAGCATTTTCGGAAAATGTAAGTTTACAGATATGTATTAGTCATATAAATTGAAAAAAAAACTTTTTACTTATATCATATTGATATTACTAGCTAAACAGGTGTACCGTTCCCGGTGGCCGAGTGTTTAGAGCGTCCGCCTCGAGAGCGGGAGGTCGTGGGTTCGATACCAAAGTCGTAAAAAATGGTACTGTTATAGCTCCCTTGCTTGACACTTAGCATATAAGGGTAGTTGCAGGACTGGTTGGCCCGGTATGAACCACTCGGCAAAAGCCAAACATCAACACTGAGAAAAATTGACATGCTAAAGTAGCATCTCTCATCAGTGGAGGATAAGTGTCCCAAAAATATCACCTCAGTGGAAAGCTATATGGGAAGGAATCACCCATTTCTCTCTGCTAGCAAAGGACATATTGAACAATCGTCACACTGAGGGAAATGCTCAAAGAAAACGCTTACTATCTGGAAAACAAAAATCACAGATAGTGCCCGAAAGCAGCAGCCATGAGCGCCTGTCCTGGGTTCGACCACATAAGTGGGAATGAATAAATTGCAATTGGATGGCAGTGGCAAAAGACTATCATATAACATTACTGTTAGCATGTAACAATTATCATTATGATTATTTGATGTCTGCTTTTTTTTTTTTTTTTGAGCAGGAGTAGTAGACTTGGAACCGTAAGTCATATGTGCATAAAAGGCAAGACGCAAAGCTAAGCAGCCGTCTGAAGCAGCTCAGGTAGGCAGAAAATAATACCCCGCCCTTACACTGAGGGTGGGGAGTGTCAGTAACAGGAAACAGGCTACAAAGGCAATAAGTGTACTAAATGTGAATAACTGTATAAACTGTATAAAGGAATGGAAAAGTGTATGTAACCATACTTATCTTAAATTGATGTGATTGAAAGAAGCAACAATGGCAGCTCTGACATTTTGGTAGAGTCTGTGTTGACCATGGTCAGACAGATGTACCCCGTCCTCGGAGAAGGCGGTTAGTTGTGCACTCGGTGATGAAAATCCTTTACATTTCCACAAGCAGGCCTGGTTTGCCGGGAAAGATGACAACATGTCGCTCAGAAGTAGATTCGTTTCGTCCACCCTGTTGTTAAACCATGGAATGTCGACTGGAAAGCGAGTCGGACGAGAAGGAAACGTTCGATAAAATATTTTGCTAACAATCACTCGTTTCACATGAAGAAAGTGAATCAAAAAGTCCACAAGATCACAAATAGCACACGCGACACTGACAGGTGTCTGTGACGGACGGTAAATATCATTCGTCCCAACCAACAGCACCACAATGTCCGGTTCAAAATCCTGTATCGCGTCGACATTACGTCGCAGCCGATCGACTGAGGCACCAGGGAACCCGGAGTACTGCACCAGAGTGGGTTGCCGAAGAGAAAAATTGAAGGATAGATCTTCCTCGAACTTAATAAAAGTCTTAAGTCGTGACACAAATGAATGGCCAAATATTGGTACCTTCTGAGCGGCCATGTTCTCCAATGACGTAATAGTGAAATGACGTCACCCGCCACCTACTCCGAGGAACGCGAGCACTGACTTCAAGGGAAAACAACAATCACAAACAATTCGAAACGCAGAGCGTGGTATACGTACTATAACTGAATGCACCTAATAGTACTGCTGTCGATACGATATCAAGTTGCGTAAACAAAGAGTCCGATATCGACCTGGGTCGTAGATCGTAGCTCGACCATTGAAAATGTTTATGGAATGGTTGAGCTGGGTCGTAGATCGTAGCTCAACCATTGAAATAAACCAAGATTAATGGTTGATCTGGATCGTAGATCGTATTTTAGTCGTCGTCGGTAATTTTGTACTCGTCTGGAGAAATGAAATTGTGGGGAAAAAATCGCTTTTTGTTTAGTATTAGTCGTAAACTAGTTATATATTTGTCTTCTTTGTCGGGATTATTGTACTTCTCGGAAAATTGCATTAGTCAGGAAAAAGTCGCATAATCAACCAATATTACATTTGTCGGAAAAGTTTCCGTCGGGAAATTTTCTGTTCGTCGGGAAAAATTATATGTCGGGAATTTAGTATTAGTTGTGAAAATTGTATTTTGTTAATATTTTTATCTTCGTCGGGTTTTGTCGGAAAATTGTATTAAGGAAAAAAGTTATGTGCTCGTCGGAAAAAATTGCATTCGTCTCGAAAAGTGCATCCGTCGGGAAATTTTCTGTTCGTCGGGAAAAATTATATGTCGGGAATTTAGTATTAGTTGTGAAAATTCGTCGGGTAAATTGCATTTGTCGGAAAAAAATGCTTTCGTCGGGAAAGGAGTTTCCTTCGAAATTCTTTGTAAGAATGTAAGAGTTATGGCCCTTGATGGAGATGTAGCCCTTGTTATAGTGAACAAGAACAAGTATGTGAAATTTGATTACAGAAGCTTTAATAGTTTAGAAGTTATGGCCATGGTTAATTTTTTTTTCACTTTACAAATTTAAACAAGAGCTAGGGCCAAGATGCCAGACAGAGCGTGATCGTAATAGCTCACCATGAATCCATCGTGCTCAGGTGAACTAAAAATCCATCCATGCGTAATGGAGTTTAAGCTCAATCACAATAAAAGGTTCACCTTTTTAACCTTTGACACCAGATTTTGACCTTGACCTATGGTATCATGCCAAAAATAAGTGGCATGATAACATCCAGTTATTACGGACAAGGGAGCCTACTATATTTAAAATGAGGTAGTATATAGAGATTTTGTTGGTTCTTCTTCGTATTTGAAAAAAACATTTATTTAGCACAAAAACTTGCTATACGGTCTCTTTTGGTTACAGAATACCATTTGTTTTTTGATGCTATGATCAGCACAACTTATTTTTATTACCTGAAGTTGTGTCAGATTTTTAGTTATTGAATGTGCACTTGATCTGGGTGACTCACCCAACCTATAAGCATGGGGTCTCGATCAGCCGTAGACATGTCTGATACCACACCCAGTCACATTACACTTACACCTGACACTGAGCCAACCAGTCCTTGAGCTACCCTTAATTATGCTGAGCTCCAAGAAATAGAACTATCTTAGTTTGTTGGATATAAAGTCCAATCAACGGTATTTCAGTCTTTTGGAGAGGATGTCTACTTGAGACAGATATAGAGCTACCACACTGGAGTATCATGCCATAGACATGTAGTATGATACCATACCCAGTCACATTATCTTGACTCTGGGCCAACAAGTCCTGCAACTACCCTTATATATGCTGAGCGCCAAGCAAGGGAACTACAACAGTACCATTTTACAACTTTGGTATGTCACGGTAAGGGATCAAACCCATGACTTCCAATTCTTGAGGCCTATGCCCTAACCACTAGGCCACCAGTGATAGTAGATATTGGTCTGGCTACACATATTTATGACTCTATGCGACCATTATAGTATAGCTCTCCTGTATATTCATGTACATGTATGCCCCCCCCCCCCTTTTTTTATAGAACATAATGCATTATAGTTTGTTCTCTGTCCTTTGAATATAGGGACACATTTAAATTTCTATAATTATGAACATCCTGAAAAATAATTATTCCCTTTTGTCTGGTTTATTGTTCATTTTTAATTCAGACATCAGGTGATGGCAAGGAACTATGCAGACAATTATTAAATATTTTGTTTTCAAAATTCTGTACATCTTAAAGTTGTCCAAATGAAGACACTTCAAAATAAAACCAGTGATATGTGCGATAGACAGTACAAATATGTAGCAGACTACATCTGCCGACATGACGTTCTTTCCTATGATCGCAAAAGGTTTGATAAAATGCTTAAAATCAAATTAAAAAATAATTGGCAACATGATATGCGCGGAAGCACAATTTGCAGTTTTGGTCTAATATAGATTTTAGAGCAATTTAGTGACGTCACATTCGCTATTTATAGATTGAATAAAGGAACGTATACTTTCAGTGTATCAGGTATCGTTTATATTCTAAATATGTATATTTACAATGAATTTCATAATAGTCAGTCATGACAGAAAGTGATAGCTTTCAACATAGAAAGAAACAGATTATCTTAAATTACAAGTCCTGTCAATAGGTGAGTATATCTAATAGTATTCAAAATACATAAGTAAATATCTTGAAATTATGCTCCGATGTTTGTTACAGCAATGGGTATTTTAACCGACACGTACAGTACATTACCCAGGAATATCGGGGTAATACACCTGATACTTCATATAGTAACAAAAATACGCTGTTATAGAATAATAATAATAATAAAATAATTAAATAAGATAAGCCGTATCTGAAAAAGGTCAATCACAATATTGGCCCGCGAGTTAACAGTATTTCCGAATTAAACTCTAATGTATGATTATAGTGCTTGCATATCTTCATGCATATCTTATTTCTTAACAAAAATAGACCTAGGTTTCAAAATAACTTCAAATATTGTAATAAAAATCATAATTCAAACATAGTGGAATGTGAATATCATGTATATTTTTTCATTGTGGGACGTGTGCAGATATACGAAATCAATATCTACTGAACTGGTATGATTCAGATAGAAATTTTGGAAGGTTTTATAACATCCATAGTTCAACTGATGTTAATATTAAATATAGAATAACGTTATATATTGAAAATTGCAACCTTTAAAATTAATTTTTAATTTTTTATGTATTTCATCTCATGTAAGTTAGAACTGGTTTTGATGGTATAATACGTATGTATACATTCTTTGAATTATAATTAAATGAGAGAAATATGTATCATTTGTAAGTGTAATATGGAGGAATATAACTTTTTTATAGTTTGATACATTTATGATAGATAGAATGGTGCTGATAATGATGATTCAGTCAGTAGAAGGCGTATGGCGTAACTTCCTTTGTGTTACCATATGCATAGTATCTTGGGCCGGAGGCCTATATTACTATGAATAAAGAATTTCAACTAAAACTGGAAATTTATGGAAATGCTGGCCAAATCTACATAAAAACACTTACGTATACATGTTTGTCAATGAACACATAGTTCCAGATGTGCTGTGAAGCAATGATAATTTCATGTGACAAATAATATATCTTATGTTTCTATATGTTTTTATAAAGCTGTTTCATTAACTTCATAAATAATCTTATCAAGTGTAATGAATGCCCCTTTGTTATACCGCAAGCATCCATGTTGTGCAGCGGCTTATACACCGCCAGCAGACTAATAAACAAACTCCTACTTAAACAAGTTATAGATACAGTGGTATCTAAATGATTCTACGGATCTGGGCTAACCAAAAAGTACAAGTCTTGAAAAGTCCACGCTAAGCAGAAGTGGTTATGGATCGATTGTGCTCAGGATGAGCTATCGATGAATGTCCGTCGTCTGTCCGTCCGTCGTCCACAATTAGTTTGTTTGCACTCTAGCATCTTCATTTCTTAAGCATTCATCTTTAAACTTTATGACAACGTTTATTACATAATATCTCGGCCAACTTTGATTATGGCTGATATCGGCCCATTAGGTTTGGAGTTACGGCCCTTTTAATATTAAAAATGCCAGATTTCACTTTGTTTGCACTCTAGCATCTTCATTTCTTAAGCAATCATCTTAAATCTTTATGACGTTGTTTATTACCGTAATTTCTCAGCCAAGTTTGATTATGGCTGATATTGGCATATAAGGTCAGGATTCCCCTTTTAATTTAAAAAGCTAGACATTTTTGAAGGTTTTGCCATAATCCCCCTTTTAATATTAAAAAATGTCATATTACACTTTGTTTGCACTCTAGCATATTCATTTATTAATCAATCATGTTCAAACTTAATGACAATGTTGTTATTACCATACTTTTTTAGCCAAGTTTGATTATGGCTGATACGGCCCATTAGTCAAGACTTATGCCCCATTTTAATATTAAAAATGCCAGATTTCACTTTTTGATTAGCATCTTATTTCTTAATTTATTACAATGTTTATTACCATAATTTTCAGCCAAGTTTGATTATGGCTGATATCGACCTATAAGGTCAGGAGTCATGCCTCATTTTAATATTGAAAATTGCCAGATTTCACTTTGTTTGCACTCTAGCATCTTAATTTCTTAAGTAATCATCTTAATCTTTATGACTTGTTTATTACCTAATTTCTCAGCCAAGTTTTTATATTGGCATAAGGTCAGGACTTATGCCCCTTTTGATATCATTTTGAATATAATTTAGTAACTTGTACAGGCAATGAAGGCAGTTTTTAACAGGTGAGCGTCTTTAAGGCCATCTTGGCCCTCTTGTGTAATTTAACCACGGGGCCGTAAAGTACCGCTGATACCCAGTATGGTTTGCTTGTTTTAAGGTAAATTGTGTTAAGGCAAAGGCTCTTTTCATCACGATAAGATCTTACTTGAAAAATGCATTTCATACACGACAATACGAAATAAATTTCTGTTACATTTTGAGACTATGTAGATTGTATTTCAAGTTACGTTATACAGTCTTTACCACAGGTAAACAACACGAATATAGAAAACAGTTTTGCTTTGTTCAATTAAAAGATATCTGCATAGCAGAAGCATAATTCATGGCATAATATATTTATCCAATATATAAAAAACAGAACGCATATACTGAGCGAAACATGTTTCACAATAATTACTGTCTATGGTGTTACCGCTTACTGCTATAGTCTGATATGAATCATCCTTCATAAAAAATCTGATAACATTAAGTTTTACACATTATTTCTAAAATATGTTTCCTCATTTTAGCTCGACTTTTCGAAGAATACGAGAGCAATTGTAGTCGTCCTTGCGTTGGCGTTGCAGCTTTTGGTTAAAGTTTTGCATGCAAGTTACTATCATCTTATATCTCAATAACCATTTATGGTATTGACTTGAAAGTTTATAAATATGTTCAGGGGCATCAGACAACCAAGGTAGATAACTCTTGATGGAATATATTACAAATTATGGCCCCTTTTTAACTTAGAAATTTTGGTTGAAGTTTTGAATGCAAGATACTCTCATGCTTATATCTCAGTATCCAGGCATGCGATTATTTGAAACATCTTTAATATGTTTAGGGGTATCATACTATAAAGGAAAATAACACTTGATGGAATATATTAAAAATTATGACCTCCTTTTAACTAAGAATTTTGGTTGAATTTTTGCATTCAAGCTACTATCCAGCTCAATCTCAGGAATTGCTTGTGGAATTGACTAGAAAGGTTAGGAGTGTCTCAGGGGCATCAGAAAACTAATGAGGATAACTTTTGGACTGAATTTTATGCAAGTTATGACCCTTTTTTAACCTTGATTTTTGGTTAAAGTTTTGCATTTATTGTGCTTTTGTCTCAGTAACTAGGCATGGAATTGATTTTAGACATCATAAAAATATTAAGGGGTATCAGACTAGCAAGGTATATCATTTTTGACTATTATTTTGTACAGGGTATGTGAATGGCAAGAATTGAAATAGATTTCATTTGATTTACCAGCAAGCATTTTGAATAGTCGAGTGTGCTGTCCTCTGACAGCTCTTGTTATATATATATATAATATATATATATATATATATATATATATTCACTATTCAGGTAACTTTAAAATCTTAAGTTTCCAAACTAACAGACTAATGTAGCACAAAGTACATATTAAAAAAATGTTATACCTAAAGTTCCAGTCGTTTTAAAACTGAATTTTTACATCAAACATATTTTGGTACATTTTAAGATTTTAAATCTCAAAATAAGGAAATATTTAGTTTGATATATATAGCTTCCTTATACTTTGAGTTCTGCAACTGCGTTGCACAAAAATATGATTCAAACAACAGGCCGGAAGAAATTCGAATAACTTTCCTGTTTTTGTTGATTTTGTTTCTAGGGATATAATTTCCTGCCGTCATTTGTATTCGAGGAAATTACATCTTTGAATATGCAGGGATTATGACTTTGCACATGTCGTCGGTTTGTAGTAAATGTATATTACACTGCGGATAGTTAAGCATAAAATTCATGTTTATTACGTTACTGGGTCTTCAGATCAATATTAAAAACTGTGCATATAGTCATTTCACAGATAAGCGAGGTCAATGTAATCCTGTACGATCATACAATGTACATGTATTTACATTTCAAAACAATAAACAACAACTCATAAGAGCATGTCTATAAAGCGGAGTAATATACGCTCGAAGGGATTAAAATGTTGACCATAATATTAAAAACTGTGCATATAGTCATTTCACAGATAAGCGGCGCGTCGGCATCAGATCGGGAGAAAATAATGGGAAATATCATTAAATGTTAGATGTCGGAGCATGCTTTTAGCGCAAAAGAATATCAAAGGTTATAAGTTTGTTAAAATATGACTTTGAACAGGGTTAAAATATTTTAATAAATTAATTACTTTTGTTTTGAAATGATTAAGAAACGAGAAAATTATAGTGTAATATTATATATCGATGCCCTTAACCGAGTTTAATAGTATAGTCTATTGAATTACTTAAACTGTAGGGTCTCGATTTAAGACATGTTTTGTATACATGTAATTAGTTTCTCATCTTGTGTCCGAAGTTTCATTTTACAATGACTGTCCAGATAGCAGAAAAAAACGTTTTAGGTTTTCATTCTTACAACGATATGACATTATGTTCG
>CM037786.1:36851748-36901748 GCA_021229015.1 Solen grandis
TATAAAAGTAATAAAAGCATTATCAATTATTTATAAAAGAAAATTTGGACTGAAAAAAAAAAAACAATAAAAAAAATGAGTTTAAGTTAAAATATGAATTTTTCAATGTCAGTGAGAGATTTTAGTCCTATTGGAGACTGGATTACATGTTTAAAACAGATTTTTCTCTCATTAAGTAGATTTCAATGAGATTTTAAGAAAATATATAGGGTTAATCTCTCAAAATCTCACCCCTGTATAGTTATGTGGCATAAAATCTCCAAATTAGTCAGTATTTAAACAAACTACAGCAGTAAACTCCATCAATTTTCAGGTAAAAAAAACCTAAATAATCTATTTCAAATCAAGTATGAAACGCATCCATAAAATTCTATACGGTCAATTAAACATAATTCTAATCAAAGGTCTCGCAAGGGAGATAAACAGTTATTATGCACAAGTGATTAAATTAATGTTAGTTGGGTCAATTTCCTCTGTAATGTCAGTGATATTAGTGCATTTGGTTCAATCTCTGGTTTCTATTTTTAGAATGGTTGTTAATTAACATGATGCTAAACCAGGCTTATCTCAGCCATGAATAGGTTGTTGAACAAAGATAATTATTGAAAACAATATTCACAAGCATTTGTTTGTCAGAGCTTTGTATAGCTTTTCATTGTTTAAACTGAAAATCATATTCATTTTGACATACCTGTCAAGTCTCACGCTTAAATCGTGATTCTCACGATTTTAAGTTCATGGTCACGATTTCACGATTTTTGGCCATTTTCTCATGATTTTTTATAAAAAAATACCAAAAACATTGTGGGTCAGAAATTTTGTCTTATTTACCTTCCCTAATCGTTAAAACAACACAGGATGCAAGCCCCAATATACAGCCCACCCTGTGACGCTTGTCTAGGGGCATTCCAATATACAGGGTACGTCACAAAACTGGTTATCGCCGGTCTTGCTTATACTCGTATATCCCAGGGCATTCCAGGGCTTCCCGAGAGAAAATCCACCAATCACAATGTTGCTTGAATTTCCGAATCCCTCCGAGTCATATACGGGAATTATCGGTAACTATTACTTAAATTCCCGGACATTGCATGATCACCATTCGCGCACTTAATGTCGACTGCAAAACATGAAGACTCCAGAAAAGAAGAAAAAGAGTTCTGCCTCAAAGTACAACAACGCGTGGGAACTGGAATTTTCCTGGCTTTCAAAATCTGACACAGGACCCAATTTTGCTTTCTGCAAACTGTGTAGGAGGTATGTTGCATTCGTTTCATTTTTTTTATTGTCGTAGGTTTAAGATAATTGAATGGTATTTCTATGTAATTAAAATTTATATATCGATTGTATTTAAAATTTATATATCGAATGTTTAAAATATTCGACGTAACAACATATTTTGAAAGTAATACACATGGAGTGCAGCAAAAAACATCAAATTAACGCGGATTTACCCAAATTTATTCGTCAGCGTATTATTGATACCACATTTTGCGCATGCGCCATCTAAACGACATTTTGATACTATGGCAACAGCATTTGATTTGTAAACAGACACTTAAATGTTAATTATGAATCACTGAAGCATACTTCGACGTTCCTTCTTTTCATAACAATAAAAGTACTAACTGATTATTGTAATCTTTGTTATAATCGCCGTGAAAAAGACCGCTCACAATTATTTTTAAACCGAAAGTACATTACAAATCGAATGTCTACATGGTATTTTTACTGTTATCAATCGGTCATTCACATATAACACAGCCACTATATGATGATTAGAATGATATAATTGCATACCAATATATTTAATATATAAAAACTGACTGAATTTATATAATAGATCTAGATCTAGCTAATATTTATCCAGACTTGTTAAAGTCAAAGACATCAAAATTTTAGGTAGATCTAGATCTATCTGTTTTAGTCAGTTCTTTGTAGGATTTGAACCTTTGACCTCACATTTTTTAAAATAAAGTAATTCTTTTTCTATTGATATATTCTGAGTAATATACTTAAATGCTTACTCAAACCTCATGTATACATATGTGTCATTTCAGGAGCTTTTCAGTTGGACATGCCGGCAAGAATGATGTGAAGAAACATGGACAGACTGTGATTCACAACATGTTGATTTCTTTATTACATTTATGCTATGCATAGAAACCTATTTATCATGTATCATGAAATAAATTTTTAAAAAATGTAATTTTTTCTTATTAATTTTGTAAAAGCATGGTAACACAGGACACAAGAAATTCATACTTAATGATCTCAAAAGGCACCAGAATGCATAATTTAATGCATTTAAAAAAAAATTCTCCCAAACCCACAATCCCATCCGGTCTTCGCGACACGTAAAAATCTCACTCCTTGCCATTCTGAAATGTTGACAGGTATGATTTTGAGGCGGTTTGGTATCATCTTAAAGATAACCATTGAATATAGGTTCAATTAAGTCTGATTACAATTAGTATAATAATGGTTAACAGTGGTATTTAAACTGTATGAGATACTCTCAGTTTAATTGATTTTATACAGGTAGCATCAACCATTCAATTGATCGTTCTCATAGTTACAGTCAAGGGTTAAAACTCGCCCAGAGGTTACTGTCGGTACATGTACATTTGTTGTTTGATAGCATCATCATAATACCCTAGGCTATTACGTTATATTGTGGAGTGCATGCAGTATATCATGGCGTGTATGCGGTAAATATATCATGGGTATCCAATGACGATGTGATATACGCCATCTGATAATCCCTGTTTTGCTGAAAGGATGTAGCACCATTCAGTGTGTGTATCTGGTCAATGTATAATTCATATACCCACTCTCACGGGTGACTTAATCGCATATAGTTCCATGGCTGGGATGTATGTATATTGGGAAGTGATGAAACTTTGATGAATTGAAAGGGTTGACAAGCTTCACTGGAGAAGTTGAATAATCGGAAAAGCAAACATTTTCTCTGGTGCTTATATGTTTTATTGGTATGTGTTTATAATCATGGAAAGATTTTATGTGGATTTAAATGAATGGAATATGATATAAGGAAGATGTGCATACATTTATTTTTCACAGAAGTGGGGGCTTTATATCTCATTATGTCACGCCCTTTCTTGTCCTATACTAACATTTCATGAAGACAAGGTGAGATGCAGAGGTTTTAAAGTCCCCATGTTATGATAAAGTGCCCTGTCTGAACAACTAAGAATTCCTGGGGGATTTCCTGTATTCTTTCAATATATATTTCATAGTGTGAATGGTAATTGAACATCTTCTGAGGCATTGCCCTTATTAAATATGTGATTATATATTTTTTCTCTTGTAAATTTTAAGGTAAAGCAAACTAGGACTTTAATCACCATAATTATCCCTTTCCCTCATAGAGGAAACCATGAAAAGACCTATGCGAACAACATAAAACCAGATCAGCCTGCGAGTAACTCGCAGGCTGATCAGGTGTTATGCTGTTCGCTGCTCCTCAGTGGTCTGGAAATGAGGACTTTATAATTAAATTTGGTAAGGTTTAACTGTGGTTTTCTGCAGATCAGGCTTTATGTGGTACCTACTGAGTGCGTCAAAATGAGTCTATATGAGGGAAAGGGTTAAGTGATTGTTCAAGTTTGCATAGCTTATATCCATGATAATTTCTTAAATGTAGTAGCGCATACAGGGTGGAAAAAAAACCTGAAAAATTTACATGCTTAATATGAATATTTTAGACAGAGTTTTATAAACTCAAAAACATTCTTTTTTTTTTTTTTTTTGCTTAAAGAATATTGTTCCATCTTAATGAATGTCTTTGCTATGCGAGAAGCCATAATTATTAACAGACTTTAGATGTTAGAACGGTAATTTGAAATATTATATTTTATGGAAATTATAATGCAGCCATTTAAAGTATACAGACACTTTCATCTTTGTGAGTCAATTGATTATTAACCTTCAAATGTTGAGTTTAGAAAATACATAAATTTTTATTTATTGGGTGAAAACGATTAAAATTAAAGGTAAATGAGGATCAATTTATGCATATTGATGTTATATCACCTGAAGGTTTTATAATTTAATATTCACTGAAATTAATTATCAATTTGTCAGCCCTATGTGAGGGGAAAATATGAATAATAAGTCATTTATAAGGATAAAGGAGTTGTTTTTCCTTGAATTTTAATTGGTAATTATTTTTTAAATGAAATTCCTAAGGTTGATGTGTAATTATAAAGAAGTCAAAGTTATGATAATGAGGATTACACGGTTGTGTCTACAGCCATAAAACCTTAATTTCTGGGGCAGCTGAAATCTGTTTTTTAAGCATCCAATTCACTTTTGATTTTAATAAACACATGCAGCTTTTATTTTATCAAAGTAATTTTTCTTAACAGCAAATTAGGCCATAAATTCTACAAAATCGAGTGAGCTCTGAGCATCACATGCTTTTTCTTATGAAAAATATTCAAATCCAAATTTGTATAAATTCAAACATATTGGAAAGTGTTTTATTGTAAGTTGTAGGTAATATCAAGCAATAAGTTACTTGTAGGCTGATGTGGTTATATTTTCCTCCCTTAGGTTATTCTGATGATGGCATTCATTTATAAGGATATTAAATAATTAAAGAATTTATACCAGTAATAAATGCATTAGGATTCAAATTGAAAAGTTAATAAACTGCACTGTTTTACGACACAACTTTCTCTCAAGTAACTTATATAGTGGCCAGGATAAGGTCAGCTTATATCAAATTTCACTTAATTAAGTTTTAATATAGCACTTATTAACTGGACTGGCCGTCTGCCAGTACTTGAAATATTTAGAACATGAATGGCTCTTTTCCGTCCCAGAAAATTACTCTGTGCAGTTTGAACAAGAAAATTGAGAGAATAAAATTTTTAAGTTCAATCACAGATATTTTTGCCATTTTTTATTCCAATTTCATTTCTACATTATAGATTTCCTTCAACTAAGCCATATTTCATTATTTTAGGTTAAGGTTGTAATTATCATGTGTTTAACTTTAAGGAATTAACTGCAAAGTTAAAGATCTATCATTATTTGTTTGAAAATATTTATTTAATGAAGAAATATTGCTGGTTAAGAATATGTATAGTATTTGATATCAATTTAAAGTGTTATTTCTTTATCTATTCAAATAAATGAAACACAGTCAATAATTTAAAAAAAAATAATAATAGTAATTTAGAAGAAATGGGAGAGCTCTGCATTGTATCCAGTATATATGTAGTTACTGCAATTGGACTGTCCCCTACCGTGTAGAAGACGTTGTGTTTATTTGTAGTGTCATAGATATTTCCACATAAACAGAGGGTCCCTCAAGTGGGTGTACAGCCCAATATAGGTAAACACAATAGAGGGACATAGGTGCGTTACGCGAACCGTACCTGGCATTGATTATTGGTTCTTATGGTCGGGTAGATATTAACGTTATACAAAATGTCGACAAGACTGTAGGCACAGTCTTGAGTGGTAGTGGTTTATTGGGAGACACTGCCGTGAATGGAGTGAACAGAATTTTCTCTGTCGGCTGTAAATACCTTGTGTAAATAATGGTTACCTGTGCTTGTTTACAAATAGGAATCTCGTACTGTGAGCGTGTAATATACAGGAATCTTTCCATAATTCAGGAATAAGTGTGGTAGTTTTTGTGATTGGTTTTACAAAGTGGATAATTTAGTGTGTTTATTTTGTTTTATAATTATTAGAATCCATTCTGTTTCTTTCTGATGGATTGGTTAATTATACAGGTTTAATTATGGGCTGTTTATTGATCTGTATTGTCCTGGGTATTGAGGATTTGGAGTTTAGAGATAAAGGCTTTTTATACTCACATACAGGGCCAAACTTTCTTGATAGGATTTGGGGAATATTTCTGTAAACAGGTCAATTGAAATAGATTAGGCTTTAAGTTGGTCAGACAGAAGGTCATTCCCAAACAGGTGAAAGTCTTTTGTGCCTGGTTCACACCTATTGAAATACAGTGTTTCTTCTGAACAGGGATTAAATTGGGTTTTAAAAAATTCTGGATTGATTGTTCTGTTTTCTACACCTCAGTTTGTTCAGTTTTTTAAGTGCTTAGTTTTATTCATAGTTAACCATTTTTGTTATTACAGTTTTAGTGTGGATTCAGTGTCATAAATAAGAGAAGTATTTGAAATCTGATAAAATTATAGTTTGTGGTATATATTTTAAGTGAAAGTGCATGTGAAATTTATTTATAGTGAAAGTGTGCTTAAAGTGAATTAAATATTAACAGTGTTAATATTGGAAGAATTTATTCGCTTCTAAAAAGACCACATAGTGAGAAAACTCAAAATGTTAAATATACAGTCGCAAGTTTTGATTGTGAATATTTTAGATGTGCTAAACACTACAAAGTGAGAGAACAACTATTCATATACAGTTGATTAAAAAATTAACAAGACTGTGTTTTGTGCTTAAGTGTGTCATTTGGATTACTTTGCCATTTTCCTAGGCGGAAAACCAACCGGCTCCGGCCCGGGTAGATATTCCGGAAGACATGGCAGCTAGAGTAAGACAACAACCGGGAGGCAACTTTCTTGCCAGCCTTCCAGTTGGTATGTTAAATTTTCATCACTTCTTTTATTTACCAGCCTTGTTGGTTTCTCAAAAAAATGTATGTTTTATTGTAACAGTTTTCTGGAAAAGTGTCAGACCGTTTGTTATGAGAAATAAGAAAATATTTGGGCTGAAAAAAAAATCTCTGGAATATATAGCTGAACATAGAAGGAAATAGGTTATAAATGTGCTTTCTAACTGACAAGCTTTGGAAGATTATGAGATTTATAACCGTGTTTCGTGGGTTTTAAGGAGAAGTTTGTTGGTTTAGAAATAACATGATTTGTATGTATGTGATATAACATTGGCTTTATATAATGTCATCAGAATATTATGTTAGATTAACCCCTATATGCTAAATTTATTTTTTGGACTTGTCTTTCTTCATTTTGGACTGAACTATAGTGTGCTTGCTGAAAATTTATTGACTAAATAGCAAACAGTGTAGACCATTGTCACACTGCGTGGATGTGCAGGCTGATCTTGGTCTGTACTGGTCATAAAGGCAGTCATGAAGTTCCAACAGCATTGTAAGGATTAATCTATGGTATATATGACAATCTTAAGTTATACTCTTACTTAATATATATATTTGTGATAGATTTTCCCCATGTCCAAGCTCACTATTTGCTTTTCTTTTCATTCACTCTGAAAGTATTTAACTACATTTTGTAAATACAGTAATTCTGAAGAAATATGTAGTGAAATCTTTTAGAGTAAATGAAATAAAACTGCATCAACATTTGCAAATCATGGGCTTGTTGTGAAACTATGGTAATAACATATAATTAATGAAGAAGTTATACTTGTTAAAGTCTTGCTCGAAATTCATCTTTAACAATTTTCATTATATCTAAACCTTAGGTTGTATGCAATTTCTCCAAACAATAATTGTGTGAAATACACAGGTACTAGTGAAATCCATGATATATGATCCAAATATTCTCTAACCATATTAAATCATTAAAATTTTAGAACTTTATAATTGTCACTTTAATATTATGTAGAAATCAAATATAGATAAAATACTCTCCCAAAATGAAATAGTCTTTAATATTATTACTATCATAGTTTTAAAGATCCTAGCCATTCTAGCCCCAGGGAGCTA
Source organism: Solen grandis (assembly GCA_021229015.1). Taxonomy (NCBI): domain Eukaryota; kingdom Metazoa; phylum Mollusca; class Bivalvia; order Adapedonta; family Solenidae; genus Solen; species Solen grandis. The sequence continues at coordinate 36,859,460 of CM037786.1, forward strand.
GGCATTACCTGTGGACTATAAAGTCTTATCCCTAGACTATTTGTATAAAAAATTATGAAACGATTTACATAATATTACTATGTAAAGATCATCGGTCAAATGTCTGTCTCCAACCCAAGTGAATGGGTATGAAAACTACCACTTAGAGACTCTTTTTAATTGTCAAAGTAAAAAAAGTAAAAAAAAAAACTTTGATTTTTTTATTGTCAAGAAGTAAAGTATCTTTCTGTGTGTCATTACATACTTCCTGGTGAAGTATCAAGAAATGGTATCAAAAACGTCAATTTAATTTTATCTTGGCAACAGTATTCAAGTTAGCAAATAACTATTTTTTCACTCCCTTGATCAAAATCAGGAGCCTTATATATACTTTCTTCAATTCGATAATTGTCGAAAAATTCCTTTTCTTATCTTTATTCAGCCAGATGAAGGGTTTATAAGGAGTAAACAGTTATGATGACAAGTCTTATTGGTTGCTATACCCATCTATTTCATTAATTGATTTTCTGTGTAAGTCAGGACACTCTCAGTTTCTACTTATCCGTTTTAGGCACAGATTGAATAAGTGTATGTAAAGACTGTGTACTTTGCAGTGAATTCGATATTTGCTTTTAATGTTGGACTGTTCCACATGATTAGTTTCGTAAAGAAAAAATTGGCCGTCTACCCAATCACCGAATGACGTAGGGTTAAGACATACAATCTGTAAATCCCTAGCCTAATAGATGTAAAGGGAAGAAAAAAAGTACACCTTAAAAAGATTAAGTCATGTATATAGATTTATTTACCTTCCATACAAAACTGTTTGGAATATCATGAAAGATCTGCTATTATCATATACAATGGTGGGTCTGGTTTGATATACATGCAGAGTTAATGAATAAAATCTAGTTGTCCTGCACTTTTATACTGAAGCCCCTGAAAATGGTTTGAAAGATTTAATTAAATTGGTCATATAATTTGTAAGATTATTTTCACCTTTCCTCATGTGATAATACTGGTTTTAAATTTAATTCTGTTTTTAGTCTCACTCTTTCAATGATTTTCATAATAAAAATATAAGCAGCCATTCTTTTTATTTCTGAAATTAATTTTTAATTTTTTTTAATTTATTTTTTTTATTAACTCAAGTTACCTAGTTAGAGAAATATGTTTGTCCTAATGCTGAAATATCTCATTATCCTATGAAATTTTTGTCCTAATGCGAAATATTTTTCCTAATCAGAAATATTTCATTTGTCCTAATGCAGAAATATTTCATTTGTCCTAATGCAGAAATATTTCATTTGTCCTAATGCAGAAATATTTCATTTGTCCTCATGCAGAAATATTTCATTTGTCCTAATGCCACTTTAAGATATACACCATATTCTAAATATTGTCATAGATATCATATACATAACATTGTTATGATTGATAACATTTTATTTGTATAACAAGACTACATCTCATGCATAGTCGGGCTAGCAGCCAACTGTTATTGTTTGCTACTTCTTGTTGAGTACATGTATATGTTAGGAAGCCACAAGTCTGTTGAACCATGTATGTAATTATGTCATTGATCATGTTTGTTGAAAACCACAAATGCTAGTCCCTCGGACCTGAGATTTCATGTCCTCAGCAAATTTCAAGCATTTGATCATATACTAAAATTCATAATACTGAGAATGTCTGGTACTGTCAGTATCAGACTATATGGGATTATATTTGTCATAGATGCAGACTTAAGCACTGTGTCAGCTGTTGGCTTGGTGGAAAACTGTGGTAACTACATATAAATAAAGAAGCAGTTACAATAGTTTTGTGTGAAGCCATCGGATTTTGTCACAGATGCACTATTTAGCACAGTTTAGTTGTGTGAACTGATATTCAATTAATCTTATATCAGATAGAAATAAGTTTTTAGTCACAGCAGGTTTTACATCATAACTTTCTCATACAAAGGTGTTGATGAACAGTAAACATTTTTAAAACATGATCAGTCCGCAAGTGACGTTCAGGCTGGTCAGGTTTTACACTTATCACACTGAAATCCTATCTAGTAGACGTGGTCTTTAAAGTTTCATAAGACAGGGAAAAGTGTTGCTGCTGAGAGGTGTTGCTGTACAAAGGTTGACTGGTGCTCTGGTAAAAGTAATGGGGGAAATAAAACTGTTGCTGCTAAGAGGTAGCCATTGTTTAGAGTTACCATTTTGTAAGGTCTTACTTTAGATGTCTGGAATAAGGCTCAGTATATATAAGGACTCAGGCTTTTAGTTGAGGGTGGGGATAGTGTCCCCAGGGACTAGCAGTTGTGGGCGTGGCTTGATGTACTAAGACTGACCCTCTCTCATGCAGGTGGTGCCCCTGGACTAGGTGGTAGGTTCTACTCACATTTTATACTTCATCGATATTTTGTACTTGTACAGCCGTCAGTGTAATCCATGCATGTTTTTACATTTTTGCGTCTTTGTTTTGTCCATTTTTTTTTTTTCGTATCTTTGTTGTCACTAATCACTGTATCAGGTAATTTAAACACACTAGCACACAAAATTGTGATGATGATGTGTGTAGCATTTATTTATCAAAAAAGAAAAGTTTACATACAATTAGGCAAGGGTACTTAACCCTTTCCCTCTTGTAGACTCATTTTGATGCCCTCAATAGGTATCACATAAAGCCTGATCTGCAGAAAACCACAGTTAAACCTTACCAAATTTAATTACAAAATCCTCATTTCCAGACCACTGAGGAGCAGCGAACAGCATAAAACCTGATCAGCCTGCGAGTTACTCACAGGCTGATCTGGTTTTATGGTGTTAGCGTAGGTCTTTTCATGGTTTCCTCTATGAGGGAAAGGGTTAAACAGTACTTAGAGAAAACATATCCATTGAATTTGGATACCTTTGAAGATGAAATACCAGTATAGTAATTTTCTCATATTTGAATCTGATTTAGAAATATTTTAATTAGATTATTTTGGAATTCACTATCTGAGGAGTCAGAGGTCAAGAACCAGACAATATAGGTCAAATTAAGGCTTTTTGATGATTTCTTATGCATTTACCTATCCTAATTGATAAATTATATACGAGCCTGTCTTGTACATGTATAATGTTACATATACATGTATATTGTACACCCATCATTTGTGGGGAATTCACATGATAATGTTGTTGTATTAAGTGTTTAGTTATATGTAACATCTAGAGTAGAAAAATAGTTAGTATAAATTATATTCATGCTTTATGTTTGTTTACACATTTCTATTCATTCATTTTAAAATTTGACTGATCTGTATTTAAAACAATATGTTTTTACCTGAAAACTTAAAACTTAATGTTTACCTGAAGTCTCTACATTTAACAAACTTAAATTGACAAATGACCTTTAGGAAGACGGATATAAGGCTTTTTATTAATGCTGTATGCTTTTACTCTTATTGCTCATAAACATGCTTCATACACTGAAGCGAGAGGTCGGTTCGCCTGGCTGCGACATACCAAAGTCATAAGAAAATGGTACTGGGTTAGCTCTTTTGCATGGCTCTCAGTATTTAAGAGTAGCTCCAGGACTGGTTGGCCAAGTATCAGGATAATGTGACTGGTTGTGGTATCAAGTCCCTTCTCTACATCGGGATACTGCAGTGTGGCAGCACTACATCTGTCTCAAGTAGAAGTCACATAGTATCCAAATAACTGAAATACAGTCATGGGATTTAAACCCAGCAAACAAACTTTGTGTCACTTTATGTTGCAATGTGTGCATGTATAGCTATTTTATATAGAAGAAGCACATTAGTACTTATAATTCTTGAAGAAAAAATTGCCATATGCTATTTATTGCTCACACATACCCTGAAAGTATTCTTGTATAAGAGTCACATCAAAAAATCACAATAATTTTCATCCCTCTTATAGATGTACATATTGCTATCAGGATGGTATTTTATTTTATGCAATAACCTTATGGAGTTATATCATAACTAGAGATCTCACACCTGTTTTAAAGTCTAAGAAGGAAAAGCATGCTTTGTACATTTCTCCAATACTTCTCAAGCCTTGAATTCAGCCTTGACCACTCTATATCAGGTTTTGAAAACACCTGGCTGTAATACTCGCCTCTTTTCTTGTCTATGCACTGGTTATTGTAAGTTGTCGATGAATTACTCAAGCAAATATTTCATAAAAATCATTTCACCAATGTGAAAAATTAATTTAAAAGCCATTTCTTTAAAAGATTTTACCTATTGACCTTATTTGTATGCCTGGGGTGTTTGCTCAGTTCACAATGAGTGTATATTTTGTTATTGGAAATTTTATGTGCAATATATTATCAATGTGCTATGTAGAAAGAATATAAAAATGGCTAGACATTGGAATGGGTATATGTATATTGCTATATTAAGAAAGTTGACAATGACAAGTTGAGGCAATGTCAGATACTGATGGTTCACAATATCAATTAATAGCTTCTTCATGTATAGATTTATTTTCAAAGAATCTTAGAAGAACTAACCCTTTACCTCATGAATATTCATGTGAAAATTTATGATGTCATGAATATTAATTGAATGAACTTGTATACGAAACAATGATTTTTTCTTTGCTATGCAAACTATGTAGAATCTGAGCTACACTTTTGTATGTGTAAGCAGAGGAGAACATTATCAAACAGTCTGATCTGGGTCTGCTGTGTTTGCCAGTGTGTCAAAATGAGCCTTTAATAATGAAGTAAAGGGTTAAGCTGAGTCTCAAAAGCCAGGTCTCATATTTTTGAAAATTATAAAATGGTATTTAAGTATAACTTTCATACTCAGACTCGAACTATGCCCATTAGTTTCAGTAGGGATTTGAGTATGATACTCAAATTTGAGCCTGAGATCTCAAAATGAGCCTTTAATAATGGGTAAGGTTGCGAGTGTCAAACACCATAGTGAAGTCATAGTTCGATATAAACAATACCAAAGTTGCTTAACATGGTACTTGTTTGTTTCCCTTGCTTGGCAGTCAGCACATATGGGTAATTCCTGGACTGATTGGCCCAGTATCTGGATAATTTGGCCTGGTGTGGTATCGTACCACTGGTGTGGTATCATACCGCTGGTGTGTTATCGCAAGGGAGCTTTACATAATTATCTTTCACATGTAGGCAAGTCCCTATTGACTGAAATTCTGTTAATGGAATATTAAACTCACTCAAACAAACATTGAATAAAATATAGTCTATAGACATACAATTTTTTAAACTAGTTGTCAGTATTTATTTTTTCTTGCAGTTATAGTGTTAACTTAACACTTGATAGTGCTAGAGGTGTTATTATTTCATGTTTCAAATAAAAGTTTGCAATGACATATTTTATTCTGTATTAGATCTCATTGCAAATAAATCTATTGCCATATCCATTCATGTCATTCTAAACAGTTATTGATAAAAATCACTTGTCACTGATATTTGTTTACCTAAAGTATCTGTTTTCAAGTCTGTAGAGCTAGTTCAAAATGGAGATACCGGTAGATTTAAGATACATAATTTATGTACGTTCAAAAGGAGAAACACTTGTCTGATAAAAGTATATAAGTACTGATTTCCAACATCAGATTCAAGTTTTTTTATTTAAACTCCAAATACCCACTTTAAAGTGAACTTGTGTTATGAAAATAATGGAGACTAAATTGACAGCTGAAACCATCATATTACATGTACTAATTGTCATGGAAAAAAATGATCACTCAGCATTATATTTCTTTTCGTGTTTGTCACATTGTTATAGCAATACATTCATTAAAATTGTAAGTTTGAGAAATGACGTTTGGAGCGTCTTGGCAAATGTGAAGTAAATTCTAAGTCATGGTACAGAGAAATAGACAGAAACAGAAAAAATTCTTTCCTTTTCAGCCCTTGTGATTATCTGAGCATTCATTCCGTGTATTAACACATTTTTTCTGTATTTGTCATCTGTCATGAAGATCAGCTAGCTTTATAGCAGACGTCATATACTTAGTTAACCCTTTCCCTCATATAGACTCATTTTGACGCACTCAGTAGGTACCACATAAAGCCTGATCTGCAGAAAACCACAGTTAAACCTTACCAAATTTAATTACAAAATCCTCATTTCCAGACCACTGAGTAGCAGCGAACAGCATAAAACCTGATCAGCCTGCGAGTTACTCGCAGGCTGATCTGGTTTTATGTTGTTTGCATAGGTCTTTTCATGGTTTCCTCTATGAGGGAAAGGGTTAAACACATGGGTCAGGTATTGATCATGAGTGCTAAAAAGGGCTTAAGACTGGGGCTTTGTTTTGTATCTCTGCTTTAGCTTGTGTATGCAGGGAACACTGCAGAAAGTTCTTCATATTATACACTACAGTGCTTTGGAATCAGGTGCTACCATTACCATGGTGTTTTAAGGTTTTTGCACTGTTCAAAGATTTTCTTTTGGCCATGTTACTTATTTTCCATTTACACTTCATCATCTTTTATAAATACAGTAAAACCTGTGAGTTAAGGCTGTTATTCAGAGGTAACCGCAGACAGGTTTGAGTGGGTATAGTAACTTTGAAAGTCATGCTTAGTTGGTTTGTTTGTTAGATGGGTCAACCAAAATATTTTCAAACTTACTGTGTTACTTGACATAAAATGATTTTAATTATCACCTATTGTTTGTGGTTCTGATGGGAATATTCATACTGGGGGCACCTGCAAAATTGACAGGCATTCCATAGAGCTACATTATCAAGGCACTGTTGAGTTCCTGCGCATAAACTGGTGCCCTCATCGCATATCATATTCACTGGAAATATCACTGTCACTGCACATCATGTTAGATCTTCCCTGTCAGATATTGGCAGTTTCTTATTCCACCAAAAAAAAACAACAACTCAGCAATAAATAATAAAATAAGGTAAAAATACCCCCCCCCCCCCCCCCCAAAAAAAAAAAAAAAAAAGCATTCCATCATATCTGTTTTAAGAAACATTCAGGTACATGGCTATGTTGACATAAATTATGATCTTATTATTTGACAATATTTATTGATAAATGAAGATTTTGGTATCTTCATTAGAGGAACAATAATACAAGTCATATTGAAAATGCCAAGTTCCTTAATTGGTCATATATATGCCTCATGATGTTACAATAGTATTCGAGTTTAGCCAGGCCAGATACAAGCAGGCCACATGTACGCAATCTACAAGTATTCATTAGTTTTTCTTCCATCTGTTAGAGAATGGGAACATCCAATAAATCAAACTGTGTTTAATTATTTAACATACAGATATCTGGTCCAGTATTAAATCAACCGTAGTCTCCAGTCATTGGAAATGAACACACATACATAACCGAGCTAGGCTGTCTTGGGAAAATCATAGGCCAATACTGATAGAGAGATAATAGCAACTATAATTAATTGCATTAATTGTATTTAAGGGGAGATAATTTCAATAAGTACTAAATGGGGAGGAAGCAATTAGTACAGCTAAAGGGGAGATAATTAATATTATGAAATGAGTGGATTAAAAAAAGTACCAAAGAAGAGATAATTACTGAAATGGTAAGTAATGCCAGTACAGTTAATAGTACTGATGCATAGGAAAGTAATTAAGTAATGGTATCAAAGGAAAGTTGACTCCAATTAGTTAAACTAAAAAAAATTGAATTAAATAATAATTAGGAAGATAGATATAAATATAAAAGTAACAAAGATGAGATAAAGAGATTTTATTTCCACTTACCTTTAGAAGAAAAAAATGTGTCTTCATATTCATATGCACTTCTTTTTGTACTTTCTTTCTTTGATTTCTAAATCATGAACATTTTTATCTCTTATTATTTCAAAATGAGATATTTTAATGGTTTTTAACAAACTTACATTCTTTTATGATTTCAATTTTTATTTCTTATGATTTCTTATGCATATTCTAGCGAATAAAAGTTAATAAATCAGCAACACTTTTTCAAAACCATAGATTAATGATACCTAACCCTTTTCCTTACTGATATCCATAAAGGAACTTAAGTTGCTTGTTTTATACTAATAACCAATAACATTGTATCAGTGCCCATCATACATGTTGGAAATTTATCCCTTTTGTTCTTTCATGTCTTTGCATCACATTTCAGTATCATAAATAAGGTAATAAGTCATACTTCAAATTTTAGATTAATTTTTACTTTACTTCACTGCATCTTCAGAAACCTACATACAGATGACTTTGATTGTAGTCTTTATCCTTACCGTCACTATCAGGAACACTTGGTGTTCAAAATATTATATTCCCCTAAGCAATTCATTCTGGGATAATACATGCTCAGGTTCCCAATGTTGTGGTCTGGCCAACCCCCTCATGAATATTCATATACAAAATTATGACTTAATGAATATGCATTTACTGAACTTTCAATGTTATTTTAAACAACAGAATTTTCTTTACTATATATAGACTGTGTAGAATCTGAGCTACTCTGTTGTAAAGGATAACAGACAGAACTCAGATCAGACAGCTTGTTTATTGAGACATTATTATGTACACGAATATTCATGAGGTAAAAGGTGGATAGCATTTTGTTGGTTATATCCCATCAAACAAGTTTTCCGGAGCAAACTCCAGTGCAGTGGATTGGCTGTACATCAATCATAGCCACACTGAGTTACCATGTGACCATGGTGTGTGCTGAAACTAAGGTATTTTTCAACACCCTGTGGCAGAGATCTGTGTGAAATCTCCAGTATTGGGGATTGACATTGGGTTGTATATAATCATTTTGATACATTTCGCATCATTCCCTGTCACAATTAAGATGCTTTAAATCAGCTCATCACTATTAACACAGAGTATTGTTCACAAAGACTCATAGATTTATGACCTTGACCTGTTTTTAGCTATACAATTAAGTCTTAACAGATTTGTGACCAGCCCCTCACCGCGTGGGTTCGAATCCTGGCAGGGTCATTTGGATTTTTATGTTAGGAAGCCTTCCAGCTGGCTTGGGTAGGTCAGTGGTTCTACCCGGATGCCTTCGGGGTCTAACTCCACCTGTAATTAGCTGGACGTCGCAGTATGACTGAAATACTGTCGAAGTGATGGTAAACTCAAATAGTCTAGTCAGATTTGTGACCTTGACATTTTTTACCATACTTGCACAAAGAATCACATAGTTGTGACCTTGACCTGTTTTGGACCATTCCTTCACAAAGAATCGGTGTTTTTGACCATGACCTGTTTTTGACCATACCTTCACAATGACACATAATATTTGAGACTTTGGCCTGTTTTTGACTAAAGTAACCACCACAAAGGCACACAGATTTGTGACCTTGACCTGTTTTTGACCATACCTTTACAAAGACTTACATTTATTTTGTGACCTTGACCTGTTTTGTTTGCCAGTTTTGATTGGTTGGAATAACATGATAAACACTTTACACTTTACAAATTACATGACAACCAGATCACATGACAACCAGATCACATGACAACCAGATCATATGACAACCAGATCACATGACAACCAAATCACATGACAACCAGATCACATGTGGACAAGGCTGTATTGTCATCTTAGCTCATATTGTCAGTAGATAATCATATTGTTGTTCTGTGGATGATATATCACGTCTAGTCACCAATTCATTGCTTGACACACATTCACATATTGCTACTATGTAATGATTTACATAATTATACTGTTTTTAATTGACCATAATTATATGGTATTTTTGCAGGCCAGTATTTTCTGTTGAACATTGCAACATATTCATGCGTATTACATTTATAATTCAACATTTCTACAGCAATATTTATTTATTTGATGTATAGATTGTAATTTGGAGGCCCCTTTGGATCAAAAGTAGAAATAAACAGGAAAGTGTAATAGGGTATCTAGTCGCAACTGTGAATAATATATAGATGAAACTGCATTTCATTAAGTGCAGTTCTCAAGATGAACTGTTTGATCTACTTGAGAAACATTTGCACAACTTGGAAGTTTATTGATTTAAATAAATTTGTAAGAGATAGGGATGCGGTTAGATTTTCAGCAGTTCTGTATTTTTCTAAACCTGTTATCATATTGACCTGACCAGTCCACCTCATAAAGTTTAAAGACATTTTAATTTTTTGTGAGTCTGGTTCCCATCTGTGGGTTAATTCAGTCCTGTTGCCAGGTACCAGTAGTCAAGTAACACAATATATATTGTGTGTTAAAATGATGTTGTTACTTTATGTAGGTGGAGATGAGCGAGCCAGTGCTAAACGTCGGAAACAGACGGACTACCGACGGGAACTTCAGCTACAGATGGAGGAGGCTAAAGCTGCAAGGAAAAGGTAGGACTAAATTAATCTTTAGAATAGACATGTTACACAAGTTGGGGGCTATACATTGGCATCACACTTGTTGCATCCTGTTCAATCCAGTCTCATCGTGTCATGTCATGCCTTGACCTTCCAATGACCTTAACCCAAAATGTCTAAGTCCACCAGTGGGTGCATGGCGCTCATTTGAGGGTAGCACTTGTTATTGTTGACTGCAGTAATGTTGTATTTTCACAGAATTATAATGTGTTCTAATACAATGCTGTATCTATACTTCGATCCCAAATATATAGAGGATAATTGTTGTTTTTTGGTGAAAGATCGATTAATAATTTCACTGAGTGAACATAAAAAGTGATATTTTCACGAGTGGCAAAGCCACAAGTGAAAATGCATTTTTTTAAGTTCACCAAAACAAACAATTTTTCTTTTTATTTAATGCGTTAAAGGCCAGAAATTAGCTATGTTATTCACAAAAGACATAAAAATTGGCGGGATTACCTTGCATGCGTGACGTTATTTATGACATATTCTTGCATAAATCCCAGCACAATGATGCTCCAATCAGTTTATTATGTAGGGTTGGGTTCAAGTTCCTGATAATTTCACTGTTTTCCTGATAATTTCACTGTTCAAAACAGTGAAATTATCGGGATATAATCACTGATATTCCCTATAATCCACCAAAAAGCATTATAATGGAGCTGCAGGGTACTGCATTGTATTGGACCACATGATTATTAACCCTGATAATTTCACTGTTTTCCTGATAATTTCACTGTTCAAAACAGTGAAATCGGGCACTCAATAGGTACCACATAAAGCCTGATCTGCAGAAAACCAGTTAAACCTTACCAAATTTAATTACAAAATCCTCATTTCCAGACCACTGAGGAGCAGCGAACAGTATAAAACCTGATCAGCCTGCGAGTTACTCGCAGGCTGATCTGGTTTTATGCTGTTCGCATAGGTCTTTTCATGGTATCCTCTAGGAGGGAAAGGGTTAACATAAGAATAGTAAAGAAGTTGAAAGATATGAGCTCCACGATTTGAACTCTTGATTTGTTATTTGCTTTGTAAGAGAGAGTGTTATAATGGAGATGCACTATACTGGTTTCATTTATTAGCACTGGAGTAAGTGGACTTAGCTTAAGCTCTGCTAAGTTGGAAAAAGTTTTAAGACTGATACAAGTTTATGAATTATATTTTAGCTTAAATTATTTTCAGTTTATGCCTGTCACCATATTCAGCCATCCAATTCATTTATGCATGTCAGTGAAATTGCAAAGGTTAAAAAATATTAAGTTTATATTTTTCTTGTTTTAATACAGTTTTTAAATTGCTGTGTTTACAGAGAAAAGGTTCAGGAGCTACGAGTCAATGCCACAGGGTTGCTAGACCCAGAGAAGAACTCAAACAGAATGCGGGGTCTGGGGGAGGATGGTGTGAACCCCAGTCCAAGGCGTGAATATAAAGCCAGAGAAGTACAGCCGTACCACACAAAGTTCCTTCTTGACGACAGGTGAGTCACATACACAGATAGGTTTCAGATTGACCTCTATATCAGAGTTGCATCTTGGGTGCTAGATTCTTGAAAACATTTTTTTTAATGCAATAACTTTAAAAATTTATTAATTTTAGAGCATGCAGTCACACTTAATTGTTGTCAAGATTATTTTTTAAGGTCATTTTCTCTTTTCATGTTCTCCATTATTTTGAATAAAAGCAATACCCTAGGAAGTATAATATTGAGATTTTTGTTAATTTTTCATATATGTTGATTTATTGCAAAATCAGATATTGGTCCAGAGTCCTGTACTAATCACTACCATGATGTTGTGTTGATTTTGACAAGTACTGACAAATACAAAAAATAACCACAGCAACCAGTAACCCAGCCATGTTAATCATTGTAGTAAGCCATTGGCTCCAAGGTATTATGTGACAATATAAATCGCTTGTAGTCACTCTTCATGTTGTAATTTAGAGGGTAATCATCACTGCTTACGAATCACACGGACACATGTAGATATAGATGTCGTACATACATGTTGAGGGCCCTGTAGATTGTGGTTGTGTCTGTCTTCAGTGTTTATTATGTCTCCCCCTCTTCTCCCAATAATTTTTGTTCACAGCATAACTCTCTTCATGTTTAACCCTTTACCTCATGAATATTCATGCATAAATTCATGACTTGATGAATATAATTTTTTATCTTAAAATGGTATATGAAATCATGATTATTTTTTTTATTTTTTTTTTGCCACATGGACTGTGTAGAAACTGAGCTACATATTGTATTAACAAACAGAGGAGCCTGATCAGACAGCTCCTGTAGGATCTGTCTGATCTGGGTTTGCTCTGTTTGCCAATGCGTCAAAATGAGTCTATATGAAGTAATGGGTTAAGATAGGCTAATGATATTTGATACATGTATCAATCTCATGAAAAATTGATATGCTTCCATAGGGGTTAGCCCTTTCGTTAAAGAGTTATTGCCCTTTATTAAGAATGTATCCACAGTATACTTCCTTTCATATATAACAAAGGCTAAAATAATGACTTCTTTCTGAATACCTGCACTATGTGTGATAAGAACTTTCTCTCAGTTCTGCAAAATTCACATGGTCCCACTATGCAAAGTACACTCTTTCTTTTAATGGAAGGTATGACATTTGTTTTAGTTGCACTAAAACAAGAAATTTTCTTGTATATATCTGGAATAGTTTGTTTTTGGAAACAGGAACAAACTAAGATGTATACTGTCTCACTATTCTATTTTCAATGTGATGTTAGGAGACTCTGTGTAGCTAGATTTCTATTTTCATTGTGATGTTAGGAGACTCTGTGTAGCTTTTATGTGTGTCTTTGTACCTTAAAGATGCAGTATCATTGCTGGTACAAACAGTCAATATTGTGATATAACTCTCAATATGATACATGGCAGATCTATTTTTACATGATATGTTATTACACAAATGTGGATATAACAGCAAACCATTGGTCCCAAATCTTTAAATTGTTGATATATGATAACGCCGTCCAATGTAATGCTGTATTTTATGGAGATGTAATGATTCAACCATGCAATGCATAACAGTGGTCCAAAATGCCAAGGTACAATATGTTACAGTATGAATTTATTGTATCGCTTTTATTTTATCTGTTCCAAAAGGCTTCATTCTGAACTCCTAAGACAATTCTAGGAACTACCATGATGTTTTAACTTTGCTAAAAAGCTCTGGGTTATATTCTGTACTTTCCCATTACAATTAGAGTACCCTCCCCTGTCATCATAGCAAAATAGCATCATATGACAAGTTCAGTGTGGAGGGGTATGAATCTGTTCCAAACAAAACAGCAAAAAATCAAAATTTGGGCCATGTATGAAATTAGAAAAACTCTAATATGTATAGATATGTATAGCAGTACAGAGGTTGTTGTATCAAAGTATATCGCAATGTGATTTTTAAATCAATTTTTAAATCGATACTTGGCCCTTTGCCTATTTAGGTTTAGAACCCAAATATACTGATGTACAATGGATCTGCTGTGTATATCATAATTGTTACTATAATTGTTGTTATGTTGTTTGTGTTACATGACTGTGATTATATACACTTATCAGTGTTTTTTTTTTATTTTCCAAGTACGAGTTGGGATGGGGCCTTCATAACCTTAAAACTTTGATATTTGTTGTTAGACTGTCTGTTTGTCTGTCTGTAAGGCATATTCAGGCCCCTTCCTCGTTTTCAGAGTGAAACATTGATAAGTGCATCTTTCTAATTCTATTGTTCAGTGTTTGTGTATTGTGTGGTACATGTTACAGTGAAGTGGGCGGTCATCAAGGCCGGGGCTATGATGCCCTTGGGCGAGGTCTGGGCAATGACAACAGAAGCAGAAGTGTGCCACCACCCCTGAATACTGGGTTAGGGGCCCAGGGGATGGGGTTGAGTGGCTTCAACAGGTACCCTGACCTTGACATTAGTGGTCATGGGCAGGTCAAGAGTTCAGATATAATGTTATGTAGTGAATATGTTTGTATCTTAAAGTTGGTACTATATAAATGATTGTTTGTTATGTAGGCTGTGTTATCAGATGTTTTATATTTCATTTAAATAAAATTATTAATTCTTTTAAAAATAAAAATTTACAGTACATACACATTTATTTCTGATTCAGAAGTATATTTATTAGTTTTGTAATTTGATTATAATTATTTTTTATGATTTTGTAATTTTCTTTAAATTGATAGTTTGATTTTGCTTGATTGAGAGCTGTTTACCAATAATGGATACATGTATATCTGAACTTTGACCTTCACCCTTATCAGCTGCCATGGCAACACTGAGAACCAGCTTAGCCATAATGTCCTGCATGCCATCCTGTATACCTGTATTTGTATATATACTATATAATGTACCTATATGTACACACATACCTAGTAAGCTTGTAGACCAGTCCTTGTCTCCACGGAGATATAAGACCATGTGCTTATAATCATTCCAATGTAAGTCCTAGATCAGCCTGACTGAACATTTTCATTCTAATCAGGATTTAGTCACATTACACTAAGCTCATTTGTAATGAGGCTCATTGATTGACCACTGATTTAGACGGACACCTGCCTTAAATGGCCAAAATGGTCACATATCCCTTGACCGTCTGCTGAAACCAGGTTTGTCACTGATATGTTGATTCATTGTTCACAAATGTTGCATGTTATAAACTATATGTTAGATTATAAGCAAACATCAAACAACATCAGTCTGATGATATATAAGGTGATCTACAGTCTGATCAGGGTTTGTACTTTTTACATGAGTGAGCCATGGAGATAGGGACAGGTGCACTAAGGTTGCATGACACATACTGTGGTATCAGCCTATCTCACAAAACACAGTTTTAATTACCCTGTATTTTTGATGTTTTCAGGTTTAATCAGTTTAATATTTGTTATTTTTGAGATATTTTGTTCTGCTTTATTGTATAAATATGCAGGATTTAAGTATTGCAGATTTTTTTAAGTCTAAATTAGTTGTATTTTTTATCATGATAGTGTATAATATTTTTAAAATTTGATCGTTTTAGCGTTTTAGTGGATAATAGAAAGAAGAGTAGATTACATTTTTCTTCAAATTTTACACTACTGTCTAGAATAGTCATGTAAATTAATCTCTACAGAGTGAATGATTTTCTCTGTATGTGGTTATACACCCTCCTTATTTTGTTATCATTTTGCTTAAAGAGTTTTCTTTTACTTTTCCCTAAAGCTGTGAAAGGAATTACTGCAGATTTTTTTGTTTGACAGGACAGTTTAAGTTCCATTTTAATCTTGACAGATGATATAATGTATATTGCATTCCAACAGAGGAGACCCTGATCAGGCAGCTCCTTTCAGGAGCAGTCAGATCTGGGTCTGTTCTGTTTGCCAATGGGTCTCTATGAGATAAAGGGTTTAAGCACTATTCAAAGTTAATTGAATATGTATCTGAAGACTGCAAGTTAAATTCCCATTATAGCTAACCCTTCCCAGTCTCAAAACAACAGGAGCTGCTTGGATCAAGGAATTTGTATATTTGTATCTTTAAAAGTAGACAGTATCTGGAATTCACATAAATGGGTTTTTCCAAGTAGGTACAAACAAGGTGCAGCACAAAAAGCATGCAGCACAATAGTAATTATTATTTGTAAACCTTTATTCATTTCTAACAGTGAAAATGTGTTTGTTCCTGTGACATGGATCTTTGAAAAACTGCCATGTTTGTTATTCCGGAGTAAATCTATTTTTTTATTATCGATAATTTAAAAGCAAGTTAGGACCAGCAGCGGTGTATGTTTTGTGTGATAGTGTTGCCAACTATTATGATGTCGTTTGATGTTGTGACAGTTACACTGGGGAGGAATCTGACAGTTGGTCACTTCCAGAAATGACCAGTCTAAAGGGTATATTGTCTAAACCTGAGTCAAGCAAGTCCAGGTAACACCGCATGCACTGGTGCCCGGTTCAGCTGCTTTGTACATATACTGGGTCTGCAGTGTCAGATGGCTGGTTCCCAGTCTGGCTGCTGTGTGATACATAACTTTTTAGTCCTAATATAACTGTTTCCCAGTCTTTCTCTATGATACAATATGCATGTGATACTTAAGACTATCAGTCTAGCATACAGCTGGTTTCCAGTATACTCTGTGATCCATAGGCATAGCTGGTACAAGTTTCACAGTTTAGTGATACTCTGACAATTAGTCTAGCATATAGCTGGTTTCTAGTATTCTTTATGATACATAAGCAAAGTTGATACAATGGCCCAAAGTATTGTAATACTTTAACCCTAAAACAGCTTGTTCACAGATGGTCCGAATGACTAAGAATTTGATTTTTAAGTACCTGTGTGTATTTCATCTATCAAAGCCCATCTCCAGATGCATGGTCACAACCATCCATGATTGCTAAAAAATGGATGGTTTCCCCATCACAGGCAATACCATCGCAGATGGTATTGTAACTATATTAAGAATTATAAAACCTATATTTAGTTTTCTATTTTCATTTTTCGTCACTTGGCAGATTACATTCACTCTTCGCGCATGCCAGACGCCATGTTGAGGAATGTGTTACCTGGTGCCGCAAGCACCTTGCTCAGGGATTCTTTATTCTATAACTAACTGATTTCGTCAAAGTTGTGTTAACAAATACAACGTTTTCCTGCAAAATGAGACCTACACTTACCAAGTTAATTTGTCAGGAAACAAAGTCTTCACCAACATTATCAAAGGGAGAGTAAATAAAATATTTCTTAAATTTGTACCAATCTTCTCTGAATGAGCTGCTTTAACCTAACAAAGCTGGTTCAAAGCCTTTCTCTATTTTGCTGGTTCTCCAGTAAATTATAGTTGGTGCCCAGGTCTGATCTGTGACATTGGGCATATATTGATACCTTGACTTAGTTACAGCGATGCAACAGAAATTTGTCTGTTTCTGATATGCATAGCTGTTGTGATAGAAAAAAACAGAAAACCTGTAGCTTTAATTGTCATAGTCACTTATGAGGACTAAACCAATAATAATTTTTAGGTGTCGTTGAATATTTAGGTTACTGATTATTAATTGCGCTAACTGAAATAAATGATTGAGTTATTTTTTGATGATCAATAAAGACAGAAGTATTGATTGAGCAAAAGTTTTATATAGGCTAATAGAGTTATTTGAATTGCAAAAGAGTGATAAACAAATCAGATGGAATGTTCAGAAAAAAAAAAGTGTATGTATATATCAATTCCTCAAACAATCCTATCAAACAAAGGAAAGGATTTGTAGGAGGGTACTGGTATTCCTGAGCAAATAGCCTGAAAGTTGCTTGTTTGCTTGGCACTTGATTGCAGAGAGTGTCTATGTCTGTTGTTGGTTATTGGCATACAGCATTAACTCCAAGCTGGTGTGAATATAATTGCTTCGTTTTAGTGAGAACAGATTTTTTTTGTTCTTTGTGACAGTATTTGCATGAGTTTGAGTTGTGTGTTGATTAATGTTTCCATGATAGTGGTACAGAAAAATTGTAGAACCTTTTTGAAGGAAAAAACAAAACATTTCCTTGTATTTGTTTTTGAAAGCAGGAATGTGGTAATCTTCTTTTTCAAATCATTGCATTTCACCTGCATGTCATTAGAATGAGAAATGCAATATGTTACAAGTGACACCAATTAGATATTTAAAAATGGCATACATGACAGATATTAGAGTTTTTGTCATTATTTTCTGTTGCATGCAAATCTAGGTAAAACCCTTACTTTAGGTATGCTGAGAATAGTATTCAAGTTAAGTGATAGGATAAGATGATTGAATGAAATAAAAGAAAATAGCAAAATAAAACCTCAATTAAATTATATCACTATTATAATTATTAGTTTTTGTGTTAACAGTTGATGTCATACCAGGCAATTATTAGCTGAATTCTATGATAATATGATAGAAATTTGATATAATAAACTCTGAATTTTGTTTAACCCTTTCCCTTATATAGACTCATTTTGACACACTCAATGGGTACCACATAAAGCCTGATCTGCAGAAAGTGAAACTCAATCTTTACCAAATTTAATTGTAAAATCCTCATTACCAGCGAACAGCGGAGGAGCAGCGAACAGCATAAAACCTGATCAGCCTGCGAGTTACTCGCAGGCTGATCTGGTTTTATGCTGTTTGCATAGGTCTTTTCAGGTATCCTCTATGAGGGAAAGGGTTAAATAATTAAAAAAAAATAGGAAATATAATCTCAAATTATATAATTATTGTTCTTAGTTTTTATACTAACAGTTAATGGCATACTATTTGCAATAAAATATCAATAAAGGTGCAGTAAAGGGAGGTAATAGAAAAGAATTTTGGTATACTAAGACTAAATTTTGTTTTTAATTTTACTGAAGACGAAGAGCTGAAACCCCTCCTGATGACTTGTAAGTATATACATTGTGTCCTCCAGCACTGGGTAATGTGTGTTATGTGTCTGCAAATGTTGATATAAACAGAGTCGTCATTATATGTATATACCAGTACTGGGAATAGTTCTTGTTTTCACCTCTTGTGTTTTTATGGTGTCGGTGATCCACTAAAACATTGCATTGCTGTGTAACATTTTAAATCAGTTTTCATTTACAATGATCTTCTAGAAAGAATCTAAACAAAATTATTCATTTTTTTCACCCTTACTGTCCTTAATAAATTCTGTTCATACTAAAAATATTCTATTAACACTCAACTGATACCTTTATATCAAGATTGCAGTTTAGGGATTCTTGTTTAGCAGTTTGCTAATCATTTTTTTTACCTCGCATGATTTTGTTACAACCTGTTTTCTGTGTTGAGAGAAAACTTGGAACTCAAGAAAGAATCTTACGTGATATTGTAAAGTTGACATATTGACAGTTTCAGTCTATCAAGTCAAAGCTCAGCTGTTGTCAGGTGATAGTTTGTATTGACTGCAGATCAAAGGCTCAAAGTGCTGGTCCAACCAAGGAGCCATCAATTTAACTTGTAACAAATAGATAAAAGTAATTTGTTAAGATAGAATTTAGCTGCTGAATATGATTATCTTTTTATATTTTCAAACATATTCCATTGAGATCTATTTAAGTTACCTTGAAATGTTAGTACTGGTTCCTCACAGGAAAGGTGGTTAAGGTTGCCATACTTCTCTACAGTGATTAGATAAATGTTAAATACTGGTAGTGTTAAAACTTCTGAAACCAAGAGCATGCATGTACTGCACATCTCAGAATGTCCATCATAGCTCATTGCTTAGTGACATTCTTTTGCCAAATCAAGTAGCCGTATCCTAATTTTCATTGAGGACACACATCAAAACTATTTAAAAGTGTATATGAAAATAGACTGAGATAGAACAGTTTTGCAGTTGTCCCATGATTTTCTATGTTTTGCACCCTGTTGTTTACACTACGAGAGAGTGTTTTTATCATTATATAACCAGATATGGGCATTTGTTTATTTCTGCATGTTTGGTTTGATGGTTTATGATAAAGATATGTGATATGCCTTGGGAGACATATATAAAGCCTGATCAAAGTTTAGATAATTCTCCAATTTCACTCATTTGGCTCTAATTTTGTTTCATCAATCTCTAAAGTCTATATTTTAGACTCAAACTCTGAAAACGCAAGTACTAAAATGGAAATTAAGATAGAATTTTGAATTCAGTCATATCATTTCTAAAAATTCAGATGTGACAGTGAATTCACATATGCTAGTCTGAGTCTAAATGTACAATATAGACTCGGGGGATCGATGAATTACGACCCAAGCCTGCATTTCATGACATGATTTTTCTCAACTCAAACAATACAAATTTTATCCGGAAATCACCACAATATGGAATTTTTTACAATTTTTTTTTTTGTGAAAACATTCTACTAAGAATATGTTTAGATGATTTCTATTCTTTATGCTAGTAATTAAAGAATCTTCAAATATGAAGGTTGAAGAAAATTTCATTTTGAGATATTTTGCAGAACTCAATCCAGCTCTGCTTTAAGTTACTGTTAACAGTCCCTCCAGTGAGCATTTGTATCTCTATAAGTGATGTTCCAATTGTAGCTAGTTGTGACTTTAATGTAGAGTGACAATAATTGTGTCGCCTGCATAGCATGGCAGACACATAGGGATCACTTTGTCCGTCGTCGTCGTCGGCGTCGTCGGCGTCGTCGGCGTCACACTTTCTTGTCCGGAGCATAACTCGAAAAGTATTTGAGGTATCACCTTGAAACTTAAAACATGGATAGATCACATTGAGGTGGAGTGCAGTGCACAAGAATGATAACTCTGACTTTCGTATTTTCTGGGTTATTGCCCTTTGTTGATACTCAGACTTCATTTTTGTCTGGAGCATAACACGAAAAGTATTTGAGGTATTACTTTGAAACCTCACAGGTGGAAAGATCTCATGGAGTGCATTGTGCAAGAATGATAACTGTTGTATTTTTGGAGTTATTTCCCTTTGTTTATTTTTTTTTATTTAATTCTTGTGTGGTGCATAACTTGTAAAGTATTTGAAGTGTTGCCTTAAACATTTATAGTAGATAGATCTCATTGGTCTGAGTGCAGTACACAAGAATGATAACTCAATAATGATGACTACAAACTTGCAACATATATATAATTAACGTCATAAGTGCTTAATGACGTCATAATTTTTCTTACAGTTAATGTTTTGAACCTCTAATGAAGACTGTATAGTCGAAAGTGCTCGGGAAAATTATTACATATTGCACTGTTTGAATTTTTTTCATAGTCATTCTGACACTCCTCTAATGAAGACTGTATAGTCGAAAATTTGCACTGTTTGAATATTTTATTCCCCCCCCCCACCCCCCCCCCCCCAAAAAAAAAAATATATATATATATATGTGTGTGTGTGTGTGTGATTTGGTGTTATTTTGTACCTCACAAAATAGATTATGCTTTATCAATAATTTGTCAAAAGATCGATTTTCTAGTCAATTCTTTCATCAAACATGCTTAAATGCAGGCGACACAAGTGTTCCGAGGAACACCCACATCTAGTTGATTTATATATATCCGTTCTGTGATGTTGTAAAATTTTATACCAATTATTATATCATGTGTTGTCTGTCTAGTGTACACTGTACATCAGTCTGGAATCCCTTGATTTTACTCAGGTTTCCACAGGAAAACCATTAAAGGCCCAAAACTAAGTGTAACCTATTAACTGCTCCAGTATTATAAAGCTAAAACTGTGTTGAAAAATACTTTATGAAGTTCATGTAACTGTGTATAATTTAGCGCTTTGCTTAAATTTTGCTACTGGTTCAAGCGATTATTAATCGGAAAGTTATTGATTATACCCAATCCGATTGAATCAATAATTGATTGTGACAAATATCAATCGGTTTCTATCTCTCATCTCTATAAAATTGTAGTATATATAATTAAAGCATTTGCTCACGTGACTGACTGTCACTTGTGACTGAACAGACTGAAGGTTTAAGAATATTAACACATTGAGACATATGCAGGTTGATCTGGTTTGTACTGGTCTTAGTTATGTGTTTTTTTCCTGGAATGTTTTAAATGTGAAGGTTTTTGGTTCTGATGTGTAATATAAATCTGTGAAGAATAATATTGTCTGTTTCGTGTAATATATATGCTTTTTATCCAATTAACAAAGTGCATCATATATGTAGACCACTTTTATTTCAAACGACTTAACCATTTACCCATGAATATTCATGACTTGATAATAGTGTATATGGAACAATGGATTTTTCATTGCCATGCAGACTGTGTAGACTCTAAACTACAATATTGTATGAGCAAACAGAGGAGACTCTGATCATACTTCTCCTGTCCAGGAACCATATGATCTGGGCCTGCTTTGTTTGTTGAGACGTCAAAACGTAAAGTAAAGGGTTATTTAATTCTATTATGTATATTCATATTAATGACCTACTCCTTTTTAAGAATAAGAAATGCATATATATTTGTTTTTATCCACTAGTCCTATCTTTTTTACTCCTCCATACTAACACTTAATATTATGCATGCTATTAATCATAGTTATAAGGCTTTTTTTTTCTTCGACAATTCTTGTATCGTTATCCTGTTGATGTATTTATGACATTATTATACTTTTTTAATTTTTAATTAATATCTCATTATGTTATCTTTTATAGTTAATTAATTTAATTACTTCATATTGATAGGTGTAAAATTGTGGCAAAAACAAATTTCAGTCTATGTAAAAGTATTTAATTGCCTTTTATTTATAACAAGAGTGTTCTCTGAAACACATGTGTCACCGGCTGAAACATGACAGAAAATGTGTGACGGACAGACAGGCGCACAGACTGACGTACAATGGAGAATTGATCCCTATGTGTCACCTCTGCTTACAGCAGGTGTCACAAAACAACATAATATCAGTCTTTTCTGTTTATACCAAATGCAATAAAAAAGCATAAATGAGTGCTGTGGTACATGACAGCAGATCAGAGGTTTTGGGTTTAAACCCTGCAAGGATTTTTCTTGACTTTCCCAGGTGTAAAGTACTGGTCCAACCCAGGAACTGGGAGAGTAATAAAGATAAGTTGTAAGAACGTGTTCATAAATGTAAAAAATAAATTAGTTTAAACAAGTAAGTGTTCAAGATAACCCTATAAGACTGGTAAAAAGGCTTTTGCATTGATCATATTCATTTTTGATGTATTCAAGCACTTGCCTCAAATTTTATAAAACCATATTGATATGACCAGAGGTTTTGCGCATTTTTATTTGAATGACTGCACGTGGTGAATGAATATGCCAGTGCAAAGAAATAATTTGGACTTTGTACACAGATTTATCTGTGATATTATGTATAAAGTGTAGAAACCTACCAGTATTGTAAAATCATCAGTTGACGTTAAATTTCATAAAAAAGTCGGTTTTGTGGGGGACATTTATTGTAGAGATGTTAATTGTGAAGTAATAGGAGACATGAGGTCTTTTAAATTATTCAATTTGTGGGTTAATTAAACCAGTTCCACAAAAATTATTCTCCCCCAGAAAAATAAGTCTCGCTTGAAAAGTATGATTTTACAGTAAAAATTTGTCGGTTTAAATTGAATAAAGATTCTGTTAAAATAAAGTAAATGTGTCAAAAATTAGATTTTTTATGATCACTAATAAGTGTTAAGGTAAAGTCCCTGTAATGGTTCCGCTACATCTTGGACTACTTAACCTCTACTAAGATAAGCAAGGTACCCTAATGAAACATTAGGAAACCTTGGTTATTTCCGTGAAAGGCCATGAGGTCCGAAATGTAACGGAATTATTACAGGGACTTTACCTTAAGGCTCTTTCAACAGAGGTGGGCATTTATTCTAGGAAGTCTTTCAATAGAGGTTATGCTATGGACTATAGCTTGGTGTGTATGATCTGTTACAGTGGTGACAATTTACGTCTTGACCTTGGTGGAGACAGAGGTCGTCGACCAGGTCCTGGGCTTCTGGACCCAGGTTTTGCAGGCATACTGGAATCAAGACGGAATGTGGGCACGGCTAACCCTCCCCCGGGTCTCATGTATCAGCCCTCGTAAGTACAATTACAACCTGTCTTCCCATCAATTGACCGATCGCAGAAAGTATGTATAGCATCTAATCCAACAGAGTTGGACTTGAGTTAGGTAATAGTTAGAACTTGGGTGCCTCTCTTCCTTGTTTGGGTATTGCAGTATGATTGTAAAATTGTCAAAGCAACAGTAAACTTTACCCAGTTTTGTCGGCAACTTTTTCATGTTTAGGGCAAAACCATTGTATCTACATACAATAAAAAAACAGTTACATCAGTTTTATACTACTTAATTAGATTTCTTTATATACCTGTATTTGACAAATCCTAATGAGATATTTATAGTAATTTCTGCGATTGGTCAATTGCATTGATATTGAATCCATCTGATACCAAATACCATAGACAGGATGTCTGTTTTTTTACCTGTTCATGAGGTATTCAATTTAATTAAAGCATCCTAAGGTAGAAATCTGTGCTGAACTTTAAAAATAATAACTGCTGAGTAGTAAGTTCTGTCTGACTTAGTGCATGGTAATTGTAATTGTCTTTATTCCATCTTTACACTTGATGAATCTGATCGTTTGGTAGCCTGTGAAACTATGACAAAATCTTATCACATTCTGTCTAAACTAACTTCACACACAAACACAAAAATAGTATATGTTTTTCATCTTCAGCTTGCATTTCACTTAATATCTCTAAATATAATATTTCACATACCTCATTTATCTGAAATTCTGTACATTTGCATCATATGACATATGTATAGAACAGTCTAACATTGAAAACATTAAAAGAATGACACTTTGATTAAACTTATATTGTACATTGATAGATATGACATTTGTTAGTATATAACAGACATGCTTTATTACATGCCAAACTATAACATCAGCCAATATGCATTAATAATTCACTAGTCACAATCAGTTAAGGGCACTAATGAATTCATAGTGTATGCACAGGAATTCTCATAGGAAGTATACCAGGGCGTTTTCATATGCCTGAATGTATTTTCAATCACAAACCTGCGTCAGAGATCATGCCTACAGCATGTCACTACGTCATATAATTGAGTCTCTTGTACATGGCTTTGTGGCGGAACAATATGCCCATTTGCCCTGTTATCGGGAGGTTGTGGGTGTGGTACCTGATTGTGACATACCACGCAGTCTTTGTGAATGGTACTGGTTTAACCCTTTCCCTCATATAGACTCATTTTGACACACTCACTAGATACCACATAAAGCCTGATCTGCAGAAAACCACAGTTAAACCTTACCAAAAATTATAAAGTCCTCATTTCCAGACCACTGAGGAGCAGCGAACAGCATAAAACCTGATCAGCCTGCAAGTTACTCGCAGGCTGATCTGGTTTTATGCTGTTCGCATAGGTCTTTTTATGGTGTCCTCTATGAGGGAAAGGGTTAATACAGATTTACTTGGGGCTCAGCGCATAAGAGTAGTTCCAGGACTGGATGGCCGTGTGTCAGGATAATGTGACCGGGTGTGGTATCATGCCACATGTCTTCAGTATGATATCCCGGTGAGGCACCACTTAGACAAAAGTCCCAGTATGAATGCAGTTAAGATACTGTAAATGCTATGTAAAATGAAAGCAAACAGTCAAACATTAGCTGTCAAGGCTCCTCATTAAATGCATTGAGATGCAGTGTATAAATTTCTTTTTAAATTTAATGCATATGTTTAAAATGCATAATGCCTCAGGATATGTTCAAATTCTAGAAAAATCTCCTTTTTTACTTCCTATTAGTGCCATACGTATTAGAAGTGAAAACATATTGTCATACATATAAAATAAATGCATACTACATATTAACAAAAAATGCCAACTAACTTGCATTTTCATGATACATTTAATCTGTTTTCTGTCAAATTCAGTAGACTTTCCTGTTTATTGTGGCTGCTGTTTAGTTTGAACATACATCTTTCTTTAATATTGATTAGGAAACTTCTATTCATCCCTCTTGACAGTTCCTGGGTTGGACTAGTACTCTATGTCTGTGACTCTTGCCCCAACTCAATGTAAATCCATATCAGTCAGAGCCTTAGTCATGTTTGTAACCTCTGGATAACAGCACCCTTGGTCTCTCAGTCTCAGTCTACAATAGCCCACTCAAGATAAATTCATTAATGGAACTAATCCTCCAGTTCAGTATTCTGTAATATTTGAATGGCACCACAGTACAGCTGTCCATCTGTTGGATACTGGACCAGAAAGTTAAGGATCTTAACCCTTTGAGTCATTTCTTCACTACCAGTAGTATAGGTTCTACTCAAAGGGGTATTTGTTAATTAAAAAAAAGAAAAGAAATCACATCTCCAACTACAAGTCAGCTTGAGATGATTTTCATCTTATTCTTATTTGTCTATGACAAACAAATTAATAACAATATGTGTCTTATGTCCATGTTTGTATGAAATAATTTTATAAAAGCAAATGACAAACAATTTATTATTTCTACCAGATGGTCTATGTATCTCCTGCCAAGTATGTTATTTTCATCTCTCTGATCTGAATAACAGACTGGGAATTATAATATTAAACCACCAGATTCTCATATTATTCTATTACAAATGACAAACTGTGCGTAAATACCACCAGATTCTAATATGAATCTGTTACAAAGTATTAATTATTACCACCTGATTCTACAAATGACAAACTGTGCATTATTACCACCAGATTCTAGTTTCATTTATCACAAATGACAAACTGTGCGTTATTTCCCTCAGAACGGCCCTATTAGGTCCACAATCAAGGTAGGACTGCTGATCTGTTCAGTTTATATCCGGGATGGTGCCCTGTTACTCTAGTTTGTACTTTAGTTGCCTGACTCCCTGTACTGTACTTGTATTTTTCCAAATGACAAACTGTGCATTATGCCACATCCAGTTTTCTGCCTGTCTATATATTTAAAAGAGTGATTTGTTACTGTAATTAGTTTTCTGCCTCTAAACTGTGTCTCTAAAATGAATAATTACAGTGATATGCTACATAGATATTTGTCTCTTAACTGAATATATGTACAGTGATGTGCTACATAGATTTCTGTTTCTGAACTTTACTGGTGTATGAAACTGGATTTTTTTTGTTGTGCAGACTGTGTAAAATCTGAGCTTTAATATTATATGAGCAAATTCTTAGATTTATGTGTCTGATCTGGGTCTACTCTGTTTGCCAAGATGTCAAAACACATCTATCTGAGGTAAAGGGTTAACGCAGTGATAATCTGTCTTTTACTGTTTACAGTGATGTTTTTTTCTTCTTAGTTTTCTGTATATAACAGTTACAGTTTTGTTGCAGGCTCTTCAAACATAACAGTTTAGCATGTATTTAACCCAGAAAACACATATATGGGAAATGGGAGATATGTCTTGATCTAAAATTCTTCTTTTACCTTGGCTTTATTTAGTGTTTCAATGAAAAACTGAAAAAAGAATACAGTGTGAGAGACAGGAAATAAAATCTACAGTAGAGGGGTCTTCCACTCATGTTGGCATTTCTGAAGTTGGCAGTCTTAGATTTAGCAAAATGAGTTTTCAAGAATCTCTGTTTGTATGTGTGGATGAAAAACATCATACAGAAATGGGCAGGGTATTCACTCTAAACACATAAAGCTGATAGTGACTCCCCCCATAATATAAATAGAGTGTGAACATTTGGCTTGGCTTCACTATATATTCCATTACACAGAGAAAACCTGTTATTATTTTGCTTACTCAGTCTCCATTAGATTCTATAATCCTGTAGAATATTGGAACTGCATGTTGTATATCATAATCAAATCATGGTCATTTCATGGTCAATATCTTGTCTTCAGATTTCATGACCAAGATTCGGCTAGACGGTAATAAAGCCTTGTGTTTCCCATAGTTCACTTAACGAAACTGCTGCAGCTGTAACATTGTTGTCGTTTTTTTTTTCTTCTTAACCACATCAGTGTTGTTATATGTTGTTTGAATATTTGAAAGGTCACCATACTCAAGAAAATTGTTTAGCGGAACATTCATATTTCACAGGAGAAGTAGCTGCCATGAATAAAAAATTACTTTGTTTGAATAAAGGACTCTTCCATAGTAACTATGGTTTATGCCAAAAGTTAGTATTAGTTCAGCGATAGGTAAATTATTCAATA
Organism: Solen grandis; assembly: GCA_021229015.1. NCBI lineage: Eukaryota > Metazoa > Mollusca > Bivalvia > Adapedonta > Solenidae > Solen > Solen grandis. Next base: position 36,887,500 of record CM037786.1, read on the forward strand.
CATTTCATTATCAAGTCTATAAATAGCTCAATTAGCCAAACTGAAGTGTGTGATGAGAGTATACTATAACCCTTTCCCTCATATAGACTCATTTTGACGCACTCAGTAGGTACCACATAAAGCCTGATCTGCAGAAAACCACAGTTAAACCTTACCAAATTTAATTATCAAGTCCTATTTCCAGACCACTGAGGAGCAGCGAACAGCATAAAACCTGATCAGCCTGCGAGTTACTCGCAGGCTGATCTGGTTTTATGTTGTTCGCATAGGTCTTTTCATGGTTTCCTCTATGAGGGAAAGGGTTAAACTAAAGCAAGTTCTAGTTTGAACTACAGTTGCTACAGGAAATGTCTAAACTCAACTTTTTGAAATTTAAAAGATTTATATGAAATTACAGAAACAAAATATGAGCTTGGTTTTATTTTTTTTTGTCTATCCAGAGAAAATTGATATCATTCCCACTATCTTAGTCACTTCAAGCCAGACTGGACATTCTTTTTTTCATGCCTGTTTCATTGTAACATTGACTTCAAGAATAACATCAAAAACAATAGAATACAGTTTTTTTATTAATATTTTTTATATTATTTTTCATATATTTAGTGTGTATGTATTGTTTATTTTGATAACCTCCAAGAGTGACACTCCATTTCACTGTAAATTATTGTGTAGTGGCGTTATTTTTCATATTGCTTTATTTATGATATTCATCCAGTTTGTTTTAAGTCTAATCTATAGGCAGGTGTACAACGTAACATTTATTGGTTGTTTCCACTACAGATTTCAGGAGATACTGGATGTGCCTTCCCTGAACCCTCTGGCAGGGTAATCAGCTGATTATGTCATGTGACCGCTAATCTGTAACTCAGGCCGCAGCATGGGGGACTTGGAGCTCTAGGGCACACTTCCCTAAATTGGGTTTGATAGTATAATACATGGTAGGAATGTGTTAAATTAAATTTCATAAAATTCAGTAATTTGGGTATGCTACACTAAATTGGTTTTAAAAGATACAGTTAATTTGTTACAATGCACTTAATTGGTTTTATAAAATAAAATAAATGGGGTGTGCTACTTATTTTTTCTATCTTGACTGTAAAATTGTTTTAACTAAAATACGGTAAGAAAGATCTCATTCATGACTAAATTCCAAATGTTTTGGAAGACATTAATTAATTTATTACTTTTTTGGCAGATATCTCAGCATTTTGTCTACTTTTGCCAATTTCCTGTTGATGAATTCCTTGAAAGTGAAGAACTTGTACCATTTTAAAAATACAAAATTAATGTTGGAGTTAATAGCTCTACAGAAACATGACAAAATTGGTTTACAGATAGTACTAATAATTAATATGTGAATTTTTATTTTTATTTTTTTTAATCTAAAATAGTTGTGTCAACTTCATGATAGCCTAAGTGTGGGAGGGGATGGGGGTTAGGTTGGCTAGAGCTCCAGTCTCCATCCGGTCTACATGTATGCTTGTTTTGTGATTGTTGAATGGTATGATAATAGAAAGCAGCTGCAAACCTGGAAATATTAATTAATTCTCAGATTCAAAATATAGATAGATCATTGGAAAATTCACAGTGTGAATCTGTAATTATTAAGTTTGGTGTCAATTTTCATTTTTTTTTTTTTTTTCATAATTAGCTAGAAATTGTTGGAGTTTGCTTTTGTGGCTAAACTGTTGTTTTGTTAGATTTATAAATGCATGATTTTATTCATTGTTTTTTTTTATTGCATAAGTTTGGCATAATTGTCATTGATTGATGTTGTGATGTTATTCCCTCTTTAAAATATTCTTGATTGACATTTAAATTTTTATTTTTTATATTTATGAAACAAATCTCATAATAACTTATTATAACAAAAACTAAATCAACCTGACCTGAAATATCTGACTTTTCTTTCTGTCTGTCAAAAAGCTGTTATGCTTTAATATTTGAATAAAGACTTTCTGTCTTTGTCAAAAAGCTGTTATGCTTTAATATTTGAATAAAGATATTTCAACTTGTGATTTTTAGCTCACCTGAGCAGAACGTGCTCATGGTGAGCTTTTGTGATCGCCTTTTGTCCGTCGTCTGTGCGTGCAACATCTCCTAAACTACTCACTGGATTTTGATAAAACTTCACAGGACTGTTCATTATGGGGCCCTTTACCAAAGTTGTTAAAATTATTTTGATTGGTCAAAAATCTAGGTCACAGGAGCTAAAAATAGGTTTTAAAATTAAAATTTTAAAAATCTTCTTCTCCGAAACCATAAGGCCTAGCCTTTTGATTTTTAGTATGTAGCATGATCTTATGACTCTCTACCAAGATTATTCAAATTATGACCCAGGGGTAAAAATTGGCCCCGCCTCAGGGGTCACTTGATTTAACATAGGCTAATATAGGAAAAAAAACTTGAAAACCTTCTTCTCAGAAACCACAAGACCTGGAGTTTAGATATTTGGTATGTAGCATGATCTTATGACCCTCTACCAAGTTTGTTCAAATCATGGCCCTGGGGTCAAAATTTGGCTCCGCTATAGGGGTCACCTGATTTTACATAGGCTAATATTGAAATAACTTGAAAATTCTTCTTTTTAGAAAACTAGAAAACACATGGCCTGTGGTTTAGATATTTGGTGAAAATTGGCCCTGCCCCAGGGATCACTTGATTTTACATAGACTTATTTTGGAAAAAAAAATAGAAAAATCTTCTTCTCAAAAACCACAAGGTCTTGAGTTAAGATATTTGGTATGTAACATGGGCTAATAGACCTCTACCAAATTTGTTCAAGTCATGACCCAGGGGTGAAAATTGGCTCTGCCCCAGGGGTCACTTGATTTTACATAGCCTAATGATACCAGGTGAGCGATCCAGGGCCATCATGGTCCTCTTGTTTTAATACAACTAATTTATCATAATTCTAAGATATATTTCTTATGAGGTTTTTCAGTAGATACTAGTAGGATGGGGGAGTAGAAACTATTAAAATGTAGATCATCGTGATTTTTAGAAATTGAAGGAAATCAACCCCTAGCTTTAAAAAGAAAGACAATAGTTGGAGTAATAAAATAGTGTGAGGTAGAAAAAAAAGATACGATTCGGGTAAGAAAGGAATATTTTAGCATAAAGTGAATTTTATTAAAAACATGGAAGGTCTGAGTAGATTATAACTTTGTCGGATAGGTTTTTTCCACCAATATTTTACCTTGGACATTTTATATGATATAGTATTCTATAATGATTAAATTAAAAATAATAAAATTAAGGATTAGAAAATTCTATTGTAGTGATCAGAGGGTATAGAGTTATGACATTGCCTTTAATTATTCTTAGAGTCGAGTAAATACGGTATTTCTTTTCTTCAAAACTTGGTACATGTATTTTGCATGGATTTGATTTGATCTAATGATTTGTTAAGAGTTTTTAAAATATTAATGAAGCTACTTATCAATGCTAATCGTACCTATGCATGTTCAGTACATTTGTATACAAGTATCTATTGAACAAAACATTTCCTATTTCCTGTTGTAGTTATCTCTAGTTTGACTTCATATATACTTTACACACATATACATATAACTGTTTAAATCTCTTAATTTTCCATTATTCACATGTAGTACCTAATTAAAATGGTTAGTTCATAACAATAGCAATAATTCTCAAAGTACTTGACCTAATGCCACACTTCCTCAAAATTAACATTCAGAAACCTGTGGAAGACTTCCAATAAATACATGTGAACCTTGCTCTCAAAAGTTTCTTTTGTACAATAATTTTTTTTAAAAAATTTTGGGCAGGGCTATACTGATTTGAGAATAATTTATGTTAATTAGGGGCTAACAAGGCTTTTGACATTTAATGCAAAGTAGACTGTAAGAAAGTTAGGAAAATACAGTCTGAATAAGCTGTAGGACTGTTCTTTTCATGTTCTTGATCTGTGTCCGTATTTTTGTCCATCAGTACATACGTGACAGGGGGCGGAGGACTGGGCGGGGCCTATAGCTCTGTAGACGAGGCCTACCACTACTATGGTATGAAGAATCCGCTAGATGTGGCAGACACCGGGCCAGGTGAGGCTGTTAATTTTAAATTTTAGTTTTGTTTGCGAATTTAATTAAAATATATATTAAACTTAAGGCTGCTGAAGGGTGCAAGGATTTTTGTATGTATTTTTAAAAGAAAGCAGAATGAATGGTACTTGGGACAAGTAAGCATTAATTGAATATCTTAAAATTATTCATTTTGATTACATTTACAACATATGTACAGATGTTCTGCATAATGCAATTATTACACCTGTGTGATGTAAATGCAAACAGAATTTACTGTAACAAAATAGTGAACAATTACTAAATGATAACAATCATAATGTGATGTCCTTATTAAGATGATGATATGATGTATGATTATAACACTGGTCCTGGTGGAGGTGTGGTTAGATCAACCACCCCAGGATACAGAGGTACTGGGTTCAATTCCCAGCCACAACATACCAAAAGTCATTAAAAATATTGTACTGGTATATCTCCCTAATTTGGCACTTAATATATAAGGGTAGTTCCAGGACTGGTTGGCCCAGGTCAGAATAATGTGACTAGATGTGATATGCTACATGTCTAAGGCGTGATACTGCAGTGTGGCAGCACTATATCTGACTCAGGTAGACATAGTCTCCAAATGACTGAAATACTGTTGGTGGGACGTTAAACCCAATAAAACAAAGAAACAATATTATGGTGATGAGGTATGATCTGTGACAGGTTACTCAGGTGGCGGAGGTGGCGGAGGTGGAGGTGTGCCCAATCTGAACCTGGGCGGAGATTTTGGAGGCGGGGGCTACAGGAACTCGCCCACACCACGTGTCACATTCGCAGATGATCCGCCCATGTAAGTATCTGGTATATGTCTGCGTGTTCTTGAACTGTTAAATATATTTGGATTTAACTCCAAGTCTAGTGTGATCAATCTTGTTGTTTCACATTCAGTAAAGATCCATTAGCATCATGCATTGTGGGTCAACTTGAGCAGCATTATTTAATTTATGTTGGCAGATTTTACATGTACACAATCAAAATCATTATTTTTATAATATTATTACCTGTGTTTCATTTAACAAGTTTAAATTCCTGTAAATATCAGAACATTTTTCAGAACTGAATTTTAACTGAATGCTAATAGCTGTAAGCCTTGTAGTGTTTTACAGTTAAGAACTGAGAGTTAATTAACTCTTTACGTCTTATGAATTAGCTTTGTCTCCTCTGTTTGCTCTCACAATCTCATTCAGTTTCTACACAGTTTACAAAACAAAGATAAATCCATTGTTTTATATACCATTTAAAGTTCAGTAAACTAATCTCCATAATGTCATTAATTTGCACATGAATATTCATGAGGTATAGGGTTAGCATAACTTTATTTATGATGTAATCTCATGTCAGACATTCCTTAAGTTTTGTTTCATCCAGTCCAGTATTTCATTTATATTTCGTCTAACAGTTCCCACAGGAAGCGAGACAGAAGCAAGGAGAGAATATCCCCCTACCAGTTTCCAAGCGACGATGACACGCGGTCCAAATCACGACAAGACACGGCCAGTTACGGAGCAGAGTTAGAGAGACAGGTCAGTTTGCAAGATTATAAAATATGTGTGTCTGATCTTTATAGGTAGCCATTTACCACATGATTTATAGTTAAAGGTCAAGGCCATGAGGTTGAAGGTCAAATATGAATATAATCAACCTTGTCTTGAATATAACTTCATCATACATTGAAGAATTTTTAACCCATTCCCTCATATAGATTCATTTTGACGCACTCAGTAGGTACCAAATAAAGCCTGATCTGCAGAAAACCACAGTTAAATCTTACCAAATTTAATACAAAATTCTCATTTCCAGACCACTGAGGAGCAGCGAACAGCATAAACCTGATCAGCCTGCGAGTTACTTGCAGGCTGATCTGGTTTTATGCTGTTCGCATAGGTCTTTTCATGGTGTCCTCTATGAGGGAAAGGGTTAAACAACTGATAGGGTTTAATTCACAAAGATTTATTTTAATGGAACCTAGATTTATAAACTTTATTATAATTATACAAAAGCAATGTATTATCTAATCATCTTTATAGTGTTATCAAAGACTAAATTGGAATTTTTTTTTATTCAATATTTAAAAGCTGATATTATTTTTCAGATTGCTGAAAAAAGATACCAAAAGATGAAAGAAAAGGAAGAACAAAAAAGGTAGATTTTTAGAATAAAAGAAAAAAGCTTATAGTCTATGCAAAGTAATTGACATATTGCTCATGTACAAATATTTTCTCATTAGTATCACTCAAACATTTTTGATTGCATGCAGATGTTATAGGGTGTGAAAAATTTGCAGCCCAGTTTGGGCTCAAACGGAGAAGCCCTTGCTTACAGGGTGAGCACACTACCAAATGAGCTACAATACATTTTAGACACATCTCTCACCAGTTGTGAGTAATCAGCACTGTGACATAGGGCTTTCATGGTTTATTCAAGATTTTAATTTGAGATAATTTATAATTACATAATTATATGGTTTTATTTTTAACCATTTCCCTCATATAGACTCATTTTGACGCACTCAATAGGTACCACATAAAGCCTGGCCTGCAGAAAGCCAAACTCAATCCTTACCAAATTTAATTGTAAAATCCTCATTATCAGACCACTGAGGAGCAGCTAACAGCATAAAACCTGATCAGCCTGCGAGTTACTCCCAGGCTGATCTGGTTTTATGCTTTTCGCATAGGTCTTTTCATGGTATCCTCTATGAGGGAAAGGGTTAAACCCTCTACAAACTTGATTTTCAGGGACGATATAGGAATAGCCAGGTCATTCATATTTTGACTGATGAGAAATAATTTAATAGCATCTCTATGTTGCAAATATGTGAGCATTTTCTTGATATAAAAATATGTGAATTAACTTTCAGGTATGATATGAAACTGGAGGAGGATATTCGTAATTACAATCCCTTCGGTCGTGGAGGAGGCGGGGCCCCAATTAGAGATGATCATGGTAATGCTGTTGGTAAGTTGAAATTTGATGTCAAACCCTCAACTCACTTACTTTTCTAACTTTCATCAATTTATTGAATTGTACAGATGTAATGGTGTTCGCTTCCCATCTATAGAATATTTTGTTTCCAAAAGGTATTTATTTCCTTGTTCTACATCATTATTTCAGTTTCATTTGCTGTCATGTATTTATTAACTTAATGATTTGGATTTATCTTTTTTTATTCTCGTCTGTTCTTCAAAGAAAAAAAAGTTGAGATATTGTCATCACCCTGGTTTTGTTGTCGTTGACGTCGTAGTTGTGAAAAACTTTAACCTTGGCCATAACTTCTATACTTTTAAACTGTCTGTCATCAAACTTCATATACTTGTTCACTATCACAAGGGTTACATTCTCATGAAGGGCCATAACTCTTTGGTCCATTTTGACCTATTTTATCTCCCCTTTTTATTTAAAAAAAAATTCCTACAAATGAGCATTGGCATCCACAAATCATGCATTAATTTTTATAGGTAGGGATTCTTTGACTAAAATTATTAGTCATTTTGCTAAAATTTTATTTTTGATACCTACAGCTGACTTGCGAGCAGTACAACGAGGGGACGTCTCCAATAGACGTTTGTCCCCAGAGAACGCTTACTCGCCCCGCCCACCTTCCCCACGTGATGACAAGATACGCCCACCTCCCGCCCAGACTAACGTTCTTGGGGAAGGGACATATGCCAGAGGAGGACATGGGATTTTTGGTAACCCAAAGGTATGGGATAGACTGACAGGGATAATGAATCAGAAAGTTCTCTGAAAACCAAGGCTACTGTTCTCTAGAAGTCTATTATTTATTTAAAAAGGGAATGTCTAACTCTTGAACCATGGGTACTTATAATGGGCAGTTTTATTCTCCTAGACTTCAGCAACAAAAACTTTTGATCAATTGTTGTTGTTGTTGCTGTTTTTTTAAGTGATAACACACAGTGGTCTGGTACACGAAAATATACCTTGAGACAATACACAGGAGAAATTTGTGACAAAAATTTACAATTGGAGAATCATAGGTTTGCTTATTCTTTAGAAAAGATTAAAACATGCACTGTATCAACTGCTAACACAGTTATATCATAATTGTAAAAAATTCATTATTTTTTTTATTCCTAGCTAAAAGTATTTATTTCAAAAGAAGGAAGATCATTAATTAATTAATTAATTAATTAATTAATTGGATGTAATTGATTAACATGTAGAGGTAATATTAATTTGATGACCTTCCTTGTATCGTCCATTGCTTGAAACACTAACCAACATGTCTTCTCCATCATTTGCATCTCTCAGTCAAGGACATAGCCTGCTTTATGCTGCACTTTTTTGGCAATCTCAAGAGATAAAGGAAAGTTAGAGACTTTTTCCCACAGCAGTTATCGATATATTGATCAATATATGCTTTATATTTATTGCTATAACTTCATGACAATGTTTTCTCAGTTATGTAACATAATCATGTGATTTGAAGGGTATGGGTTTTTATTCCAAAAACAGCAAAAACAAAATGCTCTTTGAAAGGTTTTTTAATGAATAAAGCCTTGTTCACATTCATATATTACTTATTAAAGGAATGTTTTGAACCTAGGAAAATGTGTTTAGAATTTTTTTCCAAGACAATAAAGGTGATTTAAATTCTTCTGTGATCATCATTCTTATACATGTAGAGAAAGAAAATGGCAAGCCTTGCTTCATACCACTTTGCCTATTCACCAGCTATATCCTTGCACATTAAGGATTTTTCACAGATGTTTTTAAATTTTTCTGATTTAGAAACTAGACGGAGATATTACTGTAGTAACTCTCCATTACCTTATACCTTTATGCATGTACAATAATAAATTGATTCTTCTGCACAACTGGAATGTTGCAAAATTGCTTACAGTGGAATTAGGCATATACATGGATGAGTAAAAATGATGCACCTTTGGCTGAGAGATTGCACAATGCTGGAGAGAGACTAGTGTATGTGTAGTATACAGTGTGTAGTGTCAGGACATAGTTGACACGCTTGTGTTTTACAGACCGAGGCCGAGAAAGATGTCACCGACAAATATAAGGATGAGTTACGACACCAGGTGAGTGCGACCATTACTTATGACATGACATTGTATACTCAAACATACCATTTTTCTTTTTTTTTTTTTTTTTTTTTGAATATACAATTTTTAGCTTACCTGAACACAACGTGCTCAAGGTGAGCTATTGGAATCATTCTGCATCAGGAGTTTTCATGCGTTGTCATCATTTTGCTTCAAAAGACATCTCCTCTGAAACTGAAGAAACTTGGCATGGATAATCCTTGGGGCTTGGCCACAAAAATTGATGAAATAAACTTGATCCATGCTGAATTTTGGTTGTCATAGCACAAGAAGAATTTTATTAAAAAATCTTTAGAATTCTTCTTTGAAACCAGTTGTATGAATTTAATTTCATTTGGCACAAATGATCACATCTTTAAGCCAGCTAAAAGAATTATCTCTTTGAATATAAGGTCTCCACAGGGATCACTTGTTTTCTATAGTAATATATGTGTAATCTGTTCTATTAAGCCTGAGCCAACAAGTAACTGTTTTAATTTTTGTCTCACAAAAGTGAGCATCCAAAAAACACAAATCATGCTTAGGGCCCAAGTTCATGAATATATTGAAAATCATACTCAAACTTAAACTCAGACTTAAGCATGATTATCATGCTCAACTTAGTTTGATCAAAAAGTGGCATTGTAAGGTCTTTTAAACAAATTCTCAGCTAAGTTAAATTTCATACTTATATATGCTTGAAACAGTGTTTGAGAGAACCTTTGTGTTTCTCAAACTTAAGGTTAAGCTTGATTCTTGAGTGAGAATACATGTATCTTACTTAGGCTAGACTCAAAGTTGAACAGGTATTTGAGTAAAAGCCTGAGACCATACTAAAGTATTTTTTGAGAACATGGGGCCAAGTGAGTAAGTATAAGTCCTATAATTTGATATTGTAGATTGAGGAGAAGAGGCGGCGAGAACAGATGGAGAAAGATAAAGAGAGGGCAGAGGAGGAGAGAGAGAACAGAAGATTAGAGGATCAGAGGAAACGTATGCAGGAGGAATATGAGGAGGAACAGAAGAAAATACGGGCGCGTGAGGAGGAGGTAAGTCTTTGCCAGTATAGAGGTGCTTATCTCCCTTTTTAGCTCACATGAGCACAACGTGCTCAAGGTGAGCTTTTCTGATCGCCTTTTGTCCGGCGTCCGGCGTCCGTCGTCCGTGCGTCCGGCGTCAACAATTGCTTCAAACAACATCTCCTCCTAAACGGCTTGGCCAATTTGAAAAATATTTTGCAGGAATGTTCCTTGGATGAAGCTCTACTAAAGTTGTATAAATGGTTCTGGTCCATCGCATAATTAGGTCACAGGAGCTAAAAATAGATTTTAAAAATGAAAATTTAAAAGATCTTCTTCTCTGAAACCACAAGGCCTAGCCTTTTGATTTTTGGTATGTAGCATGATCTTATGACTGTCTACCAGGATTGTACAAATTATGACCCTGGGGTCAAAATTGGCCCCGCACCAGGGGTCACTTGATTTCACATAGGCTAATATAGGAAAAACTTGAAAAAATCTTCTTCTCCGAAACCACAAGGCCTAGCCTTTTGATTTTTGGTATGTAGCATCATCTTATGGGCCACTACCAAGATTGTACAAATCATAGCCCTATGGTGATAAATGACCCCGCACCAGGGGTCACTTGTTTTACACAGAGTTATATAGGAAAATCTTAAAAAATCTTCTTCTATGAATCCATAAGGCCTAGAGCTTAGATATTTGGTATGTAGCATCATCTTATGGGCCACTACCAAGATTGTACAAATCATAGCTTATGGTGATAAATGACCCCACACCAGGGGTCACTTGTTTTACATAGAGTTAAATAGGAAAATCTTAAATCTTCTTCTATGAATCAATAAGGCCTAGAGCTAAGATTTTTGGTATGTAGTAGCATCTAATGGTTCATTACAAAGATTTTCAAAGTCTTGGCCCTATGGTGATAAATGACCCTGCGCCCAAGTCTTCTCTGAAACCATATGGCCCATTGCTTAGATATTTGGTGTGTAGTATTGTCAGGGGTAAAATGTTTTAGATTAAGTTATATCAGAATCCTTGTCTGTTTAAAAACCTTGACATCAGTTGAAGCAATGGTACTCAGGTGAGCGATTCAGGGCCATCATGGCCCTCTTGTTTAAAATAAATTTACAACTGTCAGGACTTTTTTTCCGTCTTTATCAGGGGCAGTTCATGGAAGTTTTTCCTTTCTGAAAATTTCTTTAGATTTGCCTGTAGTTTTCCCCCAAATTGCTATTTACCCCTAAGTTTTTCATCCCCAAACTGACAAAATGCTGCTTTTCAGGCATGTACAGAACTTCTGGCCCTGGTCAGTGAAAATTTGAGCAGGGCGAGTGAAAAATCAGAACATTTCTTAGTTATTATCTTGATTTTACTGATAATTTCATGAATTTAACACCTCTGCTTTTAAAATAATTTGCAAAATAAAGGCATTTAGGCCCCTTCTCCATTAAAAAAAAAAAGGCCTGACCATTAAGGGAGAATGTCTTAAACAACATCAGCTGGTGAATAACTTTGAAGTTGATCAGATTTACATTGTTTGCTTTTCAACAATACTCTTTAGATGAGCAGGTAAAATTTCTATAGACTGAGGAATGACCTTGTAACTGAATTGGCATAATGGTGAATAATACAACAAAACATAGTGATAATAGCTTTTTATATTTATTGAAAAACAGTTTTCTCTCATAAGTTCTTAAGATTTCAATTTTTTAAATCAAAGCTGTTATATTTGATTTTCTTAACATAGGAAATGAATTTTATTTTGTATCAAATTATTTAAAATTTATGGATGATATTTTTTAGGCTCGGCGGAAGAATGAAGAACTAAAGAAAGCTGCAGATGAAAGAAAGAAAGAAATAGAGAGACAAAAGAGGGAAGCAGATGATAGTAGAATGAGAGAGCAACAAGAGCAATTGGATAGAGAGAGGCAGGAGAGACAGAGGGTAAACATTATATCGCTAACGTTAGGTTTAGAACAATGATAAACCCAGGGATGCATTTGACTTTTGCAATTGAAGATAAGCCAGATTGTATGCATGCAGTAGTATGCTTGTTATATATTCATTAAGAGTAAATTGTTTATTCGAGTATTATATCTATAGAATATTTATATCATAAAATTGGCTGTAGAAGTGCATTTTGAGGATATAGAGAGCTTGTATAAGCTTCATTTATTATCTGTATTGCATTTTCATGATGGTGCTGGGGCTGTCGCCTTTGCTTAAAGCATCAAAGTTATTGCATGCAATATTAGAAAATGTGATATAATTACTGTATGGAAAAATTGTAGAAAATGTGATATAATTACTGTATGGAAAAGTTGTTAGAAATATGTAAATGTTAGAGTTACCATACAATATTTTTGGATGGATAATTAAAGACAAAAATTGTAAAAAAATGTGTCACCCTTTGTCACATAACATGATCCAAAATCACATGATACAGAATAGTTGTAGCTAACTAAAAATGCTTTACAGGAGCAAGATCGTGTTAAGTCTCCACCAGTGCCTGCAGTAAAAGTCAAGGTATACCAAATATTTCAGGAAGTGACTCACATGGAATGCTTCTGTTGTTTTCCTTTACTCTTCAACCAGTCCTTCACATTTTCTTGTGCACTATGACAGACAGGACATTTCTTCATCAATATGAAAGTGGTTTCACTCTTTTATTTAACAAGTCCAAAACAAATGAAAAAAAAAAAATAAGGGGAGTTAAAGCAAAAAATCATTGACTATAATTGTCATTAAATTTTGGATTTTCCAACTCTCAAGTTATGAATGGTATCGGAGATTTTATATATGCAACTGTTTTCATACATGTTTAAAATATAATTGTGTCTAAGTTGAAGGGCCAATATTCAGTACTTAGGACATTTAATTTGAGGGAAATCTCAGTAGACCATACACAGTGAAATTTTTCCTTAGAGTTCATTCCATTTGATTGGTGAAGATAATGCCATCTGTTACATTGTATACCTTCTTTGTGTATAAACTGCTTTTTTCAAATACTAACACATTATTATAAGACACTTATGATTCTCCTTGTCTTTAACCCTATACCTCATGAATATTCATGAACAAATTAATGTCTTCATGAATATTAATTTTCTGAACTTAAGGTGATATATGAAACTTTGAACAGTGTAGAATCTGAGCTACAATATTATTTGAGCAAACATAGGAGGTCACAATCAGACAGATCCTATTAAAGAAGCAGTCAAGTCTTGGTCCGCTCTGTTTGCCAAAGTGTCAAAAGTAAACAGTTTAACTTTGAATTTGTTATGATTTCATATAAATTTTTATCAGCTTGAAAATTACAGTTGATTAAGAAAAAAAAATGCAAACAAATAAGACATTTTTAGCTCACATGAGCACAACATGCTCAAGGTGAGCTTTTCTGATCGCCTTTTGTCCGGCGTCCGTGCGTCAGTGCGTCCGGCGTCAACAATTGATTCAAACAACATCTCCTCCTAAACGGCTTGGCCAATTTGAAAAATATTTTGCAGGAATGTTCCTTGGATGAAGCTCTTCTAAAGTTGTATAAATGGTTCTGGTCCATTGCATAATTAGGTCACAGGAGCTAAAAATAGATTTTAAAAATGCAAACTTTGAAAATCTTCTTCTGCAAAACTGCAAGGCCTAGAGCTTAGATATTTGGTATGTAGCATCATCTTATGGGCCACTACTAAGATTGTACAAATCATAGCCCTATGATGATAAATGACCCCGCACCAGGGGTCACTTGTTTTATATAGAGTTATATAGAAAAATCTTAAAAAGTCTACTTCTATGAATCCATAAGGCCTAGAGCTAAGATATTTGGTATGTAGCATCATCTTATGGGCCACTACCAAGATTGTACAAATCATAGCCCTATGGTGATAAATGACCCCGCACCAGGGGTCACTTGTTTTACATAGAGTTATATAGGAAAATCTTAAAAAATCTTCTTCTATGAATCCATAAGGCCTAGAGCTTAGATATTTGGTATGTAGCATCATCTTATGGGCCACTACCAAGATTGTACAAATCATAGCCCTATGGTGATAAATGACCCCGCACCAGGAGTAACTTGT
>CM037786.1:36901848-36951848 GCA_021229015.1 Solen grandis
TATATCATGAAGACTGCTACAAATGCACATATATATTCATCTTCAATATCTACAGAGTCACAATTAAAATAAATTCTTTCATTTGAATTTATCTAACTTGAGTAAATCTACCTGTTTAAACTCTGACCTAATTCTGGAAAGTAAACACCTGTGTGAGTATGGAAATATATCTACTCACAGTTGCCTATAAGAAAATATATTTAAATAAAATTGAACTTCCTTCAATAGATACATTCCACTTTTGTATAAAATTGTCGATTACTCTTTGTTTAGAAATAATCTGAAACGTTATGATAATTAAATCTTGCACACTATCAAAAACACGACCAAATGCATGTGTTTCTAAAAGATGTTTTACACTTGAACGATTGATTGATTTTTTTAGTTTACCGTTGCTGCGACAGTATATCTGTCATATTGCGACGTCCAGCTAATTACAGGTGGAGGAAGACCCCGAGTGCACGGAGGCATCCGGGTAGAACCACCGACCTACCGCAAGCAAGCTGGAAGACTTTGTTTGAACCTTATATGTCACGAAACGTATATGTCATATGTGTGTGATATTGTTGTTGTTGTTGTTGTTGTTTTGGATTTTTCCGTCGATGCGATAGTATTTTAATCATATAGCGACCTCCAGCTAATTACAGGAGGAGGAAGATCCCGAGTACACAGAGGTACCCGGGTAGAACCACCGACCTACCACAAGCCAGCTGGAAGGCTTCCTAACATGAAAAATCCGAAGTCCCTACCGGGATTCGAACCCACAGCGGTGAGGGGGCTGAGAGATTTGTAGTCCACGACTGTAACCGCTCGGCCACGGCGGCCCCGTGTATGATATAGCCGACCGAATAAATGACATATGTCTGATGTGATATATTCGTTTGTTCATTTTTTAAGTTTACACAGAAACGTTTATGTCACATATGTTGTGAAAACTACATATTATTTGTTTAACTCATTCCTGAAAGAGAGTCCACATAGAGCTACCTTGAATATAGATACACGGGTGGCTCTGTTCGAAAGATTAGGTCCCTCAATTAGCATGAATGCGCGGATGCAGAGACGGACGGACAGAATGTCTTATTGCTACAAGACTACTGCATCTTGAATGAATATCTCGTGCCTGCGTGTTTGTATATATATATAAAAAACTCATTACGCCCCCTCCACATCCCCGCTTCGAAGAACTGGGGTATATTGCTTTGCACGTGTCGGTCGGTCCGTCTGTATCAATTTGACCAAGTGTCCTCGTATTTGTCAGTGATGCTTGTGACCCCCATTTATCTTAAGGTCAGAAAATCAAAGGTCAGTGTTTCAACAATAAAAAACCTTTTCCGATCAATATATGCAGAATATTTCATATAGCTATAATATGTGGTAGGAAGGGTAAGAAGGTTGGTCATCACAAATAGCTCACCCTTACTGATTTTTGGGGTCAGTGGTCAAGGTCACAGGTATTCTCATTTTGTAATCAGGTTACGATTGGCAAAAGCATATATAATTCAGTTGATATTAAGGGGGCATACCAATTCATCTTTTAAAAAATCGTATATGAGTAGCAGTCACAAAACAATCGCGACCATCTATTATCAGATTGCACATAAGCACTCATGTCATTGCAGATTGAAATAATATTCATAAAATAAACACACATACACGCATGAATATCATCTTATGTATGCAAAGGAATAGTCTTATTAATTCATCGAATATTTCAAAGTAATTATCTACTTCCTTCAAGATGCACAATGTGGAGAAAGATTCCTATTAAATAACATATTTGGGGACACACACACACAGTATTTCAGTCTTAAAGCGACTCCCATCTAATTGCATATGGAGAATGGCATCCTGGTGGAACCACTACCCTACCACAAGCCAGCTGGAAGGCTTCCTCATTTGAAAAATTCGAACGACCCTTCGGGGATTTGTACCCATAGCGATGAAGAGCTGAGCGATAATAGATAAGCGGCTTTACCTGCTCGGACTTGAAGACAAACACACACATGAGAGGGAGAAAGAGAGAGAGAGAGAGAGATTTATCTATTTCATTTCTCTAGTTTCTAACTCTAATCCATAATCATTTTCGAACAATAAATAAATAGTATATATAAATATGTTAAATATATAATAATAAATACAATTTGGCTGATGTAAAACGCTTTTTGTTTTCAAAATTATGTGATATACATGTATTCGTATTAATACGTCACACACAGATAAAAAGGTGAGGTCAACTAAGCTAGTACCTATAGATATTACGTTTGTTAGTTGTACGTCAAATCTTTTTACATCTATTTTAAACAGTATGTTAAAAAATTTCTGTTAAATAATAAAATTCCCATGCCCGGTTTGGCTTTAAAAGGTTTAAATCAACAGCAGATGTTATGTTCATATTGTTATCTTCCATTAAGAAGATCAAATCTTTCATATTCATATTATTATAATAATTGGGGTCTAGACATTAATGCTGATTTACCTGGTCCCATTTTTTAAAATTATTTTATCGTTATTTTTTTCTTAAAATGTGTTGTTGTTTTTTTGTCCGGAGCATTACTCCAAACCTATACAATGCTTTGATTTAAAACTTTAATTATATGAAGACGGTGAGTAGACGTGCAGTAATCAAGAACCATTACTCTACCTGGTTCCTTTTTTTAAAAAATTATTTCCCTTAATCTTTTTTTATAATGATTTTAGTCCAGAGCATAGCTCCAAAACTGTACAAGGCATTGTCTTGAAACTTGAAATATACATAGATGGTGACTAGGAGAAGAAGAGTGATCAATAACCATAACTCTACCTGCTCCCAGTTTTTGAATTTACAGTACTAATTCGCAGGGTAAACTTCATGATGATTACTTAAGGATATTATGATTTTGTAAAGATGAATCTGTTTTACATTTGAACGTGTCAATAATGCTTTCAAGACAATGGAAAAGTCGGCTTTCTTTCCTCTGCATGGCAGCTTTTTTTTTTTTTACACGCGCGCTTACATTAATAAGATCAAAAAACATCAATCACCGAAACAAGCTCCGCCCATAATGCTCTTAGGCATTTTAACACCCTGCGATTCATATATTTGTCAAATTTTGAACGAAATATAAACATTTTATTGGACGATTATGTAGGACAAACTGTAATGGATTTTGTACTGCCGCTGGGCTTAACGTTTATATCAGATTACAATGATTTTGTATTATTTTATTACTTTAGTTTAGACGTATTGTGAAGATCAAAACAATTAAAATATCAAATTGACTAATCTCCTTTATGATAAGATTGTGTGTGCCGGGGTGAAGGGGATAGGCAAAGAAGAAATGCTACAATTTAAATTAAGTACATCATTATATTTGAAAAGAAATTCATAAAAACTAAACGTAACCATAGAATCAATTCACGTCAAACCTATTTTCAAGACCATAAACAGGAATATAATATCTTACGTCTCAGCAGTTAGCATTCGACCTCGCTATTACATTTCCTGTCCGGTTATATATATATATATATATATATTGCAGTTTCCATATACGAGATAAAAATAGACGCGGATTTGCCGAACCCATAATTTAGCAATAAAGTACATTTTCAATGCATAATTTAAATTGCTGTAACAAAACACGCAACCACTTTAATAATGGTCCGTTGCAGTATTTATATCGTAAATACCTTTTTCTTCATTTACTTGAGAATATGATTTCATCAGAATGTTTTATATGGTATGCAGTTTTATCAATATGTTTAACCACAGTGCATTTATCTAATTACTTTATCGAAGTAATTCCCAAGAAACTGAACATCTTTGATAAAAATATATCAGAGTGGATGGGTCAAAATTTCTAACAGACATGCGGTAAAATCTTTCGGCCAGTCAAACGGAGGATTAAAGCTGGCACGTGTGTAAAAATAAGTAAAATTTATTTTTTTATTATTTTTTTTTCTTTCAATAATTTGGCCCATATCCGATATAACATTAAAGATGATATTTAAAGTCTTCGTGTGGGACTTTTCTTTTTATTCGGCGTAAGCTGTATAAAATGGATTTTTACCTATTTCTTGAACCAATGAAATCTTGGTTAACAACCGAAGGGTTCGGAAAAGCACTCGTTTCATTGGTTTGCATAAATTATTTTAGGATATTCCATCATAAAATTGGAGTTTCAGGGTACACATCTTTCTGCATGATTGTCAATTGCCAAATAACAATTTGATCTACCTATTTAAACATAAAAACATCCAGTTGAAAAATTCAAACATAAAAACCACCAAGTTAAAAAAATTAAACACTTGTGAGTCTTTAGAAAACGTAGTTAACCTCGATAGTGGACTCGTCCCTCAAAGTCACAAAAACTCGCAGTGAATATGTTAGCTAACATAAGCAGTATATTTCAACAGCTTCCGTAGCGTAATTTGTTGAGTACTCGTCTATTAAGCCAAGGACCCGATATCAAATCCCAGTGACGGGACTTTCTTTTTTTATTACTTATTTATTTATATTTATTATTAAGTTTCTCTTTTATTACACTTTTTCCCTTTCTTTCTTTTTTTTCCTGGCTAGTATATTGCATTTCCTAAATTTAGCAACAAGTACGTTTTCTAGTATTATTTTAAAACCACAGACCATTTAAAACTTGCCAGCATTATTATATTTAATATATCATATTGTAACACCTTTACTTTTTTAAACTTTCATATCTTTTTTGTTTTTGTTGTTGTTGTTTTTTCTTATCTTTTTTTTTAAAGATATTTCTTGTTAAACCTTAAGTTAAAACTAAACCCATGGACTGAATAATACATTGTATTGTCAACATCCTCAACCAAATCATGCCATACTTCAAAGAGTATACAGTTAATCCTGAATTAGCGGCCACCTGTATTAAGCGGTCAACCTTATGTTAGCGGCTAGTTTTAATATTACCAAACTAGCATATTCTGTTATATATCTAACGTGCGTTTAGCGACCACCTCTGTTAAGCGGTCACTTTCTCTTGACCCTTCATTGACCGTTTAAGACAGGTTTGACTGTACTCAGACCACACTACAGTTTTGTTCGGCCACTGCATGTTGATAGTAACTGTAAAATCATTACAGTTTAGCTGATTATGTACTTTAAGGAGAAGAAAGTATCTTCTCCAGGTTGACTCTCATCTACAATGTCTTGCTGTGTGCAGTATCCCTATACGCTGTGATGAAGTTGATTCTGTCTCTTCGGAAGTTTCTTATCTTTTTTCCCTTCCCCCTGAAGGACATCTATTAAATGCCTTAGAACTTGATCATCGTTCTTGCCCTGAGGCTGTTTGGTACAAGCTTAGAACGTGCTCAGTAGAACCATTTCTGTCCCATACTACATATGAGGAATGTTTGGTCAGTTACAAACGCTCAAGGTAAACAGGTGATTGAAGATCATATACACTATGGATGGCAGAAATCTGACCAGTTTTGTTGCCCTTTTGGCAGATTCAACTCAGTAGAATCTAACTGGTATTCTAGCCATGTAAATTGTACTATCCTGGCATCCTCTTCACGTTTTCTTGGGCCTCCTTGTCGATAAAGTGCAATCCTTCTGAACAACAACCATTCCAAAACCTAGATGTCCCTATAATGTAGGTTTGTCTAAATATCTACTGCGATGCCATCAGCTGGCATACAATTTTCTGCAACACGTGGTTCAATCCCTGACTCTCTTAAACACTCATCAGGCGAAAAATAGCGCCATCAGCAGAAGAGTTCTGGCGACCTTGGACTATTTAGCTAATGCGGTGGTTACTTGAGTTACCTTGACATGGAACAATACTTTACTTATAAAACATTGCGGTAATCCAAACCACTAACTATATCTATATCTAGGTTTTCTGTTGTTAACGTCGGAGAGGGCTATGTGATTTGGGTGAGGTCTACATGGGCTCCTTATCAATAAATAAAACATCAATTAATTTCCCCAGGCATTCGGTGATGTCATCAGTGATACTGGGAATGTTCTCACTCTATATGTTGCATGAGTTTTCCCACCATCAGCACTAAAAATCTTCGCTTCCTCGATTCCTACTTCATTCGAGCACAGGTTGCCATTTCTTCTAACTTTCTGAGTAGTATTAAGCTTGCCTGAATTTGCAACTTTGCGGTTACATGTGGGTTTTAAACTCTTTGTAAGGCAAAACCTTCATTCCAGTGTCCACGGAACTCATGTTCCTTGATCTGCCGCCCTCATCATGGGATCTATATTGTAGAGGTATATACTAACACGTGTACTTTTTTTTGTGAAGCGACGTGGTAATTAAAGCGATTTAAACAACAGCGTTCCCATCAGGGCAGTAAGGTCTTATAATAAATTGAATGCCTGAGACGGTACATCATGATGGCTCTCCACTCTGAACAAGTCTGTGGTAAACGTTGTGATCTAAGACGGAGGTCACTGTAGAAGTTTTTATTGGATTTTCTAATACGTTTTCTGGGATGTGGTTAGGATCCAGAACATACTCACCACTCTCTCAGGAGTCGATCCATAGGATTTGGCAATGTCCAACTAAACAACTGTCGGATCACTGTCAACTGTCTGTTGCCTCTTGCTTCCATTGTGAGATGTGCTTTTGTCGTTTGTGTTCAGAAAAGCCTGATATTGGACCGAGGACATAAAAACATTCGCTTGGTAATAAAAAAAGAAAAAGAAATATGTTTCCTTTCACGCTCAGTAGAGATATTGTTCAGAACTGGTTAATGTTTTCCGACTTCATTTCATATAGGGCAAGGCGACCCCTACTTCTTACCAGCATTCCAGCAGTGAACTTTTAGGCCATGTTGTTTTATTTCAAGCACCACAGCCTCTTCAGTAGCTTAACCCTTTCCCTCATACAGACTGGTTTAACCCTTTCCCTCATTAACCCTTTCCCTCATACAGACTGGTTTAACCCTTTCCCTCATACAGACTGGTTTAACCCTTTCCCTCATATAGACTAATTAAAGCTGCCCATTGCTTGTCTTTTGTCTTTCTTCTTTTCCTTAGCCTTTCAGCTGCAGCCAGACCAGGCTCTTCACCATCTTCGTGATTCTTTAGATCTATCAGTCTATCTGTGCCATCAGTTGTTGCTTTGCTCTTCTTCATGAACTTGGCTATCTTCATGGCAAACCTCAGTATCTACATGTATATTTAACAGGTCGATATCATCCTTGCTAATACTGAGCGTGGATATCTCCGGCACTGTGTTGGTTATCCGGGGCCCGGGTGCTCACACAAATTGTTGCAGCGTCACATATTCCCGTTTTCTACGTGCTTTATTTAACAATTTTACTATTTTGTAGTAAATAAAGTGTTGCAAGATTTAGCAGATCATCCATGCATATAATTGACACATGCACACTTATTTTTATAACGAAAAACATAAACTTCAAACAAAGCGTTTTGTTGTTCCACATTTAATGTCCATTTACGAAATATCCATTCTGAAAATTAAAAACCTTGTCGGCCATATTTTTTTACAATGGCACCTTGGAAAAGAGTACCTTCCTTTGCCTCGAAACATATTTTTTGCAACGCCTGGTTGCATACAAATCCAGTGAAGAGGTACAGTGAAACTCATCGAAACACATTGTGTAAGCAACTCACCTATGATTTGAATCTACCAGCGTCTCACAAATATTTACACATAAGCGCTTCTCATAATTCTGTCCATGACCACACGTGGTCCTTGTCTGATGAATCTTAATCCCCTTGGCAATCTTAAAAAAACGCTTTGCCAGAAATTTTCTCGGTGATCAATATACGAAAAGGGTATACACCTATAACTGCATCTTATCAACTTATAAGTTTCATCCAAAAGAAAAAAAAAGAAAGTTAGGAAAGAACAAAAAACTTGACGATATAGAAATAAAGCTTGACTTTTTATTATTATTATTATTATTATTATATTTTTTTTTGTTGGTTAATTGGAATAGTACTTAAAACTTTTACACAACGTGAGAATCGAAATAAACACGTTAAAATGAATACATGTTATCATAATTTGTACCTCAGTTTGTCAAACTATTAACATGTCAAAAAATAGCATGGACATTACTGAACAACGGGGTATAATGTATTGTGTATATATGCGTAAACGTCTAAAGGATATGTACAATTCGTTTGCTAATAATGTATCATATATTACGCTTTGATCCTTGTTCTTGATGGTAATTCTTGGGTTTCTGCTCGGAGATTTGAAATATTTTCAACGATATGTAAGCAGACAATTTCTCTTCCATTCTCATCATCACTTTTTACATTATCATCTGCATACATATGCAAAGTGATTTCTATTAAGAACTAAGGACTTGTTTTTATTTTGTTTGTTTGTTGTTATTATATTTTCTTTTATCACCATTGTACATAACATTGATGTTTTATTTCAGAAGGCCTCGTGTAAAGAAATTATACGTACAATGTTTGTAAACTTACTGAGCTACCTTCTATAAATAAAGATTTTATTATTATTATTATTATTATTATTATATGGTCAGCAAATAACTAAGTGGAAATGATTAATGCACAATAAATTGCCTACATGTTTATTATTTATAAAAACACTTCACTTCTTGTTTATATAAATAGCAAAAAAAAAAAAAAAAGACGACATTGATAAATTATGGTAGAAAATACCGGTAACATTAAAGTAGAGTTTTAACGTTATCTCTTTTTTATACAACCACTAATTCGGTACATATTTCTCTCTTGATAGATAAATTACGCTTACCTGTCGAATTTAAAACGCAATCGCAACATCTAAATTGACGTGAAACTGGTTATCTTGACAAACCATATTTTTTATGTCGAGATACATATGTGAATGTGTCGACAAATGAATTAACATGTTTCTTGAAGCATGTGATCATACAATCATAGACGAAATTCAAGTTTCTTCTATAAAGTCACAAATAACACTACTAAACGGCATCGAAGTCAGATCAGCGTTATCAGGTTATACAATGAATTTAGAAGTTTTAGATTTAGTTTCTTTATTTGAATTTGTTTATGGTGTAATTGTATAGAAAATGTATTTATTTTTAGCATGTGTGGCACAGCTATCGACGATATATGTGAGTATAAAACGATGATGATATTGACTACCAAATTTATTCTTTATTCCTTTCATTTTTATCGTGACATACAATATAAACAGAACAACACACATCTATAACATAAAGAAATATACGTTATCACATCGATAAACATATATACCGTACATGGAATAAGATAGACATCAAATGACACACAGCACGTGACACGCAACTTCACAATTACCAGTCTGTTCGCTCGGAAAAAACAAATCATTGATTTCAGGTTGTTGCGTGCACGCATTGTGCTTCTTCTTCACAAACTCTTTCATTCCAATGAATATGGAAAGCAAATCATTGCCGTTTTGTTGATACTCTATAAAAGAGCGAAGCGTGTCACGTGCGTTTCAAAGCAACTGTAAGCGAGCGTGCGATACTGGAACTGGTGGAGGTTAGTCCTCATCGTCACTGGACTCAACTTCCGGTGCTCGTGCTTCAATAAGCTACGCCGACAAACTTCTCTATGGAGTGGTTTCCGGTGACTGAAACAAACTTCGACAGAGGGATCTTCGTCTGTCTCAGCTTCTGTGAAGTCCCCCTCTGCATTGAAAACGGTATGGCGGCAGCAGTAACTGTTAGATATCCTTGTAGATTTGACATCCCTAATGCTTTGAAATGGTTTTGCCATTTCGTGGTTTCTTAACGCGAAGGAGACCGGTCCTCTCAAAACAACAATACCGTGTAAAATATCAAGGCTCTATCAACACAGCATCTGGTCAAAGAAGCGCAAAATTTAGCAAGATTCCGATTTAGGTACCCGACATATCTTAAACGTCATCCCGTTTAATTATTTGCATCTTCGCCTATACATTCAGGTCAAAAAGAAAATTTGCAAATCGAAATGTTTAAATAGACTTTATTCTATCTATCCACGGTTGGCCTGGTCAATACATTTTTGATGCATTTAGATACAAAGTAACTTTTACCAATGAAGGGAATTCGTAGTAATTCAATACGCTTCTTTCAATAAAAAAGTTCAAAGTAAGAAAACAATTTGCCTGTCTATGCTGCAAACACATGAAGAAAATTAAAAATTAACAGAGCTCTACTGTGACGAAGAAGCAAGATATCTTCTTTTTTTTCATGGAAAGAAATATGTCGTTATTTTGTGTCACAAGCAGAGCAAATGCTATATGGCTATACTTCATGATTGAAGGATCAGATATATCCATTTATTTTAAAAGAAAGAATAAAAGCCCGCAATTATTTATTATATCATATGTGACTCATCAAATCTTATGTGAGAAGTGATTACAGATCTTATGTATAAATCATGTCAAGAAAAGGTATTGGCTATTTTGGCACGCAATGTCTTTGAATATAAAAAATCAAACATAAAAAAGACAAACGGAATGCGCTATATATTGCATTGCAGTTCTTTTCTAAAAAAAATAATTTGTTAAATCAATAGCAAAAACGACTACGACATTGCTGAATCATAAAAAAATACTGGTAATATTTTTTCTCTCTTTGTGTTTTGTACCCAATCTCTAGTTTGATACACACTTCTTTGTTGATATTAAATAACACTTAGCTCTCGATTTAAAAACCGCATCCAGGAAATTGAAAATATAATTTTATTGCCATAATAGCCAAAGAGACTGGTCTTTTTCAAAACAGCAATCCCATTAAAGAGTGTCAACAGGGGCGTGCCTGGTGCTAAATTCGGGATACGCAGACTTGCTCCCCCGGCAAAAAAAATTGGGGCTAGAATGCCGTAGGTGCAATCTGAGGGGTATCTTGGGGGTAAATTCTGGTTCAAATATGCTCAATAATTTTACTATTTTCTCCTCTTATAACTCGTGGCGAAGGATTTTATTGCAGTTTTGGCACTTTTAGATTTTCGATTTTCTGAATGAAATATACGCAACTGCGTATTTGCGTAAGCCTAGGCACGCGCCTGGTCAAGCACCTATTAATACAGCATCCGGCACTAGAATCGCACGGATGTTTATCCTAAGTGTCTTCCTTTTATATGTATTGACAAGAAATATCTTTTAAAAGATATTCTGCATTGACGTAGATACTGTAAAGCGTCCTCGTCACCACAAACAGTAGAGTCAACAATATTGTTATAAATCGCACTTTAATGGTCTTTCTGTTATACGCCGTATAATATACTGCAGATGTTTACAAGTATTAGCATTTCCACAAAAAAAATCTTAAACAAAAAGTTACACTGTGGTGTAAAGGGAAATTATATGTCGAAGTACATGAAGATGAAGGAGAGGTTCATAGCTGGGAAATGTTATCAAGGCTGTTATTAGAAGTATTCTGATTCCCAATTCATGTGAAATAGGAAACTAAATTTATACTGCTGTACGTACATTAATCAGGTGTTGATCACTTATAGCATGGATATAAGCGACATCAGTTTGATAGTTCCATTGTATGCACCGAGCTGTAATGTTGTTTCGAACAGAATCTATGCATAGTTTTATTAAAGAAAGTACTTAGAGCTATAAAGCTACTTAGAAAATTATAAGCTGATTAAAATTGAGAAGTAGGAAAGGGAATGCAAGGAACAAAGAGACGTACTCTAGTCGAATGCGTCTATCAGTCTAACACCATCTAGCAACATATATTTACGGTAGCCTTTAACACAGTCCAGATTTCCCAGCGTTCAAAGCAGTTTCCCGGAGTTTGTTCCCGGCAATCTGATCTGTTTATCTTTCTGCGACTGACTGAAAGGGAACCTGTTTTCTATTACGCCAGCGGTGCGGGAGTAAAAAGTTGCTTTCTTGCTCGATAGTGTAATATCGCCGCCTTGGACCGGCGATAATAACGTTCGGCCCGAAGCAGGTCTCAACGTGTATCTAAGAAAGGTATTTTGAAAAATAAATGTATACTTATCGAAGAAATTGTAATTCAGTCCGAATACATTGTCAATATTTCATGATAACGAAGAATATATGTCAACTAGCTATCTCAACCAACAATTGTGCATAACCTTTTCCCAAAGCATAGGCATTTTCTACCAATGGAATTTGTTCAAATATTCATTTGGTCTTATCCGTAAATAGGTCAAAAGCTTAGCCGAAAGTATCGGCAGAACAGTAAATAGAAATAATGTAATAGACTCTGACTTGACTATTTGAGTTTACCGTCGCCTCGACAGTGTTTCAGTCATATAGCGACGTCCAGCTAATTACAAGTGCAGGAAGACCCCGAATGCATGGAGACATCCAGCAGGAAGGTTTCCTCACATGAAAATCCGAATGACCCTGCCGGGATTCGAACCCACGTGGTGAGGGGCTGAGTGAGTGTTAAATTCAGCGAATTAACATTCCATTTTAATAAATGTCACAATCAGTGTTTTCCATCATATCTTATGTACTGAAAGGTGAATTACAGTCCACAAACTTTAAATAAAATAATTCAAAGCCTGCAATCATATGTGAAAATGCGGTTTATGTTTCAACAAAGCTCTTTTACGTAGTTCCAGGATTTACTGATCCATGTCATGGTCACAAGATTTGTTACAGGTATATCCTGTCAATTGTCAGCAGTTACTAATATGTCATTAGCAATTGTATGAACAGTACAAAAACCATTAATTACACTTTCGTGTGTGGTCCTTAATGCAACAACGATTAATGAAAACAATTTATCGGCGAACTCAACCTCAACGCACACCAAGAAAACCTGGGAAGACTGCGTGGGTATTTAAATATTTTCATTATGAAATGTTCTTTTCATGACGATTAATCGTGCGTTAGCTAACTGTAGTTTGTACTGTTATAGCTCCCTTGCTTGCCGCTAAGCATATAAGGGTAGTTGCATGACTGGTTGGCCCGGTGTCAGGATAATGTGACTGGGTGTGGTATCATGCCACATGTCTACGGCGTGATACTGCAGTGTGGCAGAACTATATCTATGTCAAGTAGATATCATCTCCAAATGACTGAAATGCTGTCAGAACAGAACAGAACATTTCTTTATTTTCATCCAGGTATACAAAGTATACAGCATGGAGATTTGCAAAAAATACACAAACAAATGTATTTCAGTGAGTGTGTTAGGCAGTGTCGGAACGTGACATTCGACAAAATAGAGAGAAGAAATACTAGGGAAAATGTAGAGGGAGGGATGTAAATGGTGAGAAAATAGCAAAAGAGGAAGTAGTCATGTTATTTTAGTCAACAGTGTACATCAGTAAGTCGTTCGATGTATGATCCATAGTGTCTGGAGCTAAAAAATAATAATATATTAATTAGTTTCACAAGAGGGAAGCATTTCTATGATTATATAAAATATCACAAATGTTGAATGGTATTTGCCCCTTACCTTAAATGTTTATCTAACCGTTTTGCTACATAATCTACAGATCAAACAGAGAGACGCGTTACTAAGGGTAAAGGCTACACGCCTAAAAAAAAAAAAAAAAAAAAAAAAATAATAATAATAATAAAATAATAATAACAAGGTAAGCGATATACAGCGGTCATAAAACTAGCACAGTACACTAATTGTACATGGGATGCACGTGGGTTTTGGGATAATCGTGATTCGCCGGCCGATGTCGACAGAATGAAGACGAGGTGGTGAGTTATTTACAATTATCGTGCCAATTTATAGGTTTTTTGAAAATAATGTATTAACATATAACCGGTTGTTTTAGCTTCATGAAATGGAAAGAATATCATTGAACATGTTGTAATACAGTGTGGTTACTTACAGACAGCAATAATGCGACTAGTAATAGGGTAACAGTTCAGTCCGAAGGCATTGGTATTTTTTTTTTTTAATTCTATAAATCAATTAATAATGGTAGTGGCATACATGTAATTTGTGTGTGATCATCTGACAAATCAGTTAAGTCGGGGGGGGGGGGGACTAACAGTATTCATTATTAATTGAGTAAACAAAGATAATTGCCTTAAATGGATGGGATTTCTGCAATTAAGGAGAGATGATAAAGAAACTGTGGTTGGCGATAAGAGTTGTCCAATGTATCTTTTTCGCTGTTCTTTGAAATAGTTACAGAATAGCAAGTAATGATTTTCATCACCAACACTGTTTGTATCACAAAGATGACATTTTCTATCCTGGAGAGGTGTTCCTTCATACCTTCCGGTCTCAACAGGCAAGTTGTGATTAGCTGTGCGGAATTTAAAAATAGTTATTGCTTGCTGCTTACTTAAAATTGTGAAATATTTTTCAAATTCATGTGAAGTTTTGAAGTTACTGTAAATTAGTCCTTTATTTGAGTGTTGAAGACTATCGTGCCAGTTTTGTTTATATTGATCAATCAAAATTTTATTAATTTCTTGTTGAATGTTACTGTTTTGAATATATTCCTGGTTTTGCCATAGATCGGGTCGGCCAACAGAGGTAAGTATGCTTTTAATCTTTTCAACCCATTTAAATTGTATATTGTGTTTAGAGACCATATATTTGTAAAGTTGGTAACTTATTTTATTTTTGTTTCCAGTTATAAAGACGCAACCAAAAAGATATCATACGGCTCTGAATGGTAACTGAGATCGGATGACGTCCTAGCTCTCCATGTAGGAAAGAAATGGGAGTTGATTTACGCGCATTGGTGATTCTACGAAGAAAATATTATGGACTCTTTCAATAATGTCAGTATTTTCAAAGCCAAAAATTTCTGCTCCGTATGTAAGTATTGGAAGGACGGTATGATCAAATAACTTAATCATCAAGTCAATCGGTAGGTCTGCGCTTTTTGATCGTGTATAGAGTAAATGTAGTGCTTTATTAGCTTGTTGTGTTACATGCTTACGTGTTTTTAAAAATGAACCACTGTTGGTAAAAGTTACCCCGAGATAATGATATTGCTCTGTAAAATCTAGCGGTTGCGGGCCGAGCTTAAAATTGAAATTTCTAGTATGTCTAGCACCAAATACAATTACCTTTGTTTTTTTCATGTTAACTTTAAGATGCCAATTGCTGCAGTAATCATGGAATGCATCTAAACTATTTTGGAAGTCATCAGGTGTGTCAGAGATAATAACGGTGTCATCTGCGTAGAGCAAGACGGAGAGTTTAAGCCATTGTGCAAAATCATAGGAGTCATCCAGTTCTACACCATTGACACCTCGCTCTTGTAAATATAATTGAAGGTCGTTTAAAAACAATGAGAAAAGTGCTGGGGAAAGGTTTTCACCTTGTCTGACGCCGATCTCAGATATAAATGATTCCGAGAGTTTACCATTATGAAAAATACTTGATTTAATTTGTTGATACATGCTGTAAATAACGTTAAAAAATTTACCATTTACTGAGCTCTGTAACAGCTTATGCCAAAGGCCAGCTCGCCATACTTTGTCGAACGCCTGGGAGAAATCTATAAAACCACAGAATAATTTCTTTTTCTTCTTTTTTAATATTTCAGTTAATGAATATAAGGTAAAAATATGATCCGAACAGGAGAAACCTTTCCTAAAACCAGCTTGATTCTGGCAGAGCGTTTCGCTATCTTCTAAAAAATTACATAATCTAGAGTTAAGAATAGAAGTAAATACCTTGCCAAGGCAACTTAGTAGGGTAATTGGACGATAATTGTTAACATCTGTTGGGTCACCTTTGTTTTTAAAAATTGGAACTATGAAACCTTCCAGCCAAGAGCTGGGTAGAAATCCAGTATCAAATACAGAATTAACAAGTTTAACATACAATGGAAGCATGATATCTTTCGTTGCTTTAATATGTTCATTTAATAAATTATCTGCAGGGCTAGCTGCTTTTCCGTTTTTTAAGTTGTGTATGCATTTGACTATCTCTGTTTCTATAATTGCGGAATTCAGATATTCATTTTGCGGTAAATCATAGTAAGACAGTGGTATATCATCAGTTATATTATTCATATTTATTAATTTAAAATGTTCATAAAAGTCACTCACTGACGGTGTTTCATGCTCAGTTTTAGTATGTTTAAGATTTTTCAAAAACGACCAGTATTGTTTGGGATTTTTATCATTTAACCGTCTAAGTTTTTCATAGTTAAGTTGTTTATATTTTTTAATATGGTAGTTCATCATCCTTTTATAGGCTTTGCTAGCATTACGTAAGACGCATTTATTTGAATCTGTTGGATTTTGCCTAAAAGCACTCTTAGCCTTATGGTAAGTTTGCCGAGCCTTGTTGCACTGAGGACCAAACCATGCAGTTTTACGACATTTCAAGTTGCTATTCGTAATAGATTGTTTCAGAGGAAATGTCGCATTTGCGGCGGTTTCAAAAATATAATTAATTTCTTCGGTGACATTCTCTATCAGGTCAGGAGTGCTGTCTTCATGTGTTATTTTATCGGATAATTGTTTTAATTTAGCTACATCCATGTTATTTATAAAATCATTTACCATTTCAGGTTTCCAGATTGGCTTCATTGTTTGTTTGTTCTTTGTGTCATTAGCTTTACAGTTCATGTTAATGTCCAGTTCTAGAATGATTGTATTGTGGCCATCTGAAAATATACAGTCTGTTTCCGATACTTCAAAATGTGATATAAGATGAAAACATTCTGCAGTAGCTATTGCATAGTCTATAACTGACTTATCCCGGAATGTATAGGACCCGATACCCTTGTCATTATTTAATCTGCCATTTAAGATGAAAATGTTGTTACATCTACATGTTTCAATCAATCGAAGGCCATTAGTGTTGCTTCTATGGTCTGAGGAACACCTCTCCAGTGGGATTCCAAGGGTTTCTAGAATATTATGCTTGTTTAGAGTAGCTTTGCTATCCTCATCAATATTAAATATATCATCATAAATAGGGTCTGATGGGAGAAAGTCACACAGCTTAGCAGTTCTACAGTTCGTATCACCAATGAGAATCACATGTTCAAATGTGGAACATTTGTCATTAATTTCGTATTCAAAATTAGAGAATTGGTCATTATTGAGAAACCTGGAACCTTCTGGTGGTATATATACAGCACCTATGAGAATAGGTTTATTGTTATAAATAGAAGAATTACTTATTTTTATCCATAATATATATTCACAGTCGTTATTAATGACAGTAACGCATTGGGCAATATTATGACGCACGTATATACCAATACCTCCGGACTTACGTTTGTATGGTTGGGATCTGTGTTTAGCTATAAAATCATATCCGGCAATATCAACAGTGTCACAGGCATCAGTATGTGTTTCTGAAATACAGAAAATATCAAAATCATTAATGTATTCTACAAAGTCTGGATATTCTAATTTTCTTTTCAGTCCACCGACATTTAAAGCACCCACTTTTAAATTATACTGTTCATTATTAATAGTATTATTATGTTTAATGTTTTTGTTTTTATTTTCAGGAGCAGTTGCTATCCCCGGAATATCCTAGTTGGAGTTCATTTCGCCATGCTGTGATGAAGTGACTGGAGCAGTCCGAGTGTCGTGACTATCCCATGGGCGTCTGAAGTCCGGAGGAGGATTGGCCTTTGTTGGACATTGGGTCGGCTGGTATTTACTGGATGGTCGGTTGCGCCCTCCATGTGCCATGCATGGTGATTTGGACTCTTGTCTGGAGCGGACGGTTGTTGACCTAGTCAGTGGGACGTTAAACCCAACAAACAACAAACAAACTTAAATTTGTTTCTCGCCAGAAGCAGCTTTTTCCGGGATTCGCAGAATAGACGATATCTAGAACTCGGATGAATGGAATTTTCCATGTAGGTACAAACAAGGTGTTCAGGCAATGTTGCTTAAAAGCATGCAGTACGATAGTATTGTGTAGACTTTTATTCATTTCTAACGGTAAAACTGTTTTTTGTGCCTTCACTGAATTGGGAAACCCCACTTTATTTGTTATTCCGGAGTAAAGATGACAGTATACAGACATCGCGAAAGGTAAAAAGTATCTGTGAGACATTCGGTCTTACAAGTATGAAAATTTTGTCAGACCGAAGAAAATCTGTCAGACCGAAAAACAAAGGAGAAAATATGCAAACTATATAGTTTTTGTCTTTCTTAAGGTATTTTATTATATATACCAACTACCCTTAGCCAATTAAACATTTACAATACATAACAAGCAAGAATGTAGCAAGGAAAGTTGTTTCCCCCTTATATTTACAGTTTAAGTTCGCTGAAAATCACTGCCAGTCATCTGGACTGAGGCGAAATCATTTTTATCAGACCGAGATAAAATCCGTCAGACATGTCTGCCGATCTGACACTTTTCGCGAGGTCTGTATTACGTACACTGTGTCGTTTTGTTAGTGCTTGACAGTTTGAATGTCCTTGTGTATGTCAATGCTTTGTCGTATAATCGTCTCTCGTTCATGTAAGGTTCATGTTGACTGTTTGTATTGTTAATATCTGTATCCATGAACCAATTCATTCTTGTATATTAAAGCATACTCAATTATTATAATTATTATTACAATTATTATAACCATCTTCATTCATTTATTCATTCATTCAAACATTCATTCATTCACTCATATTAATACCCCATTAAATTCAATGGCTGTGTATGCTTAACAACGCTCCTTTTTTATTTTAGATAACCTCTCACCTTTGTACTAGGGCCCTTGCGCACTTCAATTAGATCGTAAACGTTATTCTTTGTCTGTTTCTTTATTTAAGAAGAAAAAAACAACATTTCCTGTGCTTGCATGTAAATACATACAAGGGAAGATAGCCCCGCCTCTATTTTTTTCCACGGATTGTAGTACACTTGGTTACGAAAGCCCATTGAGCTCATTTTCGTTTAAACGCGTTACGTTCGCCCTTTGCTTTTTAGCTAGATCTCCGATCGACGACGTTTTCTTTTAATTTTTCTATTTTTTTATGTTCACTACGAAAAGTAAATTAATCGACCATTTTGGATTAGAATTATATTATGTTCTATCTTTATATTATTTTTTGTAGATTAATATAGATTTCCTATATGTCAAGCGATACGATTTATTAGTTATTTGTTCAGAATATAATTATATGAATATACATTGTAGATAAGTGGGGATACGTTCATTTTGATAATTTAGAATATAATAATTGGGTAAGGAATGTACGGCAACATTTATATTCAAGCGACTTTGGTTATGTGCAGGACAGTCAATAAAATTTTCCTTGCCAAATATATTACCAGATAAAAGGACCAGTTTTTGCAAAATTGGTATGCACAATGTTGTAATAATGTAAAATTATCATGCAATGTGAAATTCAAAAGTGACGACAATGTTGAGTGTCATGTACATCCTTTAAATATTGACAATTAAGTTAAGGCAATGAGATTGCATTATTTTTTTTTTTTCGAAATTCTTTCAGGCGTAAGAAAATTACAGGCATGAGAAAATTACGGTTATAGCCGGACAAGGCCTATTGTACACATTTTTTGACCTTCCACATCGAAGTGTGACCTTGATCGGAAAGCTACAGACCTGGGTAGTGCGTCTAATAATGTTCACAGCATATAAACAATTTGAACCCCAGCCGGATCTTGTGTGCAGATGTCAGGATTCGGTCGATGAAAACTGGTTGGACTTTCTAAATGATTTTGAACAACGGATTGCATTGCGGCTGCGGCGGTATGTAAACGATTGAATCATATCAAAAATGCTTTATCTTTCTCGACAAATACATCCATTACCAGCTTTCTTTCAATAACTGCCAACAAAACGCTGTACTTTTCACTGCGTGTTTTGTGTGTTTCAACACACGCCGATACCCAAGCAAATTTATGTAAACAATCGTTCATCTTTACCATTACTCATATCTGGACTGTTGTTTAAATGTATTTCCCTCCCTTAACCGGCGACATAATTACAAAGGGATCATTAGAATCTACAAATACATGGAAAGTAAACAAGACGAACTGTTTGATTTCTGAACCCGTCTTGCAAATATAATGCACTTCTTGTGAGTTCACTGAACCATATCTTGCGAGTCACGTTGGGAGATTTTTTGTTTGTTTTATTTCTACTTTTTCTCTTTCATCGTACCGAGTTTAAAGCTATTGTGTCCAAAACAATTTTATGACGCATCTGAATTTTTTTGGTCCTATAAGTAATTCTTAAACATTTGGCCTCACATAAATGGAGCTCCATCATGTCGTCGCTGCGCGTGCAAAATGCCGTACAAAAAAATGCAACTTTTCAGGAGACGTACGTAAAAAACTGTTTTGTATTTAATAGTTAACGTTCAAACTAAGAAAATATGTTATTTTAACTTTGTTTTCAAATGCAATAGTCGGAATAATTAAGTGTTGTATAATAGAAAAGTTAATCTAGTTTTTCTGATTTACGACATATTTGCTCTGAAAAATAAAGATTACATTTTATACGATGGACGTAAATGTAATGAGGTCAAAGTTACGAGGTATTTACATAATGTAGAAATAAAAGTTAGGTGGATAATTCATCAAATAAAACTCCAAAACAAGTCTTTCAATGCTTTATTTGAACTGAGAACAAAGCAACTTGAATGAATCATAATGTAATATGCTATTCACACAAATCGCATCATCTGTAGGTAAACGGCAAACTTCCCACATCAAAATATTATATCAGTTTTTTTATATAGTCTGGATGTGATATTTAGGTGAATGGCAACATTTTTTTGACAAAATAATATGGATGTTCATGAACATCCTTTTACAGAGATTAGCCACCTGTTACAAGTAACAAAACCTCATAAACAAAAATTAAATTAATTGACAAACTGTCAAAATCTAATCATTAAATTTAACTTAATTTAGTTCATCCTTTTAAAACCACAGGGAAATTGGAACATGAACAACATGTATAAACAAAATATTGACGTCATCTGATTTAATATTAAGTTGCTAACATTCTTCAAATTCACACTATTAGTCAGCACATAAGCAAATATCTGTCAGCACTGTCAGATTATAGATTTGTATGTGGCAGGTTATCGTAGAACCCGTGGAAATCGCGCGGAATAACAGCCTTGCGATCCTGGAGATGTTTATACTTGCTACCTTTAATCGGCAAAGGACCTTTGTGACGGCGTGGCCATACCTGGCTCCCAGTTTCATTTTGATTTGATCTTCGCGTTACCCGTTTTGGCAGGTCCCTGAAATTGTCATCAAAGTTTAGTTTGTACTGGGCCGTGCCGTCTGGACGATACTTAAAACAAACTACGTTTGTGACCACTGGATCCCCAGCTTGAGTACCAGGGCGTATGGATGAGTAGTATATTAGATTTGTGAAATCCAGAAAGAAGTCATGGGTCAGATAATGAACGGTGTACTTCTGTCTTGGCCGGGCGGATTCCAGGGCTTCTACGTAAGTGTACGGGCTGTACACAGGTTTGTTGCGAAGCATGTTTTCAAGAGTACTGTGCACACTGTCACATTCCATCTGCGTGTGTCCTTTAGTCAAGTACTTTTGGATGATGGTGATATTTCTGTCTTTCGCCAAGCTTAACAGTGCGTTCGCAAGTATTGCATTCCTGTTCTGATAGTTGCATCCATCGCTATATAGCACGACCTCAGTGGTATTTGTCGCCAGCCCTTTAATGTAATGAGTCAAACAGGAAGCAAATGAGCTTGCACAGAGGTCCCCTTCAGATTCATTCCAAAAGTAAACTGATACGTCATTTGTTGCTAGGTCATATACCGTAAAATTATGACTGGCAAGTTTTGTTTTATAATACAGCGCGCTTGCATTTAACCTAGGCGCAAACAACACAGCCTCTAAGTCCATAGTCACGACTTTAACATTTGGATCAGATAATGCCCTTTGCTTGTCGGAATGTTTTTCCGTTCGAGATGCTGTCTTTTTTGACAAGTGGTCATTATATTCATTTTCGGCAAGGTTGCCAACTTCGTAAGCACAACACGTATCGCATTTATCTTTCTTTGGTCGATACAGGGATCGAAAGATTTTTTTCATGAAACGCTCCTTCGAAAACTTTCCGGCTTGCACACAATTCAGAATTATCTTTACAAAAGTCCTTGTAAACACGATACAATTCCGCCATTGTTGTAAATGTGTTTTCAAGATAGAGTTTCGAGGAGTTGCTCCTGCAATAGTGTGACGGAAGTTTTGGTAAGCTATCGAAAAAGCCGTAGGCAGACTGTCGCACAGTTTCTGGAATACCTGTGTAATAGAGTAAGTGAATGACTGTGTGAACAGGTTTAGGGTCTGAGCTTTTAATATATTTTTATTTATTATTATTTATTTATTATTTATCATTAAAAAAAAATATATATATATTTATATATTTATTTATTTATTATTTATCATTAATAAATTATTATATATATTTTAAATTAATTAATTATCTTAATTGATTATTTCACAAACCAGTTTTGTACTGTTTAGTGTAATATTACATATGTGGTTGCTTTTGGGATTTACCTTCGCTGCTGTCATATGAAGACGTTCAGTTCATTAAAAGTGGAGGAAGACTCAGAATGTACAGAGGCATCCGGGTAGAACCACTGACCTACCGTAAGCCGGCTCGAATGTTTCCTCACATGAAAATTCAAAAGCCCCTTCTGGGATTCGAACCAACGTGGTGAGCAGCTGAGTGAAGTTAAAGACAGCGGCTTAACTCTCTCGGACACGAAGGCCCCTAACTTCTGTCATTGTACTTACCTCTAGGTTGTGTTTTAGGTTTATGAGAAGTTCCAACATTCTGTTCGGCGTTTTCTAACCACCCATACATCATCTTTTCTCCTATACCTAGCGTACTCAAAAACATTGACTTGCAGACTGGAACCTTGGTACCATTACTTTTTAGGTGGTATACATAAGACACCTTTCTTCTTCTCATATCATCATGGGGGTGAATTTTGCAATCAACCAAACTGACAACTAATACCTGTTTTCCATGCCAATCTAAATTGGTCCAAAATGTGTTGAAGATATAGTTTCTATCTTCTTCAGTTAACATATTACATTTTCTATTTTTACCAAAATTCATGCATCGCTTTGAACATCCTCTATCAGTAAGAATTCGACCCGATCTCTCGGCCTCAATGTATTTACCTTCAGTCTTTTTAAAGCCCTGAAATGTTTTTCCTTCCATCCTAAGACGTTTCTGAACATTTCGCTTCCAACTAGAAGGATCTGTCTTTCTTTTTCTCTTGAGGACTGGTTCACTTGTTTGAACGATTTCTTCATGCTCTATACTTTTGCTCATTTCATCGACATCATTTAGTCGAACAGACTGTGTCAGTGGTGTCCTGAAACTCCCCATGTCTTCTCCATCGCTATCAGTTTCACTTATAGCTAGGTCATGTTTAGTAGGCTTCCAATTTGGATCGCGAACATCATCGTCTGCCGTATCAAAAAGGTCTGAATTATCTTCACTGAAATCGCTTTCATAGCACATTAACCGTGCAGAACTGTCATCCTTACTCAATACTTCAGACATTCCCTTTACACTTTCTGCATTGTTATTATAATCTCTATCTGTGTTGTCAATTTTGGTGGCAAATAATGCATCTGAAGTGTCTAAATGATGCCAACCAATAGGTAATTGTTCAATATTTTGACTGCAATTAGTCTTACAAATCTCAGGCGTCTTTCTATTATTTTCTTCTATCCTCTCATGTGTTTCCTCATAAGTCTCATTTGAACCACTTGTTGAAACCATGTTATGTACTGATGGTGACGACTTTAAGTGTTGGTTTTTAAGTGCTAGTTGCACAAGATATTTACCACCCACATGATGTCATATTTCAACAGCCGTTTAAACAACCGTGGTGGAATTTAAATTCAACAGACGTATACTGCCCTTTGTATTCATCTATAACAATATAACGTGGTGTTGTATTTGGAAACCAAGAGTAGTACACATGTTCTATAATTAGACTTTGCTTGGCACGAATACTGTAATTTCCAATTTCTCTTGAACGCAAAATTGTACAAATGGAATTCAGTTTTTCATTATTAACAAAATCATGCTGATAATCATCTTTGCTAGACTGCATTTTAATTATCGCTGTCATACGCGCCTTGAAGAAACCAACCACAATCAGAGCACAAATATTCCCCAATATCAACGGACGTTACTCTTTTAGATAAGTTGTCGACACATTTTAAATGGTATTGCTTCTTACAGCCGACACAAAACAGCCATTTATCCCCATTTACGTCTTCGAGTATACTTTTGTTTCCAGGCAATACATGTAGTTCGTATTCCAATTTTAAGCTGTCAGTAGCCTGCATTCCACACGAGTTACAGATCCATTTTATTTCAAAAGAATTCGTCTCAGATGGCGGCGTTCCGCATACATTCTGAAATTAGAAGTGTTGTATAATGTAGTTTATATGCCGATGTCGGTAAACATGAAGTTTACATATCGTCATACATGGTAAAAAAGATCTAAAGACATAATTTAGAAAGCGAAAATATTAAATTCCTCCAATATTATTTTCTATTGTAATAATACGCACTACTTAACATATTATTCGCACTCAATATACACATGTAGTATGGTATTGTAACATCATTTGCTAATATTAGATAAAATTTAAATAAAGCTTTCGAATTTTGATTCAGTTAGACAATAATATACACCGAATATTACCCCCGAATTAATGCTAAAAC
The DNA here is from genome assembly GCA_021229015.1 of Solen grandis. Taxonomy (NCBI): domain Eukaryota; kingdom Metazoa; phylum Mollusca; class Bivalvia; order Adapedonta; family Solenidae; genus Solen; species Solen grandis. The sequence goes on from CM037786.1 coordinate 36,926,436, forward strand.
CTCGTAAATTTTCTACTGGCATACTATCCATGATTTTACACATAATTGCGAAAACTCGTAAAACTTACAATCCTCATTAGTGACGAAATATCTACATTTATTATGGCTATATTGTACATAATTTATATGATTAATGCATATATATTTATCAGGAACATTGAAATAACGTGAAATAAAAAAATTTAGGGAAAAAAATCGAAAAACAAAATATATATTTTACCGCCACAATTTAAACATGCTATTTTATCTATAAAATAAATATTATTTTAATTAAAGTGTGAAATGTGCTAATCGTTTATAGAAAAATAATATAAACTTATTACTTACAGTCATAATTCCACAGTTGCTCACCAACTTAGTTTTTTTACGTGCCTGTTTCAATGTTTACATCACAAAAAGTTTTACGAGGTTTTGAAGTTAGAATATACAGACCTATCGGAATACGAGATAGTGTCACATGTCAAATTTAACTACTTCTGATAGGCCGATTTTTACGAGGATTTGAGACAAACTGGAACGTCGGCGGGAAAGTTTGTCTTTGAAAAAAAAACGTTTTTAGCAAAATTTTGAGTTACGAGGTTTTGCACGCGCAGCGACGATGTGTTCACTGCCTGGAAAAATAATAACATGAAGCTGGAAATGAAAGAGAAATTATTTCTTGATATGATTTAACAACTAACAGGTTTCCTCTGCATTTGCAACACGTTGTTCTTTTATACTTTAGATAAACTATTTACGTTTTTACTCACGTGTTCAACGGCGTTGGTGTTGACGTCAGCGTAATGTTTTGCTTAAAGTTTTACGTAAATTATCCTTCTTCTTTGACAAGAAAATATTGCTTGGGTATCGGCGTGTGTTGAAACACACGAAACACAGGGTTTTGTGCAAGTGTCTAGTACTACAACAGGTTGAACGTTTCACACTTATCTCTGACTTCGGTAGGCATTTTAATACGATAGATTTATTCACAGATTTTGGCTTCTTGGATGTACATCACAACAGCAGTTTTTACTATAAAGACAAAGAAGAAAAGTCAAAACTTTCGAACAAACTTTTTTTAAAAACTTGGCATAATTATAGAGAATCACACTTAAAAAAAATTAGGGGATAAAAGATGGGGGTCTCCAAAGTCAAAAAGTAGCATGGAGATCCACATTTTTTATCCCATTACTTTGTTTCTAGTGATTCTCTATAATCATGTAAAGTTAAAAAAAAAAATATGTACACTTGTTTTGATTTTCCTTATTTGTCTGTATAGTAAAAACACGCCCTTAAAGATATACTTAACAAAACTTATAAGTACTACGATTTCAAACTTGCAGGACAAATCTATTTTCCAAAACATGTGCCCATTCAATAATGAAAATTAGTATTGGCTAAATCTGTCGTCTGCTTAAATGATAATCAACCACGCAAAACCAATTTTCGCGGACAACTCCTGATAACCGAAAATAGTTCTTTTAATCCTGACGCTAGATATATACACAACACTTTAGTCGGAGTACTTATAGGTTTTGTCTAGTATAGTTGTCTCACAAGACAGGGTACAAATAAAATGCGCAAACTCGCAAGTAAGGTTCAAAATCACCAGCAAGAAACGTTCAGTAGACATATTTTGCACCCTTGCGTTTAATCATGTTGTTTATGTTCACAATCCTGCAATATTTACAAATGACAAAATTACCTTTTGTTATTGACAACTGTAGCGGTACAAACTCGAAACTCTATGTTTAACTAATTAAACCTTAAAAAAGAGGATTTTCGTTCGTATGTAGTGCTGATCGCTTCCTAGCAAGTGGCGAGTTTCGTTAATTTTATTGTCTTAATGCTAAAATTGATAATGTTGCATAACATAGATCATCAATAAAGTTTCCTTGGTACAATATACATTCAGATTGACATAGTATCCATATAAAAAGCAGTTTGATGCACAATTATAGCGACATCTACTCACAAGATCCGGTTGGGGTTCAAATTGTTCACATACTGTGATGTTGAACAATTGTATAAAGTTATTTATAAAGTTATTTTAAAATATCTCAAAACATGACAAAGTTATGATCCGGACAAAGAGGGCTAGCCAAACTTGTAACCAGATGATTCCTTCGGAAACCCTAATTATGGTAATCCATTCATCATCAAATTACAATCATAGTCCTTCGAATGCTTAAAAATACTTTAGTGCAGATGCAAGCATTCCTTGACTTAGAGTTACAAGCTATTTTGATCTAAGTTTTATTATGGATTTCATGTGCTATAAGATTTACATGATCTCTTCATAGAACATGCTCACAATTTTATGAAGGACGAATTACCTTTGTAACAAATGTTGAGTCATATCTGTGTCATATTTTGTTATTATTTTCATACTTAATATCATAATTATTTGGAATGACTGGTAATTCGCAATTAAGGACTACATTATTTGGAGGAAATGAAACGTATTTCATTCTGACATTTAGAAACTGCTTTTGTTATTTATTAATCGATATGTACCTTGTTTGTTTGTTTGTTTGTTTGTTTGTTTGTTTGTTTATTGGGTTTAACATCCCACTGACAGTATCTCGGTCATTTTGAGACAATGTCTACTTGAGACAGAGAGACAGATATAGTGCTGCCACCCAGCAGTATCACGCCGTAGACATGTGCCATGATATCACACCAAGTCACATTATCCTGACACCGGGCCAACCAGTCCTGGAATACCCTCATGTGCTGAACGCAAAACAAGGAAGCCATGCCAACACCATTTAAACGACTCTGGTATGCCGCGGCCTGGGATCGAACCCACGATCTTCTTATTCCAGAGCGGACGTTCAAACCATTCGGCCAACAGGGCCGGTAAATGCACCTTCCTCTCACCATTTGTTAATTACCTTATGTTATTGCTATATACAGTCAATGACAATAAAGTGATGTTGTATTGTATTATTGTATTGCCATTTCGTGAAGCAATCGATATCTCTAGCCTTACCCATGGCCCTTTATTTTTTCCACCGAAGAAAAGTGTAAAGCTCGTCTAAATTGTGTTGGCAATTTTATTATTAATTCAGTTTTCTGTCTTTCCTTTGCTTTTATAGTAAATATGTTTATTTTATACGAAAAATATTAACATGCATTGTAAACTAGACACGGAAAAACTTGATGTATTTCGCAATTTTTAAAAACAAACTCAATACTGTTTTATCAAATCAGTGTCATATCAAAGGAAGAAGAAAACAATAATTCAACAGTAATGGTTTGCTTCTGTGTATGTGTGCACTTTTAAAAGAGGTCATTAAGTGGGGATGGTGACCTATTTCCGATTCTTGAGTATTGGAGTCCCTGTTGATATAGTGGTAGTGTTTAGACTTGGAACCAGTTTTTTATACCACAAGATAAAACATTTTCATTTGACAGAATGTTATTTCGTAAACAGTTCATGCAGTATCATACATTAAATGTGTTTGGTTGTTTTGGGTGAGTTTAAAGTTCCATCAACAACATCTGAGAGTCATTAAGTACTGAACGAGTAAGTTACGTTTGCTTGTTTGTTTGTTGGGTTTAAAGTCCCACCAACAGTATTTCAGTCATTTGAAGACGATGTCTACTTGAGACAGATATAGTGCTGCCACACTGCAGTATCACGCCGTAGACATGTGGCAGGATATCACACCCAGTCACATTATCCTGACACTGGGCCAACCAGTCCTGCAACTTCCCCTATATGCTGAGCGCCAAGCAAGGGAGTTATGACGGTGCTATTTTTAACGACTTTGGTATGTCGTGGCCGGGGATCGAACCCACGACCTCCCGCTCCCGAGGAAGTAACGTATAACTCCAAGTCTTTAACTCCAAATCAATGGATGCTTGCACTGGAAATGAAGTCTTTTTGATCATTTGAAACACAATGATTATAATTAAATAATGGATGGATTACCTTAAACAAACTAAAAAAGACATAAACCCTCAGTTTTATACTGAATTAACAATACAGATAGAAAGAAAGAAAGGGGATGAAATCATATGTTGATATTATAACTTGAGGATTCTGAAAACGCTTGCTTTGGATAAGTGTATTTTAACAACGAAAGATCTTACTATATGATAATATACATACACTTTTCAAATTATTTTTTTCAGTTGTGTTATATGATATACATTTGATGGAATCCAGATTTCTTGTAAAACAACAACAACATATTATACTTGTGTGCGTATTCATTCAAAGTCCTTAAGTATTGTTCATCTTTACACGTGTGTATCATTTTATTGCATTCTTTGTAAACGCATAAAAGAACCAAACAAATTGTCGCAAAAAGTTATTTTGACTCATGTAAATAATTTTGCTTATTTAATTAAAAATGAATATTCTCCAGACAAAATACTGATATCTAAAGTATGTGACATAAATGTCGATCCAACCAATTAAATCCTCATTAGGACCACTCCTTTTTCTAACAAGAGAACTATATAATGATAATTATGCTTCATTAATGCTGATGATTACAATGTATATAGTTTGTTAAAAACCGAGAAGACTCTTAAAAAAGCTTACATAATTGTTTTATTATTTTATTTGTAGATTGTTACTTATTTTGATCCGTGTCGTGTTTGAGTAGCAGCGTGCATTAAGTGTGGATCAGACGGTTGGAAGTTTGGTATTTAACAGAACAGAACAGAACAGAACAAAACTTTATTTTCATCCAAGTACAATCATGTACAATATGGAGAAGAAAATACATAGACAATACAATATATACATTTCTTCCGGTTGGGGATAACGTGTGCATCGCGTTAACACTTGAAAAAAGAATATGGCATTATTAAGGGTATATATCCAAATATTTAATAGAGAAAGGAGAGACTGACCTACTAAAATATGGGAGAAGACAAATTTTGCATTTATGAAATATAGATATTTATATATATTTATATATCTATTATATCATAATAATATCTTTAATAATAGTGTCAATGAGCATTTCGCTATATAGGCGAATAAATAGTATCAATTTACAAGGTAAATGAATATATCAGAATAACCAGTGTTTTCGTGAGAGAGAGAGAGAGAGAGAGAGAGTAAACACACAGCAAAATTTGTTATCAAAATAAATTTTAGCTATTAATAAATAACCATAGGAATTTTCTTAAATCGTTTTTGTTGGTCTTCATTTTAATAATAAGTAGAATACACCAATAGAGAGAGATAGAGAGAGAAGAGAAACAGAGAGAGAGAGAGAGAAAGTATATTGCGATATACATGTTTCAAGATAGCGCCTCAGTCCTTAACAGATACCGAAAGCGAAACACAGTTAAGGACAGATGCACATATACATTTACTTACATAGAATTTCCAATTAACTTTCATTATACTAGGCTATCGTGACTTTGTTTCCTTGCCTAAGTCGAAAGCGAAAGATGGCAAGGTATTTTATATACGTACAAATATAAATGGTGTAGACATCATGATAGCCTAGTATGTAAATGAAAAGGAATAAAAAATATAATATGGAAAAAAGAAACAATAATAATCATGTTGGGGGGGGGGTAATAATAATAATGATGTCAGTGCAAACACTTACTGTCATATATAAAATAACTAATGTATAGCATTTTACAGTTATGCCGATAAAGTATGAGACAAATATAGGTCACTTGCAACAACGTGGAGAGAAATAAATCGTGGAGTAATTAATCAAGCATGATTTCGTAGCGGCAGTAAGGTTATCACGTGAATCAATTGCTAATCATGTGGTGTCGGCTAGACATAGACAGAGGTATCATGGAACGAAATTTTACAAGGCAAAATTTCGAGCTGACCTACGGTAAGTAAATATCGATATATATTTAACAATGAGAAATGAATGATAATAATTTTGAATATGTACATATACATACATGATGATTAAAATTGAGATAAGGGAAAGGATTTAGAAACAACAAAATTTGCATGAGGAGGTATTGGCATATTTACATATTATGTTAGTTTAATTTTGACTGAACCGTTGCATTATCTCTCGAATGAATTTGGTTAGATTTCTTAAAGTACACGGATCTTTACTTGACAGTAGAGAGTTTGAGTCTGTTGCGTTATGTATGAATTGACAAAGGAATTTATTTCTTGCACCGTTAAAATAGTTGCAATAAAGAAGATAGTGACTTTCATCCCCGACGCTGTCTGAACTACAGAGGGTACATTTCATAACATAACATCTTATTATTATCCTATGCACGAAGTACTGGTCCAACATCGAAAAAGTCGAGAAGGATTAGAGTATGTATGTGTTGTAAAATAATGCTTGTTCAAAATCGGTGTAAAAGGGTAAGTATTAGTTGTTGTTTTTTGTTGTTGTTGTTTTGTTGTTGTTGTTGTTGTTTTGTATCACATATCAATTATGTATAAGCTCACACGTCGTGTTAAGAAGCGATCTCTCTTACATTAAACCCTCATGGGTCTCGAGTATACGTCAAAAACACTTGCCAAACATGCGCGCGGTCTACTTGAAAAAACAAACAAACAAAAACAACTTCCTAAACGTGTTTTACTCGTTCTTTATATAGAAATACTACATTATTCGAAGTGGTTGAAAAGCATGTGACTAATATATTTCCCCCATATTATGAAATGTCACATGAAGGTAAGCTTAGTTACAACCTGGATGTAGTGGTGACGTCAGGCTCCTCTCGTCTTGCAGTTTATTTTCGGACACAATGACCTGGATCTTGTTCATGCGAAATTTGGTTAGTCTGTCCTCAACAGCGAGTGCTATATCGTGTATTGAAGCTATGAACTAACCTATTGCACATGGTTTTCGTCATACGACAGACGTCAAAAGTGTGAGTATGTGGCAAGCCACACTATGATTTTTTCAATGTGCTACGCGTATAGTCACGTGATTGACAATTGAACTGATTGATGAGAGAAATGCAATTTAGTATGGTTAGTTCATAGTTGCCTTCAACTACAAAGCCCGAGTGACTATATCGTGTAGTTGAAGGCAATTATGAACTAACCTATTTAGCACATGGTATTTTCCGTCCACTAGCGACAGAACGTCACAAAAGTGTGAGTTATGGGGTTTGCATAGTCCACATTATTGATTTTACAAATGGACTACGGTTATGTACGGTGATATGAACAATTGCACTGATTGACAGAGGAAAATGCCATGTGTAAGCTATTAGCACATGGTATTTTCGTCACTAGCAGAACGTCACAAAGGTGATGTGGTTGCATAGTCCACACTTATTGATTTTTTACAAAAGTGTGGACTACGCGTTATAGTTCACGGTGACTATGAACAAATACTGGCATCTGATTGGACGAGAGGAAAATGCCATGTGCTAAATACATTTGAAAGTGGTAATTCAGTAGTTATAGAATTAATGTTAAATGCAGGCGATTACTAAGAGCATGCGGTTGCTAAATGTAGATGGTATCTAAGTGCATGTTATTAAGTGCTCGAATGTGGATGTAATTTACAGATAGTTACTAAGTACATGTGATTGCTAAATGCAGTGGTTTCTTATTGCAGGTGGTTGCTATATACAGGTGGTTACTTATTGCATGCACTTGCTAAATGCAGGAGGTTACTAAGTACAGGTGATTGCTTAATGCATGTGATTACTTTTATATTATAAGCTGGATAAAGCATTGGAGGATAAACTTAACTATCTCCAGTCATGACGTCACATATGGCGTACTGAAATGAACTATTTCACGGACTACTTTAAAAATTTTCCCACGCTTTGTTTTGATCTAAATAAAGGTTTCTTCAACTTATTGAAAACATTGTTCATGTTATTTTGAATAATTTTAATTACTGACACCAACCATATATTCTCTTTATTGCATGCACTTGCTAAATCCAGAAGGTTATTAAGAGCAGGTGGTTCCTAAGTTCGGGTTACTAAGTGCATGTGGTTGCTATACACAGGTGGTTACTATATAAGTGCATGTGGTTGCTAAGTGCAGGTGATTCTAAGATTTTAGTGATTGCTTTGTGCAGGTAGGTATTAAGTACATTCGGTTACTTAATGCAGGTGATTACTAAAGTGTTGTTTTTTTTACAAAAATGTAGCCTGTTTAATTAATGTACATTTACACATATTACATGTAATCTACTTGTCGAAAGAAATTTATTTCATACGTATACAGACCAACCCATGTATGTTCATTTTTATTTGACCTTGACGATTGTGAAAATTTACTCAAACAAAATTATTCAAACGTTTCAAACCGATCCTGAAACAAAGATTATCTTTGATCTGATATTTAACATAAATAATCTAGTTTCGGTACAAACCTATTGCAGTTCGCCACTGCAAATTTGGTTTTCCAGGTATAATTGTTTCCGATGAGGGACATACATTTATAGAAATTAGGCCGAATACATTCTTGATTCACATGGACTTTTTATGTGTCATAAAAATGTGTCATTTAGAAGAACCTATAGCTGGGGATATTTGTCAAAGTGGCATTTATAATTGCCTAGTGGAAATATTTAGACCCGCTGTCTGTGTAGACACTACTTTTCTTTCCTTTGATATTGATAGCTTCAAACAAAAAATAGATAAGGTTGATACTACAAGCCATTTATAACCCACTTAGCTACGTGAACAAGAGGGCCATAGAGGCCATGGATCACTCACCTGAGTATAGGGTTACCAAAGAACATCTGTACTAAAACATATTGGTTTTGAAGGACATGGTTTTTAAAGTTTTCATTTTTTTCCGTTGCCATGACAATCAGAGTATTATATGGATCAATTTTATTTTAGCAGCTTTTGTGAAGGTTCACCCAAGGATCTTCACTGTTAAATTTAATCAAATTCTATCCAGCGGTTGAAACAGAGATGTCGTTTAAAGATTTCACTATTAGCCCCGCCCCTGGCAGCCATGTTTTTTAACGGATCGAAATAATGTTAGCAATCTTGGTAGTAGATTACCCAAGGAACATCTGTACTGAAACATTTTGAAATCTGGCCAGAAATTTTAAAGGAGATGATTTTTAAAGTTTCATAATTTATTTCTTTCCGTTGCCATGGAATCCAGAGTTCTTCATAGATCAAGTTTATTTTAGGACCGTTTGTGGAGGATAACCCAAGGATAATCCGTGTAAAGTTTAATCAAATTCTGTCCAGCTATTTTTCAATTGAAACTTTAAAAAATTAGTATCTGTTCTGAAAGATTTTATTCCATTCAATTATTAAGTGTCTATGATTTCAAAATCTAATGATTTGCCTTGCACAAATTTATAAGCTAGGATAATGTAGCAGTATTTTTCAATTGGCAGCTTTCGGGACTATCGGTCCTTTGATCTATCTTCTATCTTTATGCTAACATTTTTCTCAAACACTCTAAAATTCGTTACTTTTAACAGTTAAACAGTTTAAAAAATACATTTCAAAATTTAACCAAATTGCCTTGTGAAAAGTTTAAACTAAATAAGAATTTAATGATTTATAAATGACATTTTATAAGTTTTGACCCATGATAACGACCGGTAAAGTCACGATCCCCGAAACCCGGTGTTCCGGATCCCGGGATTTAGTATACACAAAACCGTTGGGCGAGCGTGAGCTATTATACATTTTACAGAGTGTACAAAAGTTAATACATTTTACAGAGTGTACAAAAGTTTATAAATCCTAATGTTGAAAACTCATTTGATAGACATATCGAACGTTTAGACGGAGACTTTACCGCAGACGAGGTAGTAAATATTATTTCAACACTTAAGTATGGATAGAATAGTCCTTGAACTATGCATTAATGATTTAAGATAGGGGAATCTCAGAGTCGGATATCCTTGGCTAGATCTTTATCGGTATAAAGATATTCTTAAGAGGTACGTCGACCAATCAAAAGGCTGCTTACACAAATGAGTACTCTTCGGTTGGATATCCAAAATCTGTAAGTCTAAGTGTCGTAAGTACGAGAGTTTCTATTGGTCCAAAAATCTCTACCACCTAGAGGGGCTGCTAATAGTGGCGCGGCTTGCTTTACAGATAATCCCATGGGCGCTAGTGGGTTTCCGACGCTAGGGGAATCTTAGCACCTTTACTATGTAATCTATTCAATTTCCTACGCAGTAATGGAAATTATCCAAATTCATGGATTAAAGGAGCAATATAATTGTACCATTATCAAAAATGGTGAAAGATAGTATAATCTTAAAAAGTATTTTTAAATGGTTTCTAATTTACTAGATTATAGATTACGTAATAGGTAATATAAGGTACTGGATGAGTTTCAGTTCGGTTTCAGCAACAAAATGAATGTACGGGTGATTGTATTTTTGTTTTATATGCAGTTAAAATAACGTTTTAGATAAGGAAAAGGGAAAACATATTCTATTCTTTTTCTGACTTTAAGAAAGCATTTTGTTTGGTTTATAGGAACGGAATATTATTTAGATTGTTTGAATGTTATTGTCCATTCTAAGTTAACCAAAATCACAGTATATAAACAATTTGAACCCCAACTGGATCTTGTGAGCAGATGTCAGTGTCAACCATTTTTCGTCGTTACAGTTGTGCAACAAACTGCCGTTTATATTACGTAAAACTTTAAGCAAAACTTTACGTCGACGTCAACACCTCCACCAACGCCGTTGAACACGAGAGTAAAAAAGGGTTTAACTATAATAGTAATAATGATAATGATGATAATAATATCTTTATCTACAGAGGGTAGCTCAGTAAGTTTACAAACATTGTAAGTATAACTTCTTTATACGAGGCCTTCTGAAATAAAACATCAATGTTATGTACAATGGTGATAAAAGAAAATATAATAACAACAAACAAACAAAACAAAAACAAGTCTTAATTTCTTAATAGAAATCACTTTGCATATTTATGCAGAAGATGATGGTAATGATGAAAATGATTTAAAAAGTGATGATGAGAATGGAAGAGGACTTGTCTGCTTACATATCATTGAAAATATTTCAAATCTCTGGGCAGAAACCCAATATTAACATCAAGAACAAGAATAAAAGCGTAATATTTGATACATTAATAGCAAACGAATCGTACATATCATTTGGACGTTTACGCATATATACACAATACATTTTACCCCGTCGTTCGGTGATGTCCATGCTCTTTTTTTACATGTTGATAGTTTGACAAACTTAGGTAAAAATGTATTAATCATACTGATTAAGTTCTGATGCCCGAAACAAGGAATAGTATAGCTAAAGTATAAAAGAACAATGAGTTACAAATACAGAGGAAACCTGTTAGTTGTTAAATCATATCAAGAAATAATTTCTCTTTCATGTCCAGCTTCATGTTATTATTTTTCAAGGCAGTGAACACATGATGGAGCTCCATTTATGTGAGGCCAAATGTTTAAAAGTTACTTATAGGACCAAAAGGCGTTCCATAGAATTATATTTTAATGATCCCTTTGTAGTTATGTCGCCAATTAAGTGGGGGGGGGGGGGACATTCAAACAACAGCCTAGATGTGAGTAATGATAAAGATAAACGATTTGCTTATGTAATCGGCGTGTGTTGAAGTACACGAAACACGCACTGAAGAGTACAGAGTTTTATTGGGAGTTATTGAAAGAAAGTCGGTAACGGATGCCTTTGTCGAGAAAGATAAAGCATTTCTTGATATGATTCAATCGTTTACATACCGCCGCAGCCTCAATGCAACCCGTTGTTCACAATCATTCAGAAAGTCCTACCTGTTTTCATCGACTGTTTACAAGATCCGGTTGGGGTTCAAATTGTTATTAATATACCGTGAAAATGCCTCAAGCTATATATACAAATGTGAAATCATATGTGAAAATGGCGAGATTTGATCAACATTTTAAATATAACCGGTTTATTAAATAAAAATTATATACGGGACTTCCTTTTCCTTGTTCCAATTGCGTTAGTTTACATGTCATCTTATTTTTTTTCCATAAATACTGTATCATTAAATGAGATATAATGGGCCTTTAGTATTTTGTATAGATGCAAATTACTCTCATTGATAACATTTTGCACTGGAGAGTATTCCCGACTTGACTTGACTATTTTAGTTTACCATCGCTTCAACAGTATTTCAGTCATATATCGACGTCTAGCTAATTACAACTGGAGGAAAAAGGACGAAGGTATGCGGAATATGTAAAACTGGTGTCATTTAAAAAAAAAAAAATCTTTCTCTTTTTAAATGCATTGTAATAATGTTGTTGTCAACGCGTATATACAAGTGACATATCTTAACAAATCTGTAACAAACATTTTTCGTTTCTGCCAGAAGAATATGTATGCACTGATTTTGGACGGAAAATGGGCTTGTAAGCGTTCCTTCCACCGCAATATCACCAGTGGGCGGAGAAAGCATCTTTGTACTAACGCGCACCGTCTTTCAGTCATACGGAAAGGATGAAACACACTGTGATAATATTGTATACGTTCAGCCCGAGCTTTATAATCAAAGAAACTGTAATTCAGTCCAAAAGTTGGACACTAGACTAGTATCTGTGACACTTCTAAAATGTTTTAATGTCAGAGATTTGAATATGTGTGAACTTAATCTTTAACCCTTTCCCTCATAGAGGATACCATGAAAAGACCTATGCGAACAGCATAAAACCAGATCAGCCTGCGAGTAACTCGCAGGCTGATCAGGTTTTATGCTGTTCGCTGCTCCTCAGTGGTCTGGTAATGAGGATTTTACAATTAAATTTGGTAAGGATTGAGTTTGGCTTTCTGCAGATCAGGCTTTATGTGGTACCTATTGAGTGCGTCAAAATGAGTCTATATGACGGAAAGGATTAAAAAGCAAAAAAAATCAATCATCAATTTGATAACGCCTACATTAATAATAAATTCGAATGATTATAGCTAGTTACGATTATCTCATCCCTTTTCAGAACCCATCAATGTCTTCATCCCTTTTCAGAACGCATTTAAACAAATAAGAGAAAAAAAACGGATTTATAGACAAGCAGATGTACTGATTGCAGATTTTCTATGAAAAGATATGGTACACAACTTAGGTGAGGGGAAATGTCATTATCTTTTCGATTATCTAATAAGGGGGACTTCGTCTGTGACGTATTAAAATAAAATACATGCGTAGGTGGTTGCAATTTAAAATGACGAAAATAAACAAAAAACTAAGAAATTATTTGATATTTGATTTCAGTAGGGTAGCATTAAGCAAACGTGTTTGCTCGGAAACAGAGTATAGTAAAAACAACATGAAAAATATATATTCATAAACTTCAACACTTATTTCATACCTTCTAGGAAAAATAAAAACAACGTAAAAAAGATTGAATTCAACGCAATCCCGGAGCACGCCAACGTAGCTAAACCAGCCCTCATATATCAATCTCCAACACAGGAGGTCTGTCATAAAAAAATAGCTGAATTCAAATGAGAGGATGAGAGGAGACGTCAGATGTAAAACAAAAGGTGTGTGTGTGGGGGGGGGGGGGGGGGGGGGTTCTGGCGTTAGGGATAGGGAAAATAAAGCATTTCGTGGAAATTCATATTTATCCTATCTTCCCCTTACTCTATAAATTGTTTCGAAATGAGAGTCGCTTATACACCCACAATGCATGTGGTCGGCATGTGGTCGGCAGTTTCAGGAATGCTATTTTTGAAAGTACAAGTACACTTTAAACAAATGAAAATAAATGTTTTCTGACAACTATATTGCTGCACATGTTTTTATCCCGATCATAATCAAAACATAAAATTACTCCCATCATAATCGGCAAAATCACCTCCTATTATTGTCCACAAAATCAACTCCCACCATTGTCCGCAAAATCAACTCCCATTCATATCCGCAAAATCAACTCCCATTAATATCCGCAAAATAAAGTCCCATCAATCTCCGCAAAATCAATTCCCATCAATGTCCGCAAAATCAATTTCCATCAATGTCCGCAAAATCAACTCCAATCAATGTCCGCAAAATCAACTCAATCAATGTCCTCAAAATCAACTCCCAATAATATCCGCAAAATAAAGTCCAATCAATGTCCGCAAAATCAACTCCCATTAATATCCGCAAAATAAAGTCCCATTAATATCCGAAAAATCAACTCCAATCAATATCCGCAAAATAAAGTCCCATAAATATCCGCAAAATCAATTCCCATTAATATCCGCAAAATAAAGTCCAATCAATGTCCGCAAAAACAATTCCCATCATTGTCCGCAAAATCAACTCCCATCAATGTCCGCCAAATCAACTCCAATCAATGTCCGCCAAATCAACTCAAATCAATGTCTGCAAAATCAACTCCAATCAATGTCCGCAAAATCAACTCCAATCAATGTCCGCAAAATCAATTTCCCATCAATGTCCGCCAAATCAACTCACATCAATGTCTGGAAAATCAATTCCGTTCAATGTCCGCAAAATCAACACTAATCAATGTCCGTAAAATCAATTCTCATCAATGTCTGGAAAATCAATTTTCATCAATGTCGGCCAAATCAACTCACATCAATGTCTGGAAAATCAATTCCCATCAATGTCCGCAAAATCAATTCCAATCAATGTCCGCCAAATCAACTCAAATCAATGTCTGGAAAATCAATTCCGTTCAATGTCCGCAAAATCAACACTAATCAATGTCCGTAAAATCAAATCCCATCAATGTCCGCCAAATCAACTCCCATCAATGTCCGCCAAATCAACTCCCATAATGTCGGCTAAATCAACTCCCATCAATGTCTGGAAAATCAACTCTTATCAATGTCTGCAAATCAACTCAAAAACAACTCCAATTAATGCCCGAAAAATCAACTCCAATCAATGTCCACAAAATAAAACCCCATCATTGTCCACAAAATCAACACCCATCATTGTCCGCATAATCAATTACCCCCTTCCATTCCCATAAAAAAAATTTCACTGTCCACAAAAAAAAAAAAAAAACTCCCCATCAATGTCCGCAAAATCTATTCTCATCAATGTCTGCAAAATTAACTCCCATCAATGTCCGTAAAATCAATTCCCATCAATATCCGCAAAATCAATTCCCATCAATGTCTGCAAAATCAACCATTTTACTACTCCCATCAATGTCGGCTGAATCAACTCCCATCATTGTCCGAAAAATCAACCGAAATCATTATCCGCAAAAATCAACCCAATCATAAATCGCAAAATCAACTCCCATGCATTGTCACTTACAGTTCAACTTATATTAGCGGCCATTTGTATTTTGCGGTCAATCTGCATTTAGCGGACATTTTAGTTTACTAAACTTGCATTCTTTACGTTTAACCTTTAATCAACGGTCACCTTTGTTACGTGGTCACATTCTCTTGGTCCCTTGACTGACCGCTAAAGGCAGATTTGACTGTATTTTCACTTGAATAATGGGTGACCGACGATGTGAACCTTAAACGATGTGAACCCGTTTGTGAGACAATGAGAACCTTACATAAAAAAATAATATGCAACACAATAAAATCATATCATACATTTACATTAAAGATATTTTGTATTCAGATATTTGTTGGTGTTTGGTTTGAATTAAATTTAATATAATTAATAAAAAGTTATTTTAGAAATAAAGCCTTCATACGGCTTTGGACACCTTTGAACACATGCTTCAAAATATATGATCGATTGTCAGCAACAATTTGATTACATGATGTCAAGCATGCTACAAGAAATAATAATAGAACACAGAATACAAATTTATTTCACGTGAAAAAAAAAACTTAAGCAGTTCTTTATCTTATATAATTTTTCACTGATATAGTTAACTATTTGATTATATTGGATTACATATTGTATACATGTACACACAGAGTATTAATCTTTGACTGCACTAAACAAAGTAGTTTACATCGTATCATAAATAAACACAAACTCCGGCCCAGGGGATTGGCTCCGTATCAATCATTGCAACACTGAGTTACCACGTGACCATAGTGTGTACCGAAAGTCATGCTATTTGTTACCTGTGATTTAACTGAAATTCAACTATTTTTCAGTTCACTGTGGCAGAGATCTGTGCGAGATCTCCTGCGTTAGAAATTGAAATAAACGGTTTACACACTTATTTTAAAGCTATTCACATCGTCCAGAGTACACATCGGTTAACATCGACCACGATTCACATCGTCCAGGGTACACATCGTTTAACATCGACCACGATTCACATCGTCCAGGGTACACATCGTTTAACATCGACCACGATTCACATCGTCCAGGGTACACATCGTTTAACATCGACCACGATTCACATCGTCCAGGGTACACATCGTTTAACATCGACCACGATTCACATCGTTCAGGGTACACATCGGTTAACATCGACCACGATTCACATCGTCCAGGGTACACTTCGTTTAACATCGACCACGATTCACATCGTCCAGGGTACACATCGGTTAACATCGACCACGATTCACATCGTCCAGAGTACACATCGGTTAACATCGACCACGATTCACATCGTCCAGGGTACACATCGTTTAACATCGACCACGATTCACATCGTCCGTAATTCACATAGTACGTAATTTTTGAATCAATGTGTGAGAAATATTTCGGATTTTCTTTTATGGAAACAGGGGTGTAACACTAAACTATCGGTTTAAAAAAAAAAGAAGTTAAACGCCATTGCCAAAATATCCTAGATGAGGCAATTACCTTGATTACACCTCTATGATCAAAGCCATACTTGAAAGAAATCCCTTTTTTTTCCTTCTTATTTATGTTTTTTTATTATAATTATCTATTGGAAATGTTTGTGTTTTATATACGAAACAGTACCTTTCTCATTATTGACGATATATATAGGGGCCTCCGTGGCCGACAGGGTAAAGTCGCTAACTTTAACACTCACTCAGCCCCCCCCCCCCCCCCCCCCCCCCCCCTTCCGTGTGGGTTCGAATCCCGGCAGGGTCATTCGGATGTTCATGTGAGAAAGCCTTCCAGCTGGCTTGCGGTAGGTCAGTGGTTCTACCCGGATGCCTCCATACATTCGGGGTCTATATGAATGAAATACTGTTGAAGCGACGGTAAACTCGAATAGTCAAGTCAAGTCTTGACGTTACATAGTACACATAACGTCTGCATTTTCCCGCTTTTTTGACGTTACGTTATTCGTGGTGACGTCGTTTCTGTTGTTTATGTTTAAAACTGATGAAGGCGTTAGCCGAAACGTTGAAGTAATAATAATATTTTTCCTACGTGCTGTCGTCGATTTTCCATCATCATATCCAACTTTAGTCTTATCCTTGATCCAATGAAATTTTGAAGAAAAAAAAGCAGTGAATAAGCAACTGTTTTATTGATTGGCGAAAACCATTTTATGATATTCCAACTTAAAATGAAAGTTTGATTGTTATTTGGCAGCAGAAAACAATTCAATCTTCCTGTTTAAACATGAACTCGACTCATGACTTTTCGCCAATATAGACTATTTCACTCCGAAATGAGACGAAAACCTACGGAAATCAACGAGCACTTCCCGAACACCTAATCTACATGCTGGTTTCAATCTGATTAAAATCAGCTCCTAACGTCAATTCGCTATACTACGCTGTAGCATAGCGAAGTGAAGTTAGGTGCTGATTTTAATCAGATTGTGCTGGTGTATAACTCCACACATTGTTCAACTGTAAATAAACATACATTCGAGATTTTTCCCCAGGCACTGACTGGTCAGTATAGTCATACCGGGTATTGTCGATCCTCTGGTAAAATAGTTTATAGCAAGCGTTTGTGTGTGTGTGTGTGTGTGTGTGTGTGTGTGTGTTTAAAGATATAGTCTTTAATGGACTCAGGCAACAGGAGCTATTCTATGAATTTATATAAAGGGCATGGTCGCAATGTATAAATGGATTACATAACGGAAATAGTCGACAAACTGAAGTATCTGTCATACGGTCAGGAAAGCGTTGGTCTACTGTACGAAAAACCCACAGAGAAAGAGATTTTTAGACTAGTTCAAATTATGAGGCCCTTAATTCTTACAAAGGCTAAGCTTGCGAAGGATGAGGACAATGGTATGTGTGTGTGTGTGTGTGTGTGTGTGTGTGTGTGGTTACTACCTAAGTCCTTTATATGTGGCTAAAATTATATGATTTATATTCACATGTTTTTGTATTGTATATGATATATGATTTGTAACAGGAAACATAATACATTTGAATATGTTAACGTTACTTGAACTAATGAATACTATACTATGACATTTAAAAATGGGTGGCTGTTTACCCTGTGTGCGTGATTTACGTGGTATTTTTGGCATATTTATATTGCTTATTTATATTGCTTATTTTAATCACAGGCTACCGGCGTAGGACCCCCCAATGATACAAAGTAACAATTCAAAACACATTTTATAACAAAGTTTCACAATTCAAGAAAAAAAAAATTCTTGAATTGTAATTTTTTTTATAAAATGTGTTTTAAATTGTTACTTTGTATCATTGGGGGGTCCCACGTCGGTAGCCTGTGATTTTTTTCCGAATAATATATGTTTGTAAATATAAGAATCATGCTTAATTTAAAGTTGAAAAGTTGAAATAAATAAAGCAGAATGTAATTAATCAGTCTACAGATAAAGAACCGTAATATTTCAATAATGAATCGGGAGCAACGTACTAGTAATAATAAATGAATGCATATTCTTTACAACAAAAGAAACAATTGAACCAACACTTAATTAAGGTCCGCTCATTCTTGGTCCAAGATAATGAAACATTAGGAAACCTTGGTTATTTCCGTGAAAGGCCATGAGGTCCGAAATGTAGCGAAACCCCTTACAGGGACTTTACCTTAAGGAAATTAATGACCACCTTCAACTTGTATTCGTGTCATGTGAATGTGAAACCATCATTTATAAATAGCCTCACTTCTAAGAAGCTGACGTATAACAGATAAAACGTGACCACTGATACCAGTATCCAACCGGATCCAGGGGATTTTTTTTCTCGAAAAAAAAAGAAGAAAATGTCCGCCTTCCTTATCACAGGGATTGTTTTCCATTCGTGCGAAGGTCATCTTCTCACGAACAGCGTTACAAATAAATCACGAATTCTTATGCATAACACGAGAAAATGATACGATTATACCTCAATGTACTGATCATGCAGTACTGATATGTGTCACAGCGTTGAACTCTTTCACACATTTTAGCATCTGGGGGCAGTCCCTTTAAAGTTCAGTGAATCAATATTCAACCAATCATATATATGTGAGTTTCAAGTAACAGTTGTATCGACAATAGGTTTTTACGACATTTAGGTAAACACTTGCTCTGCAGGAGGCACCGGGACACTTTAAACACTTTTTATTTAAAAGAAAATGCGGTATCCAGTGTACCTTCCGTGATTTGCTTATAATATCATAAAGCTGTGTTGCACAAAGGTGCGCTTATTCAAAGTTCGCCATCATGAATAAAAGTGGGGGAGGGGGACCAGATTTTGGCAACAAAGGTGAACATTATGAAATAAAAATCGTAATCGCATGGAATCAGCGCTTTCGACAGTGTTAGAAAATCCGGTCATATTGTTTATTTATACTTTGAATATTTTAAAGGGAATAATGACAATGTTCGGCAGTTGTCTTTCTTTACCAGTGTTCTTGTTGGTGTTAAGGCCATTCTTAAAATTTCTATGTATTATGTTTATTTATTGGGTTTAAAGTCCTTCCAAAAGTATTTCAGACATTTGCAGACTATTTCTACGTGAGATAGATAAAGTGCATCACGCGGTAGGCATGTGGCATGATACCACAGACAGTCACAATCAGGTATGCTGGGCGCCAAGCAAGGGAACTATACCGGGCCCCGTGTTCTCGAAAATACTTAAGTACTCTATCAGGCTCTAATATGAGTATTGTACTCAAATCCTTATTGAAAGCAACGGGCATGGTTTGAGTATAAGTATGAAAAACATACTTAAGTACCATTTCTTATTTTCGATAAGTATCTTTTTTACGACCTTGGCATGTTGCGGGCACTCTAACAACTGTGCCAGTGTGTGTTTAATCTTACAAGATAATAATACAGTGCAGGTGTTGGCGTTACTAGCTTGATTCTGTATGATTTTACTCGACTTGATACTCATTTGTTTTTGTTGTTCCACGTACGAAACTCATTTTTCTGACTCGAAACTCACTTTTTTTCAGCTTGAAACTTACTAGTCCTCAAATCCCAGGGGTGATCTTTTAATCTTATTACAATGGACGGTTCAGTCATTTGTATGTTACTCATACTACCACCACCGCCCCTTTCCCATCGACATTTAGACAGTCGGTCAAGTGCTCACAAACAGAATCACAAACAAACAAAAAACACATATTCTCTTGAGTAAAGTATGACTTAATCACACAGGATGCCTGTGTTTTATCTCTGGTTGGATATACGAAACAAGAGGGCCAAGATGGCCCTGTGTCGCTCACCTGAGTAAGATTGCTGTGTTAGGCATGATGACAAAAAATGTGGCATCTAAAATGTTTTTCCAACATTTGACTAAGTGACCTAGATTTTGATCCTACCTAAATTTGCACTCAACTTTCATGCAGTCATCATTCTTATCAAGTTTAATGAAGACTGGGACAAAAGCATAGGCCTTAAAATTTCAAGATTTTTCAAATTACTTTTTCCCCGGCCCTTTCAAACATCCTGACTAACTTTCATGAAGATTGGACTAAAACTGTGACTGCTAGTGTGTTCACAAGGTTTTTCTAAGATTTGACGTGATGACCTAGTTTTTGACCCCACATGACCCATTTTCGAATTCAATCAAGATATTAAGTAGACAAACATCCTGACCAAATTTTATGAAGATTTAGCTAAACTGTGGCCTCTAGAGTGTTCACAAGGTTTTTCTAAGATTTGACCTCGTGACCTTGTTTTTGACCCCACATGACCCATTTTTGAATTTATCCAAGATATAATATATACAAACATTTTGACCAAATCTAATGAAGATTTAGCTAAACTGTGGCCTCTAGAGTGTTCACACGGTTTTTCTAAGATTTGACCTGGTGACCTAGTTTTTGACCCCACATGACCCAATTTCGAACTCATCCGAGATATCATGTAGACAAACATCCTGACCACGATTCATAAAGATTGGGCCAAAACTGTGACCTCTAGAGTGTTCACAAGCAATTATTGACGACGGACGATGCACGACAGACAACGGACAAAAAGCGGTCACAAAAGCTCACCCTGAGCACAAGTGCTCAGGTGAGCTAAAAAGACTTGATTGACCATCCATTGAATTAATTCGCAAATATTGCCCTGTTGACTATATCATATATACAGTAATCCATTGTTATAATTTGTGCGGTGATGGGTGATTACTTGACTAAGAATAAATATCCTAGAATAAACTGTTACGTATATGGGAACTCTGCATGATTAATGGGGATGGGTCAGGCCCGGAAATACTAGACGTACTGAGTGCTAAATGGAACATGATACACAAAAAACGCCGTGTCCTAAATAGATCAACTTAATAAGTCATCGAGTTCTCACAGGAAACACGCCAATGACCTTTTTTCTAGCGTATTTGAAAAACATGAATCTCTCATCATCTAGGGTTATACGCGCCCAATACAGGTTTTTACTATATAGACAAAGATGGAAAATGAAAACTAGCCATGAGAATTTTCTTAAACTTTGCATGATTATTGAGAATTACAATCGAAACAAATTTATGAAAAAAAATGGGGGTCACCATTTTACTTTTTGGGTTATTTGTCCCTGAAAGTATTTTTTTGCTCTTTTCTATTATTTTTTTTTCTATATAGTAAAAACCGTATTGGGTGCGTATGCCTTTAACACAGAAATAAATAACCAGTGATTTTATTTTGGCGTACAGGTGGTTTCTCCTAGACAAAAGCTGACATGTTTTCCCAAAAACAGATAAATAAATAAATAAGAATACCGGTGATTCACGGAATCTTAATTAAATTTTGGGCTATTCTTTTAATTTAATGCTGAATTGAAATTTTCTTGGACAAATACTGCCTACAAATGGATGATTTCATTGTTAATTCAGAATTTGCTGATTTTCCCAATAAGAAAGCCACAGGAAGTAAAAATGTCTTAAAATCACTGATAATGTCTCAGCTATCAGGGAAATCTTTCTCCCTATACCAGCCCCTAACACCACATTTAACACCATGGAAAAACTTGATCAGACTGAAAGATTTCCAAGTCTAAATAGGTTTTGCAGTATTTCAACACCCCACACCCTGTCTGTGTGTGTGTTTTTTTTAACCATCTAGGCTACACTTATTTACTTTATGTCGATTGGGTAACAAGTTCTTACAACTTATACAAATCACTTTTGATGGTTCCTGGGACGGACTATAAGTACCTTGTGTACCTCCCACCCAAACTGGGTTCAAACCCACAACCTTTGGATCCCCAGATGTATATGTTACCACTGGACTACGGCGCCCTGTGTAACATCTCAAAATGAGATTTTCTTCAACAAAAAAATCTCAAGTTTTGTATTACCACAAATGTGTTATTTTGAAGAAAAAAATGCCTATTTCTAAGAAACATGCTAAAAATAACATGCATGCAAATTTTCAATATTTAAGTCAATGCATGAAAGAGTTAATGCCCCTAGATCTTTAAAATTTTGAACTGAGGAAAATTTATTTAATTTGAGATACTCTTGAAATACAGGACTGAACACCAAGGCACCAAAAGTAACCAACATGAAATTCGGGGTGTTACCTTGTACTTAATATAATATTTTTATTTTCCTAATTTATAATTCTATGACACACTTCAGACACAAACACTAAAGCACGTTCTTTCCTCGGATAATTATTAATTTTGTTGTCAGAGTCTGCATTTATTTTTTATCATTCCACAAGAAGCTTGTTAACCCTTTAATAAAGACATTTTTTGATGCATTGGCAACAGATCTGAACGGGAAACTTGCAAAGCCCAAGGGGCGTTTAACTTCAGAAAAACCCACGGCTGCCGATTCATTTCTTTCCATATATTAACCAGTTTTTTGTGTTTTTTTGTTGTTGTTGTTGTTTTTCTTCACAGTTTTGTTGTTTTGATCAAAAGCCAATACAGTAATCCGATTGGAAGGAGGATACAGTTTACAATGTCAAACCTGGCATTGACCAATTCGAAGATTTGTGCCCTGTAATACACTTCCGCTTAAGTTATATATGCCCCATATAACAATCAGAGCCATGCACATAACTTCGCAGTATAAGCTTTTAAAATGTCAAACCATGGAAATCTTAAAGGCAAATTGATCTTTTATTACCATCCCTTTATAATTTGTTGTCATGAGTTATCTCCCCTGAAAACTACAAAAAGTGATTTTCTCCATTTTCCTATGGTAAAGTTTAGATGTGTTCATGAAATTTGAATCAGAATCATATAATTCATCTTTCTACTGTGAGTTTTCCTCGAAAATCAAATTCAGTTTTTCATATTCACAGAAAGTGTATATTTCTCATAGACCTCAATGTTAACTTAAATACAGATTATCTCCCTTACATCTAATAAAACCTGGAAAAACTCTCAGTGAAACATTTTCATTTTTTGGATGTCTTCAAAGTGACAAAGTTTCATAGAAATATTTCCATCCAGTGGCAAGATATGGAATATGGGTATTAGGGGGGGTTATACCTTAACGTTCAATGACAGTATTTCAGTCATTTGGTGACGATGTCTACTTGAGACAGATATAGTGCTGTCACATTGCAGTATCACGCCGTAGACATGTGGCATGATACCACACCCAGTCACTGGAACTACCCTTACAGCGCCAAGCAAGGGATCTATACCAGTACAATTTTCTACAATTTTGGTGTGTCGCAGCTAAGGATTGAACCCACGACCTCCTGATTTTAGGGCAGATGCCTTAACCATACGACCACCATGACTGGTATTTCCAAAATGTTGACATCATTTTGACTGTCTTAAATATATTCATGCTAAATGTGCAAAATCGTCAACTTTCTAGTTGAAAATCCCATGGTTGATTAATGGAGAGTAACGAAATCATTCAAATGAATAGACCAAGGGTGTACAACGATGTGATCTAAATCATCTAAATCAATCTGTAAGTGGAACAATGGCTTCATAATAAAAAAATCAACAACATTAATTTGCTTTTATTACGATGTAATGACAATATTTGTGTAACAAAATGCTCAAAATGACTTTACTACTCTTTTAACATTGCAGAAAATATAACAATTACAAAAATGGTCTATGATCTGACTGTTAACATTGTTAAACGTCTAAATTAAGGATTGAATTATGCTTGACATATATGCAGTATTATGTAGGTGCAAGCAACAAATATAACAGTTTTTATCTAAATCAATATGAAACCATAATCACAACACATTCATATGGCATTTCTGTTTCTAAATACAAAACTATTGCCATCACCGAGAGCGAGTGTTACCTTGGGTACACTGTCTTGACAAAGCAATATATAAAACAAATGGAATTAAAGTAAAACAGGATGGCATGAGACAATGATCATATTTCCTATATGGCCCCCACTTCACTTTGTACAAAGGCTTAATGTTGAATGGGTCGAATCATATCGTAAATCATCATAACATTAAAAACAAGAGGGCCAATATGACCCTGAAGACGCTCACTTGAGAAATATTGCCTTCATTGCCTATACAAGTTACTATAATATAGCAGAGCTGTACATAATATATAATTCAAGAAGAAATACATCAAGATCATTTCAATTCCACAAACCAAACAGTACATGTGGCCAAAATTTGAAGGTTATAGCATAAAATAATCATAAGTAATATTAAAAGGACCATAATTCCTGACCCAATTAGACGATATAATCAATAATTAAACTTGGCCAAGAGATTATGGCTGTTAAAATTGTCATAAAGTTTGAAGATGATTGCTTAAGAAATAAAGATGCTAGAATGCAAACAAAGTGAAATCTGGCGTTTTTTATATTAAAAGGGCCATAACTCCTTACATAATTAAGACATTTCAGTCATAATCGAACTTGCCAAAGAAAGTACGGCAATAAACATTTTCATAAAGTTTGTAGATGACTGCTTAAGAAATGAAGATGCTAACAAATTAATTGTGGGTTATAATCTACGGACAATGGATATTCAGTGATCCTAATAGTTCATCCGTCGCACATGCATTAGAGTTTTTTTATGTTTCAATTTAGCTTGAAAACTGTCGAGACTGGCTACTTCCATTTTTTTTTTGCAGTAAATAAAACATTCAGTTCTCAATATCCAATACATTTAAAATGATTTTTAGTAATTGCAGCAAAAAAAATCAAAACTTTCATAAAAATTACTGATACACCATAATTACTAATATCCAGAGCCACAATATTTATAACTTTAATAATATTCAGCATTCATTCAACATTCAATTAAAAAAAATGCAATTTTTGAGATGGCAAGATCACTTAGAATTTT
>CM037786.1:36951948-37001948 GCA_021229015.1 Solen grandis
AGCTTTGGCAGTAGTACACAATACCATATTTGGAAACGTGATCCTTGTGTGGTAATAAACAGCGAAAAACTAGAGATAATTAATCAAACGATTTTCGATGCACATTTTTAATATTTCGACGATTAGATCTATCTCAGTAAAATTTTGCAAACTTTTAGAATATAAAAATCTCCAAACAACGCAAACATCCTCTGTCTCTCTCACGCTCCCTCTGTCTCTCTCGCTCTACAATGTCTCTCTCGCTCTACAAATCACACTATCTTTAGAATACAAGAAACACTGAAATCAAAACTCAGCTACACCTCTGGCATTGAAATCAAATGCATCGTTTAAACTAACCTGTTAATACAACAGCGAACAAATTGTTTTCACAAGCAAGGTTTATATTTTGAATAACTGTAAACACGTGTTTTTATTCCTAGGCTTTCAAATTAAAAAGTCTAGCTTTATTTTTACATAAAGTTAATGGGCAAACTTCACTAATCAACAAAAAATGATTTTTTAAAAATATTATTGGGTTTAAAAAAGTAGCTATGTATGCCAAATTTGGAAAAAATATTTTCAATACTTTACGAGAAATCAACATATATACCTTGGTATCGCAAACAACCTACACTTGTCGGATTCCACCAACTCTTAGCGATAAGTAGATCTTAAAACTGTGGAATGTACATCTACCTTGTTTAAGAATTTAAGTTTTACCTTAGCGCTAAATATTTTTTGTGGACTTCGAACCCGGTGTAAGTCCCTTGTGCCTGGGGCTCTGTACATTTAAAAGGGTATATGTTGCTGAAGGACTGGCTGGTCGAGTGTCAGAAAACGCATGCCACGTGTCTACAGCGATATGTCACAAATGTAAAACAACTATGTGTCTTATGTAATCAAAAGTCCTATTTTCGTAGGGGCATGTAAATCCATAAAAAAAGGCGGGCAAGTAAAATATATTAATGTACTTCACAGGACCGGACAACTATGGCGACCGTTTTTATTTTGGTTTCCTTGGCAACGACGCTTTGACTCAGGCATCCAATAGCTCTTTATACGCCCTGGTGATACCAAAATACGACATTGAGACGCATATCCGCATGACTTATTCCATGGGAAACGATGTCATCATCGAAGAACAAAAAGCAATTGGTCGTATTCCAGTTAGGTTTTTCATTGACTCTTCATTGATGGGATGTTCAAGCGGTTTGTATATATTTTCTTATTTCATTGATTTCATCTTGTAAAAGTCATTGATTAATTTCCCGCCGTGCATATTTTATTTGATATTGAAATTTGGAAAGTAAAGCCTAACCCTTTTCTTTTTACTGACTTGTTTTAAGGTCTTGGCAAACAAGGCATATCCAGATCAGACAGCTCATGGGGAAAAAGCTGTCTGTTCAGAATCTTCTTTTCTCTCGAACAAAACTGAAACATATATTCTACAATCTACATAGCAAAGAAAACCCTATTGTTTCGTATACCAGTTAAATTTAAGTCAGTTTTCATAAAATCAAAGCTGAACACAAGTAGTCATCGGTTTTTCAAAGAATAACGAGTCGCCGTAAAGTTTTTCGTACCACCTCACCTTCCTATGGAACTTAAATCACTGCCCCCTCATTCTGTAGGCAAGAGTACATAACTCTGTCATGGATTTTGACATAATAATGCCCCTTTTTTTGGAAATTCTTGTTTTCCCTTTTCCAGCAAACGTTTTGTTCCATTGGCACGTACTAAAAAAAGTCGAGCGCGCTGTTTTACGGAAAACTTTTATTACAATATGTGATCGGCAATATCCGATATAATTCACTGATTTAAATTGACCAATCAGTGACTAGGGGGGAAATCTTAAGTCTATGTTTATCTCCAATTGAATAATTTGTAAAACTTTACTTACACCAGCATGTAGAATATGTGTTTGGGAAGTGCTCATTGATTTACGTAGGTTTACGTCTCATTTAGGAAGGGGTTGCTTATTTAACTGAGCCAAGAATGTTTTTCGTCGTATTCATATGCAAACAGGTCAGTACTCCTTATCAATTAAAGGGATTTATCAAAAGAAAGGGGAAAAAAACAACAAAAAACAAAACAAAAAAAACTCGAAGTAATGCAATCACTATGGCGGCGTCGTGGTCGTTGGCGTCGTCGTCCGCGTTGTCATTGTGATGAAACATTGGCAATATCCTTTAGACTATTAAACCTTCTTTAATCAAACCCCATATACTAGTTGACTACCACAAACTAATCTCTCCTTGAACATACATGGACAACTTGAAATGTGCCATAACTTCATAACTAATAAAACTACTTTCAACAAACTTTACATACTTGTCAACTATCACAAGGGCAACATTCTCATTAAGGGCCATAAATCTAGGTCCATTTTGACCAAATTTATCTCCCCTTAAATAATAACAAACGATCGATGACATCCGCATGCGGTGCTCTTGTTTTATTTGGGTCGTTTTTGTTGGCTATTGTTACTTGTATAATACTTATATATGTACATTTGTATAGCCAATTTCACGTTTTCTATAACTTTCTTCCACAAAAACATGCACCCACGAAATTGCCTTAAACAGGTGTTATTCTTGTATAGTTCACTGTCCACATGCACGGGTCATTTTATTTACTCATCCTCGAAAATGATAGACACGTGACCTCGTTTAAGGGGTCGGGTTGGGGATTGTCATACCCTAAACAATAGGCTATTATTATTAATTGTTTAGGGAGACAATTAAAATAAATATTGCGGTTTATTAAGAATGCCACGTGACCTCGTTAAAGGTGTGAGGTCGGGCATTATGTAATATCCGAAACAATAGGCCATTGTCCTAATTAATGACGTCATAGCGGACTTTCGTGTAGTGCCTCTGCCTCGATTTCTCCCCAACACACCTAACATACTACTTACGATAATATTCATTTACTTACTTTAAAATTAAGTTCAGTCAGCCATTTACCTTCAAAGTCAAACATGTAGGGAAAATGAATTTGTTGGTAACATTGTATTTTATGTTTTGAGTTGTCATTTGAAACTCTTTTGCACAAGTTACAACACCGTATGGGGACTAAAAGGGGACTTTGTAGATGTTTTTCGACCAATTAGAGTACCAGGAATAGAAGCCATTTTAGCTCGTATGTTGTTCAAGGAAAAAAAAGTCGAGATATTACCATCACTCTGGTGTCGACGTCGTCATTGTCGTGAAAAACTTTAACCTTAGCAATAATTTCTAAATTTTTATTCATTCTGCCATTTAACTTTGGATACTTGTTCACTATCACAATGGCTACTTTTTCATTAAAGCCCATAACTCTAGGTCCATTTTTAACTAAATTTATCCTCCTTTAAAATGTGGTGAAAAATTTAACCTGGCCATAACTTCTGTCATCACACTTCACATACTTGTTCACCATCACAAGGGTTACATTCTCATTATCATCAAAGGCCATAAGTCTTAGGTCCATTTTTACCTAATTTATCCCCAATTGTAATAATCATGCGGTGCTCTTGCTTTTTATGGTTTAATTCGGTGATCGGGTGTTGTTTGAAGATTGAGATTCACATCTATATCACATTAATGGCAGATTTAAATATCGGCATTTCATTGGTTCAACTAGCGCATGCGCAATGCTATTTAAATGTATATATATATATTCCATGTCCCCCTTACGCCATCATATAATACAATACTTTTCTGTAACTATGGTTTAATGAGTGACTTCATTCATATTAAAATAAATCCTGCTGTTGTTGAATACTCAGGCGGGGAAGCGGAATTCAGTAACAAAGGTGTCAAGATAGAATCGTTCGACCTGGAAGTATCGGTGCTTGTCTGTAACCAAGAATCTGACTCCATGGACTGCTACCGTGCTCTGCCAACTGACGTCACTGGAACCGAGTACTACCTTGCGTCTGCTGAAGCAACTGGAGATACGCCCGAGGTGATGATAGTTGGAACGGAAGACGGCACGGATATAATGATTACAGTTCCGTCGACTACAAGCGCCACTGTTACCATAAACTCTACGTCAGTAGCGGCTGGCGGGTCGTATACGTTTACGCTGAATGAACGTGAAACGTTTCACTATGCGTTGCTAAGCACAGACAACCAGTCGTTGACCGGATTCCATGTAGTGTCAACAAATGGCAAACGCATTTCTGTTATAAACGGGAACAGGCATTATTCGGATGACCATCTTTCTGCACAGATGCCGTCAATCGACACAGTTGGTGAATCCTACGTGCTTATCCCTGCCAGTCCGTCTGCAGACGGCCGACTAACCACTTACATCGTCCAGGCAGTTGAAGCGGGTTCGAATTTTAATATTTTTCTTTATCTATCTTTCAATCTTCTTAGATTTAAATCATTTACTGTCGTTCAACGACATAGCAAAATCATTGTCAATTTTATATGTATAAATAATTGTTATAAAAGAGGACATTCGGTGAAAATTTTGTTAATCGTTGTCTAAACTTGTTTTAGAGAAAACGAATTGTCATTGTTGTTGGATATATCAAGTATCTTGAAAGATGTCATAAGATTTATAAATCTGGTTCGCACGACGAATTACTGATGAATCAATATTTGTACAGGAAGTAATAGCGTCAGCTCCTGCTTCGAGAGGTCATGAGTTCGATGCCCCGCAGCGACCTAACAAAGTCCTAATGATACTTGCATGGCTCACTTGCTTGGCGTTCACCATATATACAGGGTAGTTCCAGTACTGGTTGGCCCGGTGTCAGGATAATGTGACTGGGTGTGGTATCATGCCACAAGCCTACGGCGTAATACTGCATTGTGACAGCACTATATTTGTATACAGTAGACATTGTCTCTAGATGAATGAAATATTGTCAGTGGGACGCTAACAAAGGAAGCTATTTTTACAGGTTCAACAATTGTCACAGAGTATACAAACGGTGGATCAAATGTACATACTCTTGATTCGGGAAACCCGGTGGTAACAATCGAAATTACGGAGGACAGTCCGTGTGAATTGACGTCAGACAAACGAATACTTGTGACGATGATTATGAATCCGCCAAACGGAACAGGTAACTCTTTAACATCATTGATCAACCGGGAAAAAAAACTGAATATGCCATTGCTGTTTTTGTCTCGCCATCTAGTGGCAATACATGTCCATAATTTGGAAGAATTCTTATTATATCCTCGCTTCATAGAAGTATGGTAACTGTGTTTTTTGATAGTGTCATTTAACTTGTCACGATAAGATTTGTCAGCAGATGACTGTGTTAAACATTTCGTAAGAATTTAAGCCCCCTTTCTATGTCGTGTTCGGTGTCTGGATGCTGTAAGTGTCTTGTTCCTACTTGGTTCTGTATGATTATATTCGTTGTAACCTATTAATTTCCACCATTTAGACACCAATACTTAAAATAAATATACATTTGATGGAATCCTCCGTATTTGTTAAAAAAAAAAAAAAAAAAAAAAAAAAATATATATATATATATAATAATATATATATATATATATATATATAATGCAGGCATGCGTTTTCAAATCCCTATTATATAGAATATAGTCTTTTTAGGTAATCTATCCATCATTAAATTGTGATCATGGTCCATCAAGTGCTTGTAGGTTTTAATGCTTGCATCTGCACTGAAATTTTTAAAGCGATTTAATGACCATGATTATGATTAAGTGATCAATAGATTACCTTTAGACAATTCTGCAGACAATATAATTTCTAGACTGAAACAAGCGTATATTTCCTGGAGAAACGTCATTATAGATTATATCTAACTTACAGTCCCCCTGAAGCTGTGGCAAATACTTGAATTTGTCAAATAGATAATAATGGGTTCTCTGAAAAATTTGAATATTCAAGTTTCTGATTGGCCACTTCTAAGACGCGTTGCAGACCGAGCACGCACTTCGCTTACACTAGTCTATTTTTGACGGATTTAGCTCCCTTTGATTTTGAAACTTTAGCAATGCAGTTTTTTTTGTTTTTTTTTTACCTTTTCTCTACACGACTGGAAATATTTAGCTTCTATCTTGCTTGTGTGATATTATTCGTTGATATATCTTGTTACAGTAATGGCCCTTGCACTCAAGTCTTCTTAGACCAGGACAGTTACTGGACTTGTGTCAACATACTTTTAATTCGCTATGTTACAGATTTAGCATATTCTGACTGTATTCGGCGTGTAGGTGTAAAGAAAATTACAGGTCATAAACAACAAACAAAGTTACAAACTTTTTGACGGAAAAATGGAATGCTAGGCTACAGGAAGGCGGCGATGAGCAATCAAAATTTAGTCTCTCTATTTACAGTGTTGGTTACTAGCTATACATTAATTTTAGAACCACAGAATGTTTCTGTGTGTGTTCATTTTATTTTACGGGAAAAGTAATTTGAAGCTATCTTCGATATTTTATCTCTCAATATAGGAGAGCATTAACGAGAAAATAATCGTCGATATATGTAACAAGTATTAGCATTTCAAAAGAATGCTAAAATGACCGTTAGACTGTTACATAAAGGGAAATTATATGTCGCAGTACTTACAGTTGAAGAAGAGGTTGGTTCAGCATCAATCAACGATGAAAAGAAAATAGGCTACAACAAAGCCTTGTTGATTTGTTAATGTCTTAGACAGTACCAGAAAAGCTGAAAGTCCCATACCGTACACTTCATATCGCACACACTAGAAAATTATCGATATTGATGAAGACTTGTACAGAAAATGACATAAACAACCTTGTAGTTAAATTGCATGATACTTATCTTTATATAATGACAGATCATGTGTGTTTGGTTCAGCATCAACAACGAAAAAAAATTGGCTATACAGCAAAGGGGCGTACACAAATCGAATCTGCCCAATTATGCGCCTACCAGTCTAGCACCGTCTAGTAACATGTACTTCCAGTAGCCTATAAACCAGTCCTAGATTTTCCCAGCGTTCAAAACAGTTTCCGAGAGCTTGTTCCTGGTAATTTGATCTGTTCATCTTTCTGCGACCTACTGAGAAGTGACTTGTTGAACTATTAAGTCAGCGGTGCGGGAGTAAAAAGTTGCTTTCTTGCTCGATAGTATAATTTTCAAGAACACGAATAAGTACCAATCCCGGTGACCGAGTGGTTAGAGCCTCCGCCCCGAAATCGGGAGGTCGTGGGTTCGAACCCCGGCCGCGATATATCAAAGTCGTAAAAAATGGTACTGTTTAAGCTCCCCTGCTTGGCGCTCAGAATATATGGGTAGTTGCAGGACTGGTTGACCCGGTGTCAGAATAATGTGACTGGATGTGGTATCATGCCACATGTCTACGGCGTGATACTGAAGTGTGGCAGCACTATATCTGTCTCAAGTAGATATCATCTCCAACTGACTGAAATACTGTCGGTGGGACGTGAAACTTATGTGCAAAATTTGAGAAAAATGTCCGTTACAAAAACAACAACGCTGAAACGTGTCAAAATGACACTGTTTAAGGTCTATGTGAAAATCGCAAAGAAAACCTAAATATTTATTGGCCACCGTAGATTATCGAAATACATTGAGATCTGTTTATGAAACAACTTACAAACACGCGAAAAATGGTCAGATATAACTGAGTGTTATACATTTTTAAGGGGGGCCGCCGTGGCCGAGCGGTTACAGTCATGGACTACAAATCTCTCAGCCCCTCACCGCTGTGGGTTCGAATCCCGTTAGGGACTTCGGATTTTTCATGTGAGGAAGCCTTCCAGCTGGCTTGCGGTAGGTCGGTGGTTCTACCCGGGTACCTCTGTGTACTCGGGGTCTTCCTCCACCTGTAATTAGCTGGACGTCGCTATATGATTGAAATACTTTCGCAGCGACGGTTAACTCCAATACAACAACAACAACAACATTTTTAAGGAGGTGCCAGTAACTTTGAAAACTCCATTTAATGTAGATGTGATATCTTAAATTATCGACCTTATGTTAACATAAGCACTTTTTTTTATCATTTTAGGTACCTATGATCCCTCAATGATAGTTTTGCCAGCTGTAACCCAGTGGTCACCAACCTTCAGCGATTATTCACTAATCAATCCTATTTTCGGTTTGGTGTTCAAATCCGACGCCTCCTCGAGTGATTTGCTAGTCAACGGAGTGAAGACGACATTGCGGGATAAAATGACCGTACATGGTAAGTGTATATTTTTTCACATTTTGAGTGTAATAAAAATCAATAGCTGAGTGGTTCGAGCGTCCGCCTCGGTAGCGGGAGGTCGTGGGTTCGATTCACGGCCGTGACACACCAAAGTCGTAAAAAATGGTACTGTCATAGCTCCCATGCTTGGCGCTCATTGTATAAGTGTAGTTGCAGGGTTGGTTTGCCTGGCGTCAGGATCTGACCGGGTGTGGTATCATGCTACATGTATACGGCGTGATACTGCAGTGTGGCATCACTATATCTGTCTAAAGTAGACATCGTCTCCAAATGACTGAAATACTGTTGGTGGAACGTCAAACCCAACAAACATAGATACAGATCGATATGCTTGATTGTATGGTTAGATTATGATCATAATGTTGTCATGAGAGGGCATGTAAATGACATTGACCGCATCGTCCATTTAGATGTCCTTCTTGAACGAGTCCACGTGGTTTGAAAGCAATGGCAGAGCATTAGCGTTTTTTACGTAGTTTACATAGTCGTGGTAATAAAAACAATTAACCAGAAAAATATCAATTCAATTTGATTGACTGTATATAATAAAATGGTTTTCAAAGTTTATCGTATTACTTAAAGGCATTCGCACCCATTTTTTTTTTACTATGTAGACAAAGAAGGAAAATTAAAGCTAGCCATGAGAATTTTCATAACTTTGCATGAATATAGAGAATTACAATAGAAACAAATTTATGGGAAAAAATGGGGGTCACCATTCTGCTTTTTTGCTCTTTTGTGTCATTTCCAAGGGCAGATAACTCAATATTTTGGGCCAGCAACATTTCATTTGACTTCAACTCGATGTTTGGTACTATATTCCCTGCCACTGTGTAAAAGTTAGAAATTCTATGCAACAGATTTTTTATCCTGAATTTGTTAAAGAAAAACACAGTATGTTTATTTGCTATAGCATAGTGAACAATCTATTAAATAGAATTTCATAATGACTGGAAATGAAACCATGTGAAATAAAATAAGGTATCGACAGGCTTGATTTTGAGTTATTTGCCCTTATTATCTAAACAATCTTTCGAATGTGGCGATTCCTCGAGTGATCTACAGCTCTTGTTTGACCTCAAGGAATCGCGAAACGACTGTGCAGCCAAATCTCGATACCCCAAGGTATATTATCCGCAGATTTTATTTTACCTTTCGACCTCGAAATATCGCAGTTCTGTTATATTTACCGTAAGATGTTTGTTTTTTTCTCCTCGAAGGGAGAGCATATAGTTGCCGCTTTGTCCGTCCGTCCGTCCCTTCTGCCCCGTCTGTTCCTTCGTTCGTTCGTCTGTCCGTCCGTCATAATTTTATCCGAAGCATTACACAAAAACTATAAGAGGTATCAAAATGAAATTTCATAGGTAGATCTCAAAGAGAAGTTCAGTGTACAAGAACCATAACTGTTTTGCACAATTTAGGAGTTATTGCCCTTTTTAATTTTTTATACTTAAATTGTGTCCGGAGCTCATATAGAATAAGAACTCATCAAGTGACAAAGCGCAGTTCGGGGAGCATCCAGCGGTTCTACTGGCACTTGTTAGCACAGGTGGGCACGTGTGCTCAGGATGAGCTATTAGGATCGTTGAATGTCCGTCGTTCGTCCATAATTAGTTTGTTTTCACTGTAGCATTTTCATTTCTCAGTTTCATTTCTCAGCATTCTTAAGCATTTTTCTATAAACTTTATTGCAATATTAATAACCATGATCTCTCATGATCTCTCTCAATTACGTTTATAGCGGATATATCAATTAAATGATAAAAAATGCCAGATTTCACTGTTTGTACACTCTTGTTACATTAGCTTACATAGGGAGTTTTTGTACCACGGTACAGTTTTGTGTGTGAAAATTGAATTTTGATCTTGGTTGACCTTGATCAAGACCCAGTGACTAACTTTTGAATTTTGAAGGTTTGGCCTTCAAATTTTGACCAAGTTCCATTTTGTGTGTGGAATTCAAATGAATTTGCTGCATTTCTGGATGGATTATGTATTCAGTAGGACAGTTACAATATAGAAACTTGTATAGGCATTGTTTCTCATGTGACCAATTTCAGGTGTATCCTGGCCATCTTGTTTTTTAAAACGGATTTTTTTTTCTTCATATTTTAGCTCTGTTTTTGTATCCTTAAGTCTATGATTAGAAAGATATAGCATGCTATATTTCAACATTCGTGCTCAATTTTGTTTTCTCCATGTACATCAATAATCTAATCTGAATTTAAAACAGGCCTCCTAACTTTCCACCTGAATGCTGATTTATCAAGTGATGCAATACGTTTAATTTAAAATATAGAAGGGTAAAATGCTGCTGCTGTTGATGTTAGTGGTGGTGGTGGTGGTGGTGATGATGATGATGATGGTTACTATCATTATGTTGCAGGGCCGACAGGATATGTGTTTGGAAACTTAGATATGTCTTCACAAGCACTGTTAAATTTTTATTTAAATCAAACTACCAAGATGAGGGAAACGTTCATGGTCGTCACGTTTTTCGAAGATACAGATATAGGAGGCGTCTACTTGCCAGTTGGATATCGATATAACGTTTTTGGCTATGTAAGTAGTAAAACCTTGAGTTTTTTTTCTGGTGTGGTTTGGCTGTGTAAAAGATTTACCGTCACGGTATTTCAGTCTAGTAAATTACAAGTTGGGGAAACTCCGAGTGCACAGCGACACCCGGATGTAAACCCTGACCTACCGCAAGCCAGCTGAAAGGCTTCCTCACATGAGAAATTCGAGTGACCCTGTCGGGATTCGAACTCACAGGGGTGAGTAGCTGAGTAATATAGAGTCAGAGATTTTAACCGGCTGACTTCACCTGCTCGGCAACGGAGGAGCAGCAACTTTCGTTCATATCTTATTTTTCACTGTTTCCTTTAATATCAAGAAAAACTCGCTTGCTAATGTTAAAATGGTTATTTGCCAAGGGACATGGAAAATCAGACAATTTGCCCATATGTTTGAGTTTATCTCCACTTTTCAAAAAAAAATGTGGAGCTTTTTCCAGGACTCTCTCGTCGGAGTCGGCGTTGTTTATTGTTTGTTTTCAGGACCATCTAGCATACTACTGTCAATAGCAGAACCAATTTCAAAATGACAAGTAACTCTTTAACTTTAAATTGACACAGTTATGAACCTTTCAACCTAGATTTTTCTTTGCTGTGCATTTTGAATATTAGATTTATTTGGAAATTGGTATATTTTTGGTTAATGTTTGCCATACAGGTTCTTATCTCATTAAGTACTAAAGCTGGGTGTAAAATTCCCTTTTACCTTATAACACAATGATGTTTTATGTTAACACTACAGCTTGTAACTGTGAGAAACCTGTGGCGCGCTGTCCTGGGACAGCTCTTCTTTACGCATCTTTTTGCATATTAATACCTTTCATATGCAATGTAATCATAATTCGGATAGAACGCAATTAAATGATGACAGTTGTGTATTCGGCTGTCTATATAAAAAAAGTTTATATTTCACTATTGTGACTTGTATTGTAATGCACATTTGTATCCCACGGGCCTGTAAGTCCCTTTTTCAAAATAAGTAAATAAGTCAGTCTCTTCACATCTGTTTACGCTGTTACATCTATAATTTTAGAT
Organism: Solen grandis; assembly: GCA_021229015.1. NCBI lineage: Eukaryota > Metazoa > Mollusca > Bivalvia > Adapedonta > Solenidae > Solen > Solen grandis. Next base: position 36,963,721 of record CM037786.1, read on the forward strand.
GTTTACATAGATGTTGGGCATAATTTGACCTTCTCTATTTACAATAACATGGATTTATTCATAGCCCGAACTACGAAGTAAACGCCTAGCAGGCTTGCGGAAGGTTACTGAGTCTACCATAAAATGACTCGGTGTAACTTGGAAGTTAATATGACTGACCGTTCCTGTGGGTGTGAGAGATTAAAGCGTCCGCCTCGTGACAAAGTCGTAAACAATGGTACTAGTATAGCTCCCTTGCTTGGCGCTCATTGTATAAGGGTAGTTCCAGGACTGGCTGGCCCGTTGTCGGGATAATGTGACTGGGTGTGGTATCATGGCACGTGACTACCGCGTAATGTTACAGTGTGGCAGCACTATATATGTCTCTGGAATATCTTTTATTTAGCTCACCTGAACTGGATGTGTTCAAAGTGAGCTAATGCGGTCAGTGTTGACACTGATTTCCATATGTACACCATAGCATCTTCATATCTTCAGCAATATTCTCATGACAGCGTTTATAGCCATAATCTCTCGTCTAAGTCCGATGGTAGCTAAAATTCAGACCTGGAATTATTGACCTTGAATGATGAAAATACCAGAATTTACTTTGTGTACGCTATAGATCTTCTATATTTCTGAAACAACCTCCTTCAAACCTTATTACAATGTCTATAGCCATAAACTCTCGGCTAAGTTCGATTTTGGCTGATATTCACCCATAAAGTCTGGATATGTTAAAGAAATAAATGCCAGATTTCATTTTGTGTACACTCAATCATCTTCGTTTCTTGAGTAATCTTCTTCAATCTTTTGATCATAGCTCATATTGGCTTATTCGGTCAGGAGTTAGGGCCCATGAATTATGAAAAAGCCAGATTTTACTTTGTTTACATTTTAGCATTTTCGGTTATTAAGCAATCTTTATTAAGCAAAACTTATACACAACGTTAATGGCAACAATATCTCAGTGAAGTTTGTAGCTGATTTCTTGGACTGATAGAGATCTTCAGTTAAGGCCCTTAAAAACCATCTAAAATCTTATTGTCAGAAACCGGAGTATATTTTCATAGTGGGTGTTATTGTCTAGTGGCCAGACCAAGATTGTTCAAATCATAGCCTTGTAGTCAAAACTGGCTAAGGCGGATTTTCACTTTTTTTTATTTTTTTTTTTGCAAAAAATATGACGGATCTGTGACCTTCAAAATAAGATCAAGGTACACTTAAGTGTGTGGAGTGGAAATGACTTTTGACCTCGGATAACCTTGACCAACATTTGAATATTTAAGTAATGTACTATTTGGTGTATGGCATTTAACTATGGTGACCACTGACCGTGACCTAGTGACCTATTTATGAATTCTTAAGCTGCAACCTTCAAATTTGACTATTTTATTTTTGTTTTATTCGATCCCCAATCGCAAAACCAGAGTGGTGCAGTGAATTTCGTATTTAAGATACATAATTACTGAATTGGGTTTTAAACTGGGGGGTTTTAGGATTCTTGTCAGATTTTCATAAGCATCATACAGGGATTCCTTTTATCTCATTCTAGTGCCCCACCTATGGACAAAGAGGCGACCTTTTTGATAATGACTGCGACGGAGAGATCGATGAAGAACTAAACAATGGGATCGGTATAGTATTCCCAACATCTCTATTTTTATTCCCCTGCCAAACGAAATGTGTATATATAGGAGTCCGGTCCGGCGCAATATTTCTTGTCCAGAGCATTACATGAAATAAAAAAAAAAAGAATGTAGAAGACGACTAGGAAAAGTGTTCGAGAACAACATCTCTATCTGGTCCAACATCTCTATCTGGTCCAACATCTCTATCTGGTCCAACATCTCTATCTGGTCCAACATCTCTATCTGGTCCAACATCTCTATCTGGTCCAACATCTCTATCTGGTCCAACATCTCTATCTGGTCCAACATCTCTATCTGGTCCAACATCTCTATCTGGTCCAACATCTCTATCTGGTCCAACATCTCTATCTGGTCCAACATCTCTATCTGGTCCTATTTTTATGTTAAACTTTGATTCTTGTTGTAGCAATATTTTGTCGGGAACATTTAATAAATTTTGTCCGGTACACATCATTTATACTAATAAAAGGGTTTGGTTTAAGTTAGTTCAAAATAAAGATAGAGAGTGACTAAGGGAAGGGTAGTGGCTAAGAATTAAAACTTACAGAATTATTCCCCTTTGTGAAAAAATCCTGGGGCGAGCTTCTCACACGAATAGTTTCAAGTTTTAATGTACTTTCCACTATTTTTGTTTGCATGCGGATGTTGCAAAATTAAGCTTTGAACTTTAATTGTTTATAACCATTACAAGAAAAAAAGGTTTAGGTGAAGATTAATATTCGCGGATAAAATCTCCACGAAATCGACGTAAAAAATAGTGTCTTACGAAATTTAATTGGCTTCACAGTAGTTACTCTTTAAAGCTGCATCGCGCTGTAACGTGGTGAACAGACATAGACAACAAAGTTTTTTTTTAAAGATCAGAATTGATATTTCTTAAATTCTCTTTAAATGTGGATAAAAATATATGTTTTGTTTGTCATTTCTGTTTGGGGATCATACAAAATAGAGTTCATGTGCCAGATAACATCGTTTGTTAATCTTGAACATTATGTTTTAAAGATAAATGTTGACTACGTTAGGAGACATCTTGAAAACAGTGACATCATTAAAAATGTAAAATCGTTGCATATTGCCCAAAGAAAACGTAAATCTGAGTACATAACGTCACAACTTTTATCTAAGAAACTTGCCCCAGGTTTCTGCTGAAAGACACTTCACTGGGTCCAGGAATATTAAGTCCAATCCCACCTCGTCCCGTTCTATTCCGCCTTAAAAATATGCCGAATATTAAAACTAAAAAAAAAATACTTCGAGGAACAGGAATGTAACTTGACACACAGATCGCCATTGGCAGAAGGTCAATTAACATTGATAGGCCAATATCGGCATCCGTCTCTTTCAAGAGTGTTCACTATTTTCATTTTTTGTTTGGCTTTTAATGTTCAGTATTTAAAGCAGTACTGCAAATGAAAGACGCACACCTTTCCTCACGTTTGCTGGATTTGAATGGATATTTACTTTGAATTGTTCATTTCAAAGTAATGAAGCAGGTATCCATCACAATCGGTGGTTTTGATTAATACATCGTCACCGTGATCTGGATTCTTAATACATCGTCACCCACCGTGATCTAGATTCATAATACATCGTCACCGTGATCTAGATTCTTAATACATCGTCACCCACCGTGATCTAGATTCATAATACATCGTCACCCACCGTGATCTAGATTCATAATACATCGTCACACACCGTGATCTAGATTCATAATACATCGTCACCGTGATCTAGATTCTTAATACATCGTCACCGTGATCTAGATTCTTCTCAAGATTATGTCTCAGCACTCACCTGCTGGAATACAATGACACTTAAAAAGGGAGGAATCACTTCATTTCACTTATTTCGATGGAAAGGATGTGCTCCAGGGGTAAAGTATATGATGTTGATCTGAAAGTTGTGGTTCAAACCCCGCGGAAATGCTTTTTCGTGGCCTTCCCCTGGCGCAAGAGACTGGTCCAGTGAAGAACTGGAGTTAGGTTTAAATTAATTTCACTCACAAATTAAGATAAGCATATACATGTATAGTATTTACTTTGAGGATTGGCGCTTTGATTTTTACAAGATTAATGACCGGATTATCTATTAGCATTAAATGTTGAAATTCATTAACTGCATATAATTCCCTGCCACATAGTAAGATTGAAAACTGTAAGACTTTCTTTAATTATGAAGAAATACATTGGTTTTCTGAAACGATGCATTGATTTTCATAAGCTTTGGTACCTTTATATTTTCCATCAGCTATATCTCAAACCTAATTTTTGTGACATTCATATACGATAGATAAATATGAAACAGTATGTTACTGTGTTATTTTGGGCTTCAGACGACGACGGAGATGGCAGAATTGATGAAGACTCCACGATTTTATCATCAGGTATGTTATTTAAGTTACCCCTATACCAGTGTAGAATTTTGACGCACTGGAAGACAAAGCAGACCCAGATCAGACAGCTTCCTGAAGACCGAGATCAGACAGCTTCTTGAAGACCCAGATCAGACAGCTTCCAGAAGCTGTCCGATTTTGGTCTCCTGTTTGCAGCTTTCTGATCTGGGTCTACTGTGTCTCCCAGTGTGTCAAAATGGGTCTCTTGAAAGCAGTGGTCCAGTGGTAGGACATGCGTTTCGAGATTAGTGTCCAGGGTTCGAGTCCTGCCAAGGTCACAACTGATTTTCTTGGGCTAGATATGCAGTGTTTCACTTCACCAAAGTGTAAATTGGTACCTGAGAGGGCAGTATAAATCCGTGGCTGCCATAAGCTCCAATGAGATCGATTACCAGATGCCCAGAGGTAAAACCTGTAAGAGTCGGTGAACGTGCCCACGGCATGGAACTTAGACTATAAAATTCACTTATTTACTTGAGGTAGAGGGTTAAAGCTAATTAGCTGTATAATATTTCTATTAAAGCTAATAATACGTGTGGTAATAATGTAATATAGGAAGACTGATAATTTTGATTTTAAATTTGCCACACTTTACATCAGTATTCGTTTTCCGGTCTCCGTTAAGCCGGATGTATTTCTTATGTTTTGAAATGGATTTCCTTCTAACTATAATTTGGCTATTCCCTTATTTTCCTACTTTTTTTGTACTGAGCAAATGGATTTACCCCGCTTTATATAAAAAACTGTACTAAAATGAGCATTTCATTTACCCTTTTTTCAGAGTTTGTTGGCCTAACCAACATTCGACCGACCAACTGTAAAGTGTCGGGATTTAGCGACTTTACCCCCGGCCCGAAGACGCACACTTTGACCGGCTCTGGCGGGTAAGTTTTGTCGAATAGACATCATTTTTGATTGCAGAATTCCCTTCATTTCTTTCTAGAGATAGATATGTCGGCTGAACGTTTTACCCAATTATCCTTCAAATGTTGGTGTACGTAATTTTGTCACATGACGTGATATAACAGGTGCGCTTAAGGTAAAGTCCCTGTAATGGTTCCGCTACATTTCGTACCTCGTGACCTTTCACGAAGATAATCAATGTTTCCTAAAGTTTCATTAGGGTACTTTTGTTATCTTGGTAGAGGTTAAGTGGTCCAAGATGTAGCGAAACCATTACAGGGACTTTACCTTAACAGATATAACCATGTTAAGCTCAACGTGTATTATCCATATGATCGCTTAGACATGACCTTTTGCACTTGAATTGAAGGAAAATGACACATAACTACAATTAAACCCCATAACATGTGTAAAAATAAAATAAATACTTATTATTATTAATAGTTCAACTTCAGTTATATTAAATCAAACCTTAAATACATTGAGCTCCCTATGTTTGTGACAGTTTTAACCGGCGAATGAATATTAATGAAAAATAGTAATTGCCAGTGGATTCATATAACCTTTATCAAGTATCCTAAAGTCGATCTAGTAGGGATAAAGCAAACTGTGCATGATTTCAACAACTACTTTGTGGCAGTGGTTTTCAAAAAGTTTCAATCATATTAATGATTTTCACACAAATGTGCAGACATGTGACATTTACCGGTACTTGCATGCTTCTGACCGAAATATATATGTATGTAAATCCCATCCGAGTTTTGCGTGATAGTTTTAGCCCCTTTTGGTTAAAAACCTTTACCCCAATAAGTACATTTTGGTGATCTCCTATAAGTATATAAAAGTGTTTTCTTGTAAGTACATATTGGTGTTCACTTTTAAGTACATTTTGGTGTTCTCCTATAAGTATATAAGTGTTTTCTTGTAAGTACATATTGGTGTTCACTTTTAAGTACATTTTGGTGTTCTCCTATAAGTATATACAAGTGTATATGTGTTTTCCTATAAGTACATATTGTTCTCCGTTATGTGTGTCCATACCATGTGGTATATGACGTCATTTTATGCTATCGCGAAAAGCATATTTTGCATCGAAACAGAGTGAAAAACTTCTATAAGTATTTTATTTCTTTATCAATTTTAATGATATATCGCGCATGCGAAACGGAAAAATGTGCCCTATACAAGGGTCCCATTGATACTTTTGTCAGGTGAATAATTTAAGAAAACCTTTTGTTTGCTTACACATAAAGCACATCGCTATGTTGACCCGAATGATAGAAAATACTGTATATCTGACAAAAGAACCAGTATGGCGTTTGTGTAGTGCACAATTTTTCACTTCGCTTACGCCATATCCCATTTAAATCGGTGTAGAAATAAAATACTTACAGCAGTTTTCTTTTTCAAATCGAGGCAAAATTATGCTGCTCGTTATAGCTTAAAATGACGTCATATAACACGTGATACACAGTGTACAAGTACATATTAGTGGTCACCTTTAAGTACATATTAGTGTTTTTACCCGTGCTTTTCTACAGGAATAAGAAACCTCGACGGTAGCGATAGTGATCGGAGAATGTTTATTTTTGTGAAATAGCTGTGAGTGATCACTAAAAACATATTGGCAAGTTTGTTTTTCAGAACTATGAAAAAAAGTCGGAAGTCCATTTTACAAACACACTTTTATTGCTGTTGGCTATAACACTAAGCCACTAGCGAAATTTGATATAGAATGGAGTTTGGTCCTTCTATACGAATTAACACTCAAAAATATGCAGGAATCCAACGTTTTTTTATTGGATGACAAATAGATAAGGCCACTAATTTTGTACACATGTACCAGGTGTGTTGGTGTGTGTGTGTGTGTGGGGGGGGGGGGTATGGCGGTTAAACATACAAAATAAAACCACTTTCATTATTACCTAATAAAATGAGGTCACATAACTATTTGAAGCCTGTTAGCCCCTACATTTTTATTGATAATATTTTCATGAGTTTGATTAAACAGGTGTATAGATGACGTCAATTCGGGACCTTTTACCTGGGCCTCAGAATTCGAGTATTTGACCGACCAGTACAAGGGATCGGGTATTAAACCCAAGTATCACAAGAGCGGGACGTTTAATATCTCTATGTATATCAACCAACCAGTCCTGTACTTCGCGTGTGATATTTCATACTGCTATTCTGCTGCGGACACTTCCTGCACGGTAAGAACTGTGTTCTCGTGTGACATTCAAAACGGAGATCACACAAGGTTGTAATTTCCCATATTGACTTTGTGAACAAAGTCGTTCTAAAGCTCTTTTCGGTATTCTCATATTGAGTTTGCAATGCAATTTTTTAAACTGCTTTCTTATTAGTCCCCACCGGTGAAACCGATTGGAAACTATAGGTTTGTCATTCCGTCCGTGCGTCATTCCGTCCGTCCCGCTTTAGTGTCCGCTCCATAATTTGGACATTTTTGTATGGATTTCACTTAAACTGAACAGAAGTATTCCTTATAACCCAAGTGTGTGTCGCGCGCATTAACCATATGCACCCTTTAAAAGTCAAGGTCACGGGAGTTCTACATCTTCGAGTCCGCTCTATAACTTGAATATTAATGGATTGATTTTCATTTAAATTACAGAAGTGTTTGTCATAATACAAAGGTGTGTAGCGCACATCAACCATATGCACGCTTATAAGATCAGGGTCAACACTGTTAAAATTCGCTTTGCTATTTATAGGCTACATCTACGTGTCCACCCTGTAACTTCCATATCTATGGATGGATTTTCATTAAACTTAACAAGTGTCATTACAAGAAAAAGCCTAATGGGTGCTTGAAAGGTCAAGATCACAAGAATATTTAGAAATTGTCTTTGATACTCATATATAGGCTTCATTTTCATGTCAGCTCTATAACTTCCATAACTATGTTTGGATTTTCATAAAACTTTACAGAAGTGTTTGTTTTGCCACAATGATGTGTCATGTGTATCAAACATATGCGCACTTGAAAGGTCAAGGTCACAGGAGTTGTTAGAAGTTGCCTTTGGTATTCATAGGCTAATTTTCATGTCCGCTCTATAACTTCCATGACTATGTTTAGCTTTACAGAATTTTACAAAAGAATTTGTCATAACACAAAGGTGTGTCGCTCGCATCAATCATATGCACGCTTGAAAGGTCAATGCAGTTTCGGGGATCATAACCCATTTCCATTATTTTATTGTTTCTATCTGGCACAAATTCTTCACGGGGATTTTCACTGGTGGGGACTCCTGGCAGTATTGCTTGCTATACTGACAAATCCTTGTTAATATACATATCAATTCCGTCTCATGAAGCCTTCCATGTGGCTCACGGTAAGTCTGTTGTTTTTCCTGGTTACATCTCTCTATTCTCTCCGTCCCTTTATACCCTTTATAATATGAATGAAATATTGTAACCTAAATCATCATCATCCAGTTATTATAGTTTACCTCCAATTCCTCAAAATAGTCAATTCAGAACAGTTTTCGTATTAGCTCAAACATAAAGTTTACCAATATATTCAGTATTTATATTCTCGCCAGTAACCGTTTTTATAACCATTGTAAACCAGTTCTCAGTCTTCTTTACCTTTCGGGGGCCCAACGTCATTTATGAACACCATTTGTGTATTCGCAATGTTAGAAGCAACGGTTGTGATGACACCTGCATATTTTCGTTTCTGCTGTTACGCAAACACTTTCACTGCCGTATACTTGTTGTGGAATCCGGTGAGCGAATGGTTTGGCCACTGTAATCCGGTTGGTCCATTCGATCACGTCATTGCAAATGAAATTTATAAGCTAGTATGAGGCAACTACAGAACATATTTGTTGGATTTACACTAGTTAGAGTTGCATACCTTAGATCGTAAATTACGTAATGTGCATAGCATGCATTTGTTACTGCGAGCCGCAGTGAAGGGTAAAGAGGTACGCATGTATCAAGTCACACCGCATACCCATCATTGATTTTATCTTCTCGTACGTGATGTATTTTTCCAATGTTTATATAAGCTTTTTTGTTGAATTAAATCTTAAATCATACTTTTCACCCCAATTCAGATTTTTGTTCTGAAAGTAATTTATATCAATATTTTATGGTCGTAATGATGTGGTGGTTAGATAGAAAGATACATTGTTTATCTCTTCTTTTTGCTGGAAAAGTAGTCAGAAAGTAGATTTGTAAGCCCCGTTGTAAGCATGCAATATAGACATAAATGACCATCTTACTGTGACATTCTGCAACGGTCAAATTAACTTAAGGATTTCAATCCATAGATCATCTGTAGCAGTCGAAAGAAGAGAGAGGCGGTTCAACCTGCGGGTTTGGCTTCAAATATATCATCAGATGTGACTGTCCTACCGTACTTCGAGCCAAAACACTCGACATCAGGTGTGGCCGATGGTAGGAATCTTCATAAACATTTTCTTAACTATTTCGTTCCATAACATTACGATATCAACTATTTCGTCCCATAATATTTCCTACAATAACATCATAACTGTTTCGTCCCATAACTTTATTGTTCTATAAAATTACGATATCAACTATTTCGTTCTATTTTTTTTTTCTATCGTAACAATTTCATATTCATCTCGTTCTATAACTTTTTTGTACTTTAACACTCTCATAACTACTCGTACATGTGTATTTTCGTACCACAACAATTTCATAACGACCATTGTGTTTCAAAAGTTTTAGCCTACCAAAGATTCCTTCCAGTGCATTTCTTAACTTAAAAAAGCAAAATTAAAGACCGGCTATGGCTGACCCTACCAGACGTAGCTTTACCCAGCAGTTAAACTTGACCATAACAGTTCATTTCCTAGTCTCTTTTTGAAGCTGGGCCCAACTCAAACCCGTGGCCACTGGTTGTGCAGAGACTATCCGCCATAAAACGATACCGGCGAGTCTCATGGTTACTATGCCTCAGAAGAGAATCTTAGTACCGCTTCTGTCAGGTGCCACCATAATAGCGAGACCGGCTGTCGTTGCTTAAGATTTTTTTCATAATCTAGATCAGCTTATGCAGCTACATTATGTTCTATAAATACATCTGCTGCGATGTCCCTAACATTTAGGTAAATATATACCCTTTCGTTGCATGCTTAAATGAACCCAAGGTCATGTCCTCATGATGTTACAAAACGAATGTAGTCATTGTCTTTCCTGAAACCCCGAATATTCGTTTCTGGCTGGTTTACAATTTTGTCTCTCCCAAATATTTATATGGGGAAGACATATTGTTTTTGTCAGAGTTTTTTGTCTGTCAAACTTTTTGTCCGAAGCTTAACTCAGAGTATCAAAGATATTAACTTAAAACTTCACAGGCGGATAGATCTTATATTGGAATAGTGTCATGCACAAGAACCTTTAATCTGCACATCATGTTTTGGAAGTATTGCATTTTTTTAATTGCATGCTTATTTTTCGCCAAGAGCATGACATACCCACTACACAACCAGGGAATTCGAATCGAATTTGCCAAAACAATGTGTTTCCAATATAAATGAATACATTTGCATAAAAGTATTATGAAGAAAATCTTTCAAGTTACATTATACTTTTTTCCACTTTCAGGCGAAGTCATCCTCTCTAACACGGTTGAAGACTGCCTCAACAACTCGGATATACGGACCATGCTCGGGTTCATGGCGGCTCTGACCATTGTTTCCATAGCAACTGCGATTTGCTTCTGTTTGTTGTTCAGGCAACGTCGTAATAGGGACAAAAATGACCACACTGACCGGAAAAGAAGCTGGATTCAAAGGCATCATATGTCTTGATTCCTTTTACTTTGAAGCCTAAGGGTAACAGACTGAATTCAGATTAGCTTGCAAAAATAATCACGAATAACTTGTAGTCATTAATATCATCGTCACGTTTGTTTGTTTGTTTGTTTATTTAGTTGTTACTTCTAATAAATCTTAATGAGTGATTTTTCATACAGAAGGAAACGAAATATACCTGATCAGAAAGAAAATATACATAAGACTGAATCTTGCTCAACCATTTTGATGCATTCCAAGACAGGGTAACGGTTTTATTTTTTACTTGGTAAAAAATACGCAGGTATAATTCGTTGATTATGTAGCATGGCGTAATTCTTGGTCTGTCAAAATGCCTTTGTTATTATCTTATTGATATTTCGTTACATTTAATCTTGTTGATATGAGGTAAGAGCGATGTGTAGGAAAAACGTATCAACGTTGTAAATCACAATATACAGTTCTGGACATTTTATTTTCGGCGAAAAATTGATGTTAGGGCCGGTGTCCGGCATCTGCTTAGGATGACCTTTTTTTAAAATCTGTTTTATAAAGGCTTCAATATTTGGACAGTTGCTTAAGTGGATGGACTTTAACATTATGTAATTGAACAACTTTGATCTTGTCCTTTGACCTACTTCTGATGAAAAAAAAAAAAAAGCCCTAAAGGTCTTGTTTCTGGAAAATATTCCATTCTGCATTCCAAATAACATTACATGTACGTGTAAATTGTGTAAAATCGGTATTCATATTGCTAGCGAGACAGTCAAGGTCAGCCAGTAAAGCTCATTCCGTTCCGATTAATATTCTAGTTCATACTAGTTAGGGTATTAATGTATTTCCTACTTTTGAAGACCTTTACTTAAAAAAAAGATATATTATTTTCTTGCATTGCAGGTTACACGAAAAAATGTCAAAGCTACTTTACCACGTAATGCTAGTCTTTTCTTTAGTTAAATTTGATATTTTGATTTCAAAACTGACTTGCTCATTCATATTTGTTTTAAAAAAAACATGTACATGTAATGCGACACAAAAGAAAATTAGCCGTTTAACTAGTTTTAAATTGTCTGCAATTAAAACGACTATGGTTATTATGGTTATCTGATTTTAAATTAAGAAAAAAATTCTAGAGTTCTTTATAATTTCTGTGGAAATTTGCAGAAAAAAGTACTCCGAATTTTCAAGGTGCATGTGACGAAATCACGTGACGTTATGACGCAACCGATTAATATTAAATACATTTGTATGTTCTTTAAGAGTCGCGTTTTCTTAGTCCTTAAAATCTTTAAAAAAATCGTATCGAACTTTTCAGCAAGTTAATACTAGGTGGAATTTACCACGCAGTTATATTTATTTTCTATATATAAAACGATGAATATTATACACATAATTGACATATTGTCTTTTCAACGTTGATTCTGTTTATTATAAATCTTTTGAAATAATTTTGTTAAACATTAACATTAAATATTAAGCGCTTTACAGAGTGTTGTTTATTTTTTCAAATACAGAAATAACCAATCAGCCGCCCTCACCACTTTAACAACAACAGGAAGAGGCGGCTCAATTTGGGGTGAAGATCTTTAATTTTTGGGCCCTGGTCAAGCTTTGTGTCTGTATTAATAGAAGATTCTTTTGCAGTCATATTCAGTCAATCAATCAATATTTAAATGATGGCCAAGTATGGACTTCAGTATAAAAAATCATATGTAACCGGTCGACACGCCTTTTTCCTTTACTTTAAATAAAATAGTCAAATCTAAGGGGTCTATACCCACACCCCCTCCATGGATCCATGTATGTAGGAAATGTGTGTTTACCCGGGAGGAAATGCTCGGAATATCATGAGACTCTTTTTTTAATCTTTTCATTTTCCCACCGGTCCCGGTGGGCGAGTGGTCGTGGGTTCGATCCCCGGCCGCTAGTCGTAAAAATGGTACTGGTATAGATTATTGCTTGGCGTTCAGCATATAAGTGTAGTTCAAAGACCGGCTGGCCCGGTGTCAGGATAATGTGACTGGTGTGGTATCATGCCACATGTCTACGGCGTGATACTGCAGTATGGCAGCACTTTACCTGTCTCAAGTAGACATCGTTTCCAAATGACTGAAATACTGTGGGTGGGGCGTTAAATCCAACAAAAAGCATCACCGTCTCTTACAAGGAGATACAAGAGAGACTTGGGTTACATATCAAGATGAGTATCGCTTCGCCGCTGATTTTCACAATATACTGTTTTGATTTAAAAGATTGTCATCATTCTGGTGTCGTCGTCATTTTCATTGTGAAACACTATCAAAGCTTCTGTCATCGAGTCACGAGTATCACGACACATTCAAGGGCCATAACTCTTAGGTTTCAAAGGTCCATTTTGATCAAATTTGTCTCCCTTTAAAAAAATCGGTGACAAACTTTAAACTGGGCCTAGCTTTATCTATGCCAAGGTCACAACGGCGTGCATGCAATTTATAAATGGACTCACACCGGGTTAATCGAATACTATCGCCTTCATAGTTTGGTTAAGTTTACATCGTGGTGTTAATATTAACTATATTAAATGATTTCGAAGTCATCAATTCAAATAAACGAGTGAACGACCCAGTTTTATCCACTGGATTGAATCCAACAGATGTCCCCATTTGATTCAAATCAGTACAACAATCCTACTTTGAGTGATCTATACCCTCGGACGGACTAATTTGCACTGCCTGATGAATTATTCATTTTTATGGGTTGGCACTGAGATTAGATCAAACAGAGAGAGAGAGATGTAAGGAATTGAAGCGCATATCATTAACTTCGAAGCCGAAACATTCTGAAACGTTTCAAAGTGTTTAAATTATGCAATAATGCGTAAAAATAATAAAAAGTAGAATCGGAGGAGCGTATTTTATCTTGTCACACATATACATGTGTACTGGTTTGCTCCATTGACCTGAGACTGATCTCCGTGATGTTCTCCGTTAGTTTCCGTAAATTACGATCACGATCCAAACATTTAGTTCTAATGTAGTAGGGTTTGCAATGTTTTATATTTCAAATAAGTCCTGGTGGCTCAGTAGTAAGTAAGAGGTCTTGTAATCATAGAGTGGCTAGTTGGAATCCTTGATGCATATAAATATTTTTTTATTCATAATTATCCTCACTTTTTTCAAATTATTTGTAATGTGAATGGATGGATGAGTAATTTTATTTTTCTTTTGATTTTAACTGTTTCGAAGATTTCTTAAACTGTTTAATCCCATATGCGGTCGAGCATTGAGAAACTAGCTACTGTAGAAGAGTGATCAATAAGGTGGATAAAATCGTGCCATGTGTGATTTGCATGTGGTACATTAATTATTAAACACAGTGGTCACAAATCATTTTTAAAAAGAATAACATTATGGCCTGAGTTAGATTCGAACCCACAACCTCCAGCTTCGAACTCTAGCACATGATCATTTAGGCTAGCAATGCGTGTGATACACATGTGTTTCTAGTAATACATATCGAGGGCTAAGTGCAAAACGGTCGTAACTTACATGTATTAAAGAACAAGTTACGACCGTTTTGCGCTGAGCCCTCGATATACGTGTTGTACTATACATTACCTCGGAAACCGACAATTTCCAAGGAAAGGTCACTGAATATTTAGATGTCTCGGGTTAATATTGCCAGACAAAACTAGTGCTTTTCGTTTTATTTATTAATCATAAAGATACTCATAGCGGAGCGTATGGTAGTCGAGTAATTAAAACGTTAATCTCTTCGGCGGAGGTCGCGGGCTCGATCTACCAGCTCGATACATCAATTACGCAAAACGTATAGGTGGCATAAATATAAAAACCTATTCTAGACTGGTAACTAGTATAAAATGTTGTCACGTGAGCGCCTACACACACACACACACACACATGAGTTTTACTTTTTCGAACGAACAACAAAAAGACCGTCCCCGGTGGTCGCATGGTTATAGCGTCCGTCTAGGGAGCGGGAGGTTATGGGTTCGATCCCCGGTCACGACTTGCCAAAGTCATATTGAATAGTCCTGGTATTGATCCTTTGCTTAGCGCTCAGCATATAAAACTCTAGACTCGAATTTTGCCATCAATACTTAGCGCTAAGTAATACTTAAAATTCTTGAACTAGGTAGAAACGCATTTCAGTATTTTCATTAAAATATTCAAGTACATGACGAAGCTGAAATGAATGTATACATTAGTAATTAACAATAATTGTAAAGAAATGAAAAGTATGGGTATTTTTATGAGAGAAACCAGACAAATGAAATTCGCCCTTAAGTACTTAAGTTTTACTTAGCCTTAAGAATTGTTGGTGGAATTCAATTCAAGACTAGTTGGTCTGGTGTTGTCGGGATAATGTGACTGGGTGTGTTATCATGCCACATGTCTATGGTGTGATACTGCAGTGTGGTAGCACTATCTGTCTTAAGAAGACATAGTCTCCAAATGACTGAAATTAACATATAGAATAAATAAATAAAATAAATAAATAAATAAAATAAATAAATAAAAAAATAAATAACACCAAGTTTAAATAATAAGGTGGTGTAATCTGTTCTACAACCTGTATTCCCATACCCAAATGTTTTAATTTTTCCTTGCAGGTAAAGTTAAAGTACGAAAACAGCAAGTGCACGTGTATTTTGTATAAGTACAATACACAATCCGCAGATAACCTTATTAAATCAAATTTTAAATATCGGAAAATATGACACCTGCCATACTCATTATCATTGACACTTTCAAGAAAAGACAAGAGACATGCCTCTATAAAACCTTTTTGTTTCCTTTAGAAAATGACATTAGTAAAGATAGGCACGGATAAACGTACATCACTGTTTAGCCTTTAAAAACCGTATCAGGAACCATGCCGGTCTGGAATAAGTGAATAAAAATAGACTAACCTAATTTATTAGCCATCAAGGTTTTGAAGGCATTTTCCAAAACCACACTTTCGCAAACAATAAACGGCGCTTATCTGTTAAGTGTAAAGCACATGGTGAACGGTTGACCTAATTTACTCCTTTTTTTTTTTTTTTTTTTTTTTTTTTTTTTGTTTCTGATACTGTTTGTGAGCACCTGTCCTAGGTATGAATAGAAACTGTCAAAATATCAATAGGGGAAGGGGTTACATTTATAACCCTCCATAAGACCAGCAACAGACACTTATCTTAGGCTTCTAAGGTTGCTATGACAACAAGTTCCAAGTTCAAGTCATGCTGTTCCGGTTTAGGAATGCCATTTTTCCACGCGATGTTCATCATTTTTCGTGCTGTCCAGAAAATGTTCGATGAACTTGTTTCGGTGATTTGGGGCTAGGGACGATGTATTATTTTGGTTACTTAATTGCATTTTTATATACGTTTTAAATGAATGTTCTTTTAGAGAATTTCAGTAATTGAACAGAATAGAGCATGCCTATGTATTCATAACACAGACCTAGCTCATTGAACATGACAATAATATTTCAGTACACAATTTTCTAGTTGTTGGGTATGTCTCTTTAATCCATGGGACCCGTTTAACTCAAATTCAAACGAGCAAATTTGATCTAAGTCGTAATCTTGAATGTTGTCACGTCCCTAATATCCCTTATAAATTCTAATGAAATGATAAAGCACAAGGAAAGCATTGGTGCAGAGCATCAAAAACGAAGCTAATATAAAGTCATTACAAGAAGTGGTAAGTGAAAATATCGACGCAAGATTGAAATATGAATGAAGCAAACAGGAAAGTGTTTTATTGTTTCTTCAACAACAACAACAACAACATTATCATCATCACCGCCGCTACCATCAGCCAAACTGTCAGACATTTGCCTTAACTATTTGTGGCCATCTTGACATTAACTGTAATCTTTTTGTATCTTTAAAGTCAAATATATTGATTCTATATTACTTTTTGGCAAAAATGAAAATAAGAAAACAAAGCAAAACGGTTTTTTAAATAACAATTATGTCATTGAGAATAGTCCATTGTGAATGTCTCTTCCGATTTACCCTACTTTGGCTCGTAATTTCATATTCAATGTATGTGCATAAACAACTCCCATCAAGGTCGAACCCAGTGTGAAAAGGAAAAAATGTGAATTCAAATATAAAATCATAACCATTTCCGCTGTATTCAGTTTGTACTGTATAAGCATTCTATTTATACTGCTGCTAATGTAGGATTTATGCATATGTAAATAAAAATTGAAATATTGAAGTTGGAATAAAGAAGAGCTTTCCATAGAGAGGCGAGCGCTCAGGGCAATTGACAATTAAAGAAAGGCATTGAAACCATTATATTATGTAATACTTTGAGAAGAAAAAAATCTAGGACCGATAGTCCTGAGAACTGCCAAATGAAAAATACTGCTACATTGTCCTAGCTCATAAGTTTATGCAAGGCAAATCATTGGATTTTGAAATCGTAGACACTTAATAATTGAACAGAATGGAATAAAATCTTTCAGAACAGATACTATAACGCTCTGTTTAGATACTCTCGTGATTAATATTATTACCCCCCCCCCTTTTTTTTTTGGTGTTAAAGTAGACACGAACTACTTTCAGAATGTTAATTTATAAAAAGAATAACAATGGCGCTCTATCCGGAAACCCAAAGACATGTAAAATATCCTTAACATGTCAAAATTATTTTGATTGCATTATTTCCCAGAGTAAGATGTCGTAGTATCTGAAATGTATATCGATCGTCTCTGATTTAATGTTTTAGAATGAATGTGATGGAAAGCATTGACTCTTGGGACGGAGCCCGGTCCAAAAGTGTACAGCTTTCACTACGATATTTAAAGTTGTTATATTCGATTCGTAATGCACTATATCTTATGAACACCAATGCATTGTCGAACATTTATGCTTATTGTATTCAAATTGCGTCAGTATTTTCGATGCAACGTTTAAAGAAACATATATGTTGATCTAGAAATCATTCACGGGCCCGTACCTATATCCGTACAAACTCCGCGCACCGGTTACGTCACGCTACGCTACTTTAACAACTGTAAGGGGAGGTAACTACTGCGGCGGAGTGTGATATCCGTGGACTGTAATATTCATATTTGAATATGAACCAGAATATCATTTTATTATATCGAGGGGAGAAAGCGAAACTATGCTAAGTGCATGTAAATATATAAGCTCTTAGCCTTGTTTCGCTCTCACCCCTCGATATGTTTATGACTATAAAATACGGTTTACTTACAGCACTTTATGAAACAGTTACTGATACGGAAAGATACGGATAACGCACGATAATCATTATATACAAACAATTTGGTCCATTTCACAGAATGCATTTATACCGTATTATGAGTTATCAGGTTCCGAAGACCGATATCATAGCAATGAGGCTGTATTCTGAGAATACAGAATCACAAGAATGATTTTATTATGTTTACATCTGTAAATTTGCGTATACAAAGATATGTTTTCATTGGAAGTTTAGTGAAACGATCCTCAGGTTACCAGGTACATTTTAAAAAGAACATGGTTATCTTTTTATCAGTTATCCCTCTTCAAGTGAGGACACCTTGAAATCTAAAAAAAAAAAAAAAAAAAAAAAAAAAAAAAAAGAGAGAGAGATTTTTAAGGAAGAAAATGTGTCTGTGTTCGGTCTAGCTTCAATTACAGCCAAAATAAAGTTGTTCTATGATTCTTTCTCATATAAAACATATCATCTAATTGCGTTATTTACAAGCATTTTATATATGTCAGATGCTGTGCCAAAAGGACGATTAGAGACTTATGTGACTTAAATACCGTATTGATGATGAAATCTGTGAAATTAATCCAAGGTTAAAGCAGCTCGTTCACAGATGATCGTTGGAAACGATATAAAAATCTGCTCTTCCTCGTTACTATTGTTGAAGGGAAATTGGTTCAATATATAATATGGTGTGCACGCGGTACACGTGACACGTTCCACAACGTGGCGTCTTCACCAGTTCTGGGTAGCGAATTCATAAGTTAAGCCTGTGGAGTGAGCGCATGCGCGAAGAGTGAATATGATCTGTTATGTGACGCCCCACGAAAATAGAATTTCAAAATATAGATTTTATGATTCTAAGTATAGATTCAATACCGTTCGTTACGCTATTGCCTGCGATGGACCCCCCCCCCCCCCTCCTTATTTTTAATCACGGAATGTTGCATAGGGTGACCATGTGTCTGTAGATGGATATTGATAGACATAATACAAACAGATAGTTAAAAATCAAATCCTTTGTCAATGATCATCTTTGAACGAGCTGCTTTAAGCTTCTGCTCTTTCCTCTTCCAGAATTGTCCGTTATTTCGTTTTGACACAAACAAGCTTTGCTAGATTCAGCGCAAATAAAGACACTGTTTAATCATAGAATAAAACGTAACGTAAGAAATTAAAATGCTGGCCATGACATGTTTCATTTCTTCCAGACTAACTGCATCTCAATTTTGTTCTTCAAAACGCTTAAAATAATTTGAAAAGTTGAATTGTCACAGGAGGTAAAACGGAGCTTTTTGAGACCGGTTAATAATTATGCTTACGCAAGGGTAATAACAACTATGTTGGAAGTGCAAATAATTACTCTTGTAAATGTGCTGAGGAAAAAAAAAAAAAGAAAGAGCTTTCCCTTGCACTGATTTTTTTTTATCTCTTATTACTTTTATTTGTTCCCCCCCCCCCCTTTTTAATTTTGTAATTTTAGATAAAATAGTATGTTGTTTCATCGCGTCTGTAGTTAATCAGTCGTGAAACGACTAATTACAAGTTGTGGAAAGACCAGTAATTATTTCACAATATAAATTATAAAGACCTTTGCAGCCTTTATTTCCTTTTCACAATAATGGTGCATTTGGTTTATCTGTCTGATTTAGATTAACTTTTCGGTACTTATGTTGAGGCTTTTATAATCCGAACTAGATTAGATGTCGGTATTTATATCATAACGTCATGTTTCTCCCCCCCCCCCTCTCTCTCTCTCTCTTGTGTATGGGACATTTTCCTTCATTTTTTAGAATAACAGAACAACCAAAGCCACAATATCCGTGATATATCAATTGTATGGACATATACTGATGAAAGAAACAAATAAATCTAAAGTGAATACTTGTGTTGACTTGAAAAGCCATTGTTTTGAGAAGATTTTGTGACTAAATTGAGAACAAATCTACAAAATGTTTTTATTTTCTAATCTGCTATTTTGAACTTGAAATTTACGTAAAACATTAAGAGTATAAATTGCTTAATAATATCTGTATAACCAACAACTAGATGCATATCTACATTCCTAAACTGATATTATTTTTCTGATTTAAAGTTTGTTGTTAGTAAACGTTTGCATTATTATGTATTCGTGACAATTGTATATTCAAATTTGTATGTATATAGACAATGTACCATGTACACGTCTTAATAAAATGTCTTGTTCTGTTTGAGTGGACCAAATTCATCGCATATTAGATCATGGAAACATCGTCCTGTTTTATGTTTTTAAGAGTACATATGTATTTATTGCTCCATTGGTATTGCAGCATGATCGTTACAACGTGCAACACACACAAGTGTTTATCATGGTATATCCATACAACCGCTTCGCCATAAACATGTTCATGTCCAATTATTCCATGCATCCAGGTGATTGCCTTTCATGGTAAATACACATGTAGGTTGCGGTGCACTTTATAAAACTGAGTTTTCATCAACTTTGTTATACATACTGTAAAATCATCAATTTTCGCTGAGATCAAATTTCGTCGATTATATGTACCCCTTTTTTGTGCATTTATGTTCTAGATGAATGGTTTTAATTATTCGCGGATAAAACCTCCACGAAATCTACGAAAATTAGCGTTCCACGAAAATTTATGATTCACTGTATGTAGAAAATTGTACAGTATCAGTCCGGTCAAGTGATAATAGTTGTCCCCAAATATTTACATATCGCATGACAGCGATAAGTTTCCTTTGATTTCGATGCTCGATAAATCCAAATTACGTTCAGATATTTTAAGGATTGCACATTCTATATAAAATTAATCGGTTGAACCCACTGAATATATCGTGGGATTTTCAATTGGAAAAAGGGTTTCCTCATTATAAGTAGTAGGGGAATCTCTTTGTTTGCAAACAAACTTGACCTACTTTCTAGGTTTGCGACCATCTTTGTTACTATTGATAGTAACTCATTTGCATATTAGCATTTAAGGGTATGGAGTAGCGGCCATGTTGTAGGCGGACATTTTATTTTAGACTTATGTGTGTATAGCACATGCGTGACGGCCATTTTTATTTAGTATACAGAGTTGACTTGTATACTTGATCTGAGATCTACTCGCGGAAATTGAGGGTCACTTCCATTCGATCTCAGAATAACAGTGTCATAAAAAAATCATAATAAAGATATTTTTCTACTACTTCTTCTATATAATAATTTAAAAAAATCATATTTATAATAGTATTTCAAGGATACGGTTGATTAATAGTGCCTGTATAAATTAAGAAAGATATATTCTACTACTACTGCTATATAACTACAACTACAACTACAACAACAACAACAACAACAACAACAATAATAATAATGTCTACTTTAAAACAATAATGAAAATAGTAAATAATATATATCAATTTTATAATGATAATTATAATAATAAAATGCGGAGTTTAACGTCTACCTCCATGACGTGTTCTGGTCAACGTCCAATCTTTAAATGTCTTTAAATGTCTTACACTTTACTATTTCACCACTATTGCAAACTTGTTGCTCAGGTCAAACACCTTTGATGACAAAAGTGGCTCTGTTTTTTGTTATTGATTAATAGAGGTATTGATTTAGGAGCAGATGTGTGAACAAAGGCCTTTGTGTATAATTACTGACCCGGCACTATTTTGCAACTACGTGACTTTCGCTGTTTTGCATTTGCGTTTACAATGACCCCATTTGTTCCAGAGTTAAGGTAAAGTAATTAACTGTGACCTCAGTATCACAACGTTCTCAAATGGAGGCTGAATAACAGCGACAACCGAAGAAAAATGTATTTGGGTTCCATTTCATTGTTGTTTAACATATTTTTTTTTCTTAATTTACATGAACATCAAATCTCGCGTACGGTTTTGAATCTGCAAAAAAAAGGAACCCGTTTCAATATGCTACAGACAAACACTATGAAGATTGACCAGCTACGCAAAGGATATAAAAAGAATTCCATTGTAGTGTTTTGACGAAAATATGCATCGCCTAACATGCTATCAAAATTATTTTTTTAACTATTATCTATGTATGAGCTTGACCATTTAAGTTAATACCTACATATATAAATAAAGATCGATATGTAGCCGTGCTTCTTGAAAATACAATTTTAAATGAGCCCGATTTCTACAAACGCAAAAATAAGAATAAGGTTACTAAAATTATTGTATCTGCTAAGTTCTAAATAAATACTGCCTGAGTATTATTGCTTTGAAAATGGTTTTTTATAACTGAATATGTATATATATACGTGTGCTTGAAAGCAAGTACAACCTGTAGAGTTGAAATATTTAAGCATGTTAACCCTTTCCCTCACAGAGGATACCATGAAAAGACCTATGCGAACAGCATAAAACCAGATCAGCCTGCGAGTAACTCGCAGGCTGATCAGGTTTTATGCTGTTCGCTGCTCCTCAGTGGTCTGGTAATGAGGATTTTACAATTAAATTTGGTAAGGTTTGAGTTTGGCTTTTTGCAGATCAGGCTTTATGTGGTACCTATTGAGTGCGTCAAAATGAGCCTATATGAGGGAAAGGGTTAAATATTACATACGGGGCATTTTGTTTAGATTCTATTTTTATAAATACATGTATATCAATTGCTAACACTTTTTAAATAATGATACGTGTAAAATTAAAATGCATGACTTATGCATGGCGTCTTTACTATCCCATTCAAAATATCGACAAAATAGGTTTCACCAAAAATATTTAAATTACATACTGTGAAATCATTAATTTTCGTAGGACACTAATTTTCGTCGATTTCGTAGAGGGTTTTATCCACGACTATGAATCCCCATAAAAAATTGTCTCCTATATAGATCTCACGTTTTCTAGAACATAGATCCACGAATATTCTTATTCATCCAAACCACGGCTTCTCAAACGTTATTTTTGCAGAGATATAAGATGTTAAAGTTGGCATATCTTCGAAATTTGAGTAACGATGACAACAGTCGATAGCGATTCAGGGATAACGACGAAATCAGTTGATAGTTAGTATGGATAGCGTTGACTCGTTCAGATTTGTTTAATTCATGTTCATATTTTAAAGTAGAAGAGCGTGATGAATCTGTACACTTCCCGCTGTTTTGTCAATTTACATTTTTCAAAGACATAATCGGAAACTCTCAAAATAATCAAAAGCAATTTCATAAATACACTAGATATCGATGGACAGATGGGAAACGCGAGTCTTTTCTATACAATTTCAGACAACTTTTTCATAGTGCTAAGGAAGCCCTAGTTCTATCAGCCAAGTCAAATATCAACAAAACAATCGACGCAATTACGAGCATATATCACAAATCCGCGCGGCACATGCAGGTTAAAAGATCGAGCGTGAGTACCCAACCACCGTGGTGGGACGACGAGTGTTCTCAAGCAAAGCATGATAAGTATGTAGCCCTAAGGAAGTTTCGATTTATAAATCTACAGGATGACTTACAGTCGTACAAAGAAAAACGTAGTATTTTTAAAAATATGTGCCGATATAAAAAATCCGTATATTTAAAAAATCAAAGAATTAAACTGGTAGATAATAGAAAAAACCCAAAGATGTTTTGGAAATTATTAAAAGGAGAGAAAGAACATGAGGATGAAAATAATATTTCTTCAGTAGAATGGCAAACTCACTTCAGGAGTTTACTCTACAGTGAAAATGCGAATGACATACACGAGACAAGTAATAATACAGAGTATGTTCTTAATAGGCAAAATTCCGTTCTTAACAATCGCATTACAGAGGCCGAAATTAATTTTAGTATTCATAAGCTTAGAATTAACAAATCACCAGGCATAGATGGGATAGGAGCAGAATTCTATAAAAATACTATTGGTGATATTGTACCGGTACTAGTAATCTTGTTTAATTCTATATTTGATAAAGGACAGTTCCCACTATCTTGGGGTAAAAGTATTATATGTCCAATTCATAAATCAGGTTCAAAAAATAACCCAGTAAATTATAGGGGTATATCATTAATAAACACCATGTACAAGATATTTTCCAATATTATAAATAATAGATTGACTTCATGGATTGAAGAAAATAATATACTTGATGAGTCACAGGCGGGATTTCGTGCTGGTTACTCAACATTAGACTGTATTATCTTATTCTGTAATAACGTTTGACTTATATAGGCATATTGTGTATAAATGTACATGAAATTCATCCTCTATTTCATTTGAATCGCACATTTGACAATGACGTAGTACGGAAGCACAGAGGGGACATGGTGTTTTTTTTATTATTATTTCGTGGCCACGAGTTACTTACTAAGAAAAACCCACAAAAACAATCCTTGCTAACTTGTTGTCACATGTTACTAACTAAGAAAAACAAAACGAAGAACAAATCCTGGTAACTCGTAGCCACGAGACATAACTAAGAAAAAATAAAACCATAATTAACTCGTGGCCACGTGATATAAGTAAGAAAAAAAATCTCGTGACAACGAGTAACTAAGAAAAAAAATATCGCTATCTCGTGGCCACGAGATAATCTTACGATTTGATTGGTCATTTAACTTGTGGTCACGAGTTAGCTATCTCGTGGCCACGATTTAACTGACCAATTAAATCGTTAGATTATCTCGTGAACACGTGTTTTTTTACATATAACTAGTGGCCAAGAGTTTGAGAGATTTTCTTTTCATAGCCACGAGAGTTAGCAAGCAGGGTGAGCTCTTGTGATCCCGTATGTGTCCGTCGTCCGTCGTGCGTCGTCAACAATTTAGTGTTTACACTCTATCACCTTCATTTCTTAAGCAATCATCTTCAAACTTTAAGACAATGTTTATGACCATAATGTCTCGACTGAGTTCGAATATGGCTGAGATCGGTCAATTAGGTCAGGAGTTATGGCCCTTTTAATAAAAAAAAATGCCAGATATCACTTTGTTTACACGCTAGCATCTTCATCTTTTGAGCAACAATCTTCAAACTTCAAGACAATGTTTATGACTATAATATCTCGATTGAGTTCGATTAAAGCTGAGATCAGTTGATTGGGTCAGGAGTTATGCCCCCTTTAATATCAAAATATGCCAGATTTCACTTTGTTTACACTCTAGCATCTTCATTTAAACAATCATTTTTAAACTTTAAGACAATGTTTATGACCATAATCTCGCAATCGCGTCCAAGTATAATTGATATTGGCTAGTTAATGTAGGAGTTATTCCCCTTTCACTAAAAAAAAAAACAAAAAAAACAACAAACAGATTTCACTTTGTTTGCACTCTTGCATCTTTATTTCTTAAGCAATCATCTTTCTCAGGTGAGCGATTAAGGGCCATCTTGGCCCTCTTGTTTTTTTCTTAGTTTGTAACTCGTGGCCACGAGCTACCGAGATTTGTTTTTTTCCTAGTAACTCTTGGCCACGAGTTAGCAAGATTTGTTTTTCGTTTTTTCCTTAGTAAGTATCTCGTGAACATGAATTAGCGAGTTTTCGTTTTTTTTTTGTTTTTTATTTTATTAGTTAATAATTCATAACTACGAGATAATAAAAAAGAAATACACCATGTCCCCTCTGTGCTTCCGTACGTAAGTGCCGATCTATCATATCTTTCAGTATGTATTCTTAAGCTATGAGAACATAAACGTAATTTTGTAATTTCTTGACACAAAACTATCAAACTATCAAAATGCGTACGTATCTATTTATATATAACGGGTATCTACCACATTCGCCATATACTGCACAATTAGCGGTTGTTTGTCTAGCACCAAGTATGGTTTTGCAAACTATCAGATGTGTCCTCTTTAACTGTTAAGATTTGGAAAATCCCCAAATTTCACAACCATACAAGATTGATGAACAAAAGCATCGAATAACCGCAACACAACTTTTAGTTTACATTCATGCCTTTTCAAATTTGACAACAGTGTGTTAATTGCTTTTAAACCTTTACCATACAAAGTTTGGGTATTAAAGTTAAAATTGCAAGTGTAATTCAGCGTAACGCCTAAATAATTAAAATCATTTACGACTCCCACATTTACATTTGCATATATCCATTTCTCATTATGTTTTTTGCCACTCCTTTTGCGAAAAAAAACAATACAATTTTTGTTTTAATTAGGTAAACTTCTATTCTAATCCGCAGGTATCACGGTAGTTGTATAAGCGATTTAGTGGGTGTTGTAAGACTTCGGGGGTTTCCCCAAGAATAACCATGTCATCTGCAAATAACAATAAAATCAGACATAGACATATATCTTGTAAAGCAATCATTTACCACAATCATTTCTATTTTGTAAAAAAAAAAAAAAAAAAAAAAAAAAAAAGTTCCAAGTCTTCTACGAATAAAGAAAACCTTATCGGGGATGTTATCTCCCCTTGTCGTAAGCCTACTGCAATATTGAAGTAATCCGAATAACTGTTACAATGTTTAACACAAGACCTAACTGACTGATGCATATTACGTATTATTCGTAACATTTTACCATCTAAGTTTGATTTACCACTCAACATAATATAATGAACAAAACATCGTATGGATATAATATTCAAACGTTTGTTTAAATTAACATATTTTCTAAAAACATTGATTGTAGATCTTCCCCTTGTGCGCCAGAAATAATATTGTTTTCTTCACACCATTACGTTATTCACTGATTAAGTATACCTGTAAAACGTTGTTTTTTTTTTCTAAAATTACTTAACAATGTAATACCCCTATAACTGTTTTCATTTGATTTTCTTGTGTGGTGGAATGATTATACCCTTAATCCAGGCGTCTGGAAAAGTTCCGGGGATTAAAAACATATTGAAAATCTCTGTAATGTATCCGGCTAGAATTTCACAAGCTTCAATTAAGCATTCAATTTTTAAGTTATCTTCTCCTGGTTCTTTATTTTTCTTGAGTAGAGAAATATCTTTACACACTTCCTCGTATGTTATAGGGTTATCTAGATCTCCAGAAATATTACTAAAATTAGTGAAATCGTAGTCGGTATTGAAATTTTCAGCTTTCTTATTAGTATCATAATCATAATTAATATCTGCAAACATTTGCTCAAGGTGAATTTTAAATTCACCAAGAAGTACATTTACATGTTTATATGCGTTTATGCTTAAAGCTCTACGCTTTTTTGAAACAGTACTTTTATACACGCTTTTCAATCTAGACAGTTAGCTCTGTCTATTCACTATGTGATAAACATACATGACATTTTTATGTAAGATCTTAACAGTTCTTCAGTCTTGGTCAAACCATTTAAAAGAATCATTTATATTACTTTTTTTTCGAAACCTGGAAATTGTCATGAGAACAGTCTTGATGATAGCACGTGCGGTCTTATCTTTCAGCTTGAAACAGGATTTCTGAATATTTTGTTATTCTAATAGACGGGTTAATCAAATCTCAAATATATGATTTTGATGACAACAATCAGAAATATATAATCGAAATTTCTGCGAATTATCTATATTTCTTTCACTTTCTTTTACTCATGCATCCATCTCTTTCTCTCACTCTCTCTCTCTCTCTCTCTCTCTCTCTTTGTCGCAACTCTCTCTGTATATCATCGTTATTTTTCAATATCAATATAAGGGGAATATAAATGATATTGTTTTTACAGTGGTCTATAAATTTAATCTCGTAAGCTCGTTTCTAAGCCGTGTTCACTGCAAATCAGCAACTCGGTATACAAAAATAGAAATAAATATCATGCTTCGGTTAATACGAACTATATTTGTACTTAAATCATGAATTTTTGTTGTAAATAAGGAAAATAATTATCTTCAATATAATCCAACTTCTGACATTAAATATAAAAGTGCATATTTAATACCCCGGAGCAATGCACATTGCAACATCGTTGTAAATGCAATTAAAGATAAACGTGAAGCCGTCTACGTAATAAGATGTTTGCATACGCAAGCATTTTCTTTAAAATCGTGGCAGTCATTGGTAGGGGGCGATAAAATGCTCATTTGATGTTTACTGTTTCAGACAATAATTGCAACGTAAATTATTTTACATAATTCAGAAGGGGGAGGGATTGTCAATCTGTCGCATTATATAATTTAACCGCATTACTTACCCAGTGGCTTTTGCCTGTGTATATTACAGCAATACCTTAGAAAGAGAGAGAGAGGGAGAGAGAGAAAGAGAGAAAGATGTGCTATACATATATACCGAATAAAGGTCCTTGATCAGTACTATATTACATGCTGGTACTTATTTTATGTTAGAATGTAGTATTATGCTATAGTCTGAGCTAGTATATTATAAGCTAGTATTGTGTGAGCTAATATTTGTAAGCTAGTATATTGTATGCTAGAATGCTGAGATATATTTCAACCGTTCGGATTTTACAGATTCGTGTGAATACAGTAATATACATTTTAGATGAAAGCTTGAGTATTCCATTATTATTACTATGTATATTCGTTACTATTTAACTCCAGAATGACAAAGTCCGTTTTATAATATCTACTGAAAAAGGAGTAATTCCTAATTCTCCACAAATCATATTTGTTGGGGTTGATCGTTTAAGATTGAAGATATACATATAAAATCTTAATTGTAGATGTTTCCAGCTATTTAACGTTTCTAAAGCCCAAGCTTTCACTTGCGTTTTATAGGTTTTTCGAAATGTTCAAATCGGATAGTATATGGTAGGGATTAAGCTTTGATTCGATTTAGTAGGGAAAACATTGCTTTATTTGCTTGCTCTGTTATATATTATATAGTTTTTTTTTTTAAATTTCCGTTTTTTGAAGAAAAAAAATATTCCTAAGTATTTGTAATCGTTTACTACTGGATCTGGTTACAACGTGGCAAAACAAGATGGCAGCCAACATAGAAGGGGTGGAGAATAACTACCTCCACCTGCCCCACCATCTCGAGGGTGTTCTGAGCTAGGGGCGAAACATCTGACAATACATGGCGCTCAGCTGATGACGTCTATGTTTGCAGTACACTGTGCTGGATCATCACATCATCACCCAAATTAAATTTATATACCTTCTCTGATGAAAGGCTTTTTAAACTTTTTTTCTTTCGAAACGTATGATAATGGCCGTATAGGAAATACAAGGTGGCAGATTTATTACTATGCTACCCGCCCCCTTTCGAGAAGAAGGGACATGTTGCTTTGCTCATGTCGGTCTGTCGGTCCGTCGGTCGGTCTGTCGGTAGACCAAAGCGTGTCCGAGTAATAACTTAAGTTCGATTTGACCCTTAAGTCTCAAACTTAATATAGTTGTTGCTTATGACTAGTAGAAGACCCCTTTTGTTTTTGGTGTTAATACCTCAAAGGTCTAGGTCACAGATCACATTTTAACATATTTTATATGACAGTCTTGTCCGAGTGATAACTTAAGTTCTATTTGACCCAGAGATCTCAAACTTGATATGGATGTTGCTTATGACTAGTAGACGAACCCTTTTGGTTTTGGGAGTTGTACCTCAGAGGTCAAGGTCATGAGGTAATAAGTTAAATTCTCACAAACACTGCGTAAATTAAGCATTGTCCGACTGATTACTCAAAATCTTATTGACTCCTACGTCTCAAACATTATACAATAGTTACTTATGACTAATAGTAAAAACCCTACTGATTTTGGGCGAGGTAAAGGTCATAAGGTCATAAATAAAATTCTCTTTAACATTGTATTAAGGAAGCATTGTCCAACTGATAACTCTAAGTATCTCTTTTGTATTAAATATTGCACAATTGTTGCTTTTAAGTAATAGGAAACCCCTTTTTGTGGATCCCGCTTGCGGTGACTTTGGCTTGGTTGTCACAATGGCGGTTCGGTGTATGTATGTGTGTGCGTTACTGCGTTAGTGCGTCCTTCCGGATTTAATCTTGTCTGGGCTGTAACTTCGCCATGGATGGAGGGATTCACAAATGTCAAGCTAAGTGAGACAGTGTGTCGCGCACAAAATCCAGATTTCTAGCTCAAATATCAAGGTCATACTATGAGGTGAAAGGTCAAAAACGAGTTTATTGTATATCTTGGCTGTTCCTTTGCCATGCATGGAGAGATTCTCAAATAACTTAACACAAATATCAAGCTAAGTGAGTCGGTGTGTAGCGCACAAGAAATAGAATCATAGCTCAATGGCCAAGGTCAAACTTTGGGATCAAATGTCAAAAACTAGTTAATTTTTGCTTGTTTGGGCTGTTACTTTGCAATGGATGTAGGGATTCTCAAATAACTTGACACAAATGTAAAGCTAAGTGAGATGGTGTGTCGCGCACAAGAACCAGATTCGTAACTCAAAGGTAAAGGTCATACTTAGAGGTCAAATGCCATGTAGCTGGATTTGCTTGTCCGGACTGTAACTAAATAGACAGGGATCTTGGCAATTTCAAATAACTTGGCAGTTATATTAACCTCAATGAGGCGAAGTGTCGTGCAGAAGAGTTTGGTTCCTAGCTCCAAGGTCTAGGTCACACTTAGAGGTCAAATGTCATGGAATTGGATTTGCTTTTCTGAGCTTTATCTTAAACATGGATTGCAGGATTTTCAAGTAACATGTCAGTTATGTTAACCATATTTAGACGGAGAGTCAGGAACAAGAGTTTTATCCCTAGCTTCAAAGTCAAGGTCACACGTAGAGGCCAAAAGTCATAGAGTTGGATTTGCTTGTCTGAGCTGTAACAAAGACATGGATCGCAGGATTTCAAATAAACTTGCAGTTATGTTTACTTTCACCAAGAATTTGTGACATGCCAACGTTATGAAGTCAAACATCATACATGTAATATAGCTATATAAGTATAATGGCATATAAGGGGGCATATATGTTTTACAAACATTTCTTGTTATTATCATCATTGTTATTGTTGTTATTATTGTCATTATTATAATTATAGTTAAAACATGATTGATAAGACCAAGAGAGAGAGAGAGAGAGAGAGAAATCGAATTCTGTAAATAAATGGTACCCTGCGTATTTATACGTGTCATTATGCTTTACATAGACTTATTTGCACAATATATACCAGGAAATATAAACCAAAGGTATCTAGAACAATAGGTGTAGTGAGTAGTAATCAATATTTACATCTCATCATGTACATACAGTGTATATACATTTTTATAAAAAAATCATAAATGTACAATGCCACTCCATACGGAATACGGAAATGATTAAAATGACATCAAATCAAACATTGTTCCATATACATTGTAACACTATTATGTTTAAAATACTTACAACTTGTAATATAGGTGCAAATCATATAATATAAAAGTTATTATATATTAAAGCACGGTTAAGTCACAGAAATGCTAATAATGGTATTTAAACAGTAAAAATTGACATCTCTGCAATATAGGTGTGTAGGTGAGAGTGTGGTAGCATGTACTAAACTCATTGAAGTGATTCGCATTGCAAGTTTGGACGCAGTATTTACTTCTTTCAACATATAGCAATTATTTCTGCGAAGTTTGCTATGCAATCAGCATTCAACATTCAGCCATTTATTCAAATTGTTCATCCAGCATGCGAATGTATAACCTTTGGTTTAATATTCAGTTCTGCATTCAAAGAAACACGAGATTAAAATGCAGAGGGTTGGGTTAAACATCCTGCTCTGTATTAAAATACATAGCTATGAGATCGGCATACCATTTTGTATTCAAATATAAACCGAAGTGCTAATACATGGTTATAAGCTCGACATACACAAATATGCAGCTACATTCCACTTAGATAAATACAAATGCCTATCTGAATGTCGATCTCAAACACGGGTTGGGCAATTAGAAGGGAGAGCCGAATGTCAAATGCCGATTCACACAAATATATGTACATGTATATTATTTGCATTCATTCCGACTTTCGGCACGCAATTTAGTTTTATAACATTTGAGTTTAAATAAAAAGTACTTTATATAAGAACTTATATCTTTCTATTTGCATACAATTCATGCTTAAGCCACGGATTTTGTAAAAATCATCTGACTCCATTTAAGAGAATCGAGTCTCTCTGACAGTGACTGGCCAAAGTTTGGATCAGAAAAAATACGAACTACTTTTAATTGTTTGACACTTTCCGTGTGATACCAGTGAGGCAGCACTATATTTGTCTCATAAATCTAATCAGAGGGCTGAGTGTCATAATGATGCGTTCAGAATAAAGAGAAAGTGAAGTGGCTTGTTATTTGAAACTTTTTTATTGATTGTCCACAAGAAATGGGTTTGATATCATTTACTGTGAGGGCAGAACATATTTCAATGAACGACACAAATGCGTTTGTCATATCCAAAGCCATATTACATGCAAGAGGTGCGTGAACTACTGTACTCTATTTATAGCAAATCGCCTAGCTTACGTCACACAATTTCATTCATAGTATTTTGTTTCATTGATAATTATTCCCGCTTACGCATCGTTGCAGAATTGTAGTTTGTTCTGCCGTGACAACTTCTATAAGATAAATTATTGTCAATTTTATTCATGTGAGATATGTAAAAATGTCACACGACTAGCAGGAGCTCGTCATGTTAGCATGTTTATCTATTGTATAACGATGGCGCGAACTTGTCCGCCAGAGAGCGTTGAATTTTGATATCCGGTATTGAAATATCCCAACGGCCAATGGCAATATGTTGCATTGTAAACAACGCAACTCAACATAGAAATGACCGTTTTAACAATGCCTTAAAACGTTTGTGTCATTTTTGTGAAGTCAGGGAAGTTAACCATAATGATAAATCTTTACCTTGAAAAACATTTAAACAGGAAAAAACACAACCTTGGGATCACCTCTTTATTGACATAGGTTTTGTCCTCATATGTTTTTCTCCTAAAAACTCCGGGTCTTTTATTGCCTGTCAATCTTAACATTTAAAATGCTAAGTGTCTGCTGCACGTAGCCAACATATTCGAGTGCAAATCAAATTGCATGTTGTTTTTCTTTCACGGGCTGTAGTTTTTCAAAGAGGTATTACTTTAAAATATTTATCATAGATTTCTGTTTCATGAATTATTATAAACATTTTTTATATTTTTTACGACGCTCGCGCGCAGTAACTATCACCCGCCTACACGATAACTATCTTAGTCAGATAAGAAATGATTCAACTGATGAAACAGTTTTTTCTTTTAACCGTCCAATATTTCAGTTATCGCACGAGCTATCTCTGATATATCAGGCATATACTATGACGTCACCAGAGAACCATTACTGGATGACTGGTTTACTGGCCACGATAGTTTACAATCTCCACATAGGAGATCTCACACAGATCTCTCTGCCATAGTGAGTTGAAAATAGCTGAATTTCAGCTATTAACCATATCACTTTTGTCGTTCGGCAAGAGGTGCACACCATGGTCACGTGGTAGTGATTGATGCGGAGCGGAATTTGGTTAGTTTAGTGTGGCCCACTTTGTAACGGGGTGCCGATTATCAATGTCGTTATAAAAGCCTCGTTTTGAGCTCAGCAGGTACGGGAATTGTTTGACCCGGTATCAAGGTAATGTGACTTTGTGTATCATAATGCCACATGTCTTCCGCAGGCAGTATTTTATTTTTCTGTCTCTGCGACCAAAAATGTCTCGAAATGACACGTACTGTCGAGAACTAATTTTTTAAATGTACTAGATGTTGAATATGAACATGAAGTATCAAGTTTGTCATCTTTTTAGTTTTATTTAACCATCATTGTCTAGAGAGTTGGACCACTCTTTTTTTCCCCACAGAAAACAATTCATTATAGCTGCCATAACATTTCTTCCTGAAGATCAAACCCAAATGATATTTAAAACGATCCGACAATTTTGTCTTGTTTACATATCATATTTTACCTGTCAGGTTTTTTTTTTTTTTTTTTTTTTTTAAGGTTATCGGCATTGTAATGTCACTATATTCGGTTTACCTTTTCTCAGGCGAAGTACTTGATGAGGTATTTTTCAGATGAAGTACGTAGAAAGAAAATAAAACGTGTTTCTAACGACTTCGGTTTGCAAAAAATGCCGCTTTATGTTTGGTCAATACCGGTCACGTGATAGTCGTGTATATTTCAATACACTTCCTGTAATTTTCATGTACCCCCTGTAACCATCATCGGAACACCAATGGTATATATTCCGGTATTACTACCTTGAAACCACGCCTCATATTTTGGATACCCTTATTGAAGTTACAAAAGCAAAAGGTGAATTTTAACATCCGAACAACTAAATGTAACGTGCTATTTGGTCAAATGATCAGTGCTGATCAAATGAAATACCTGATTAATAATTCATGAGTACGAAATTTTGAACTTTTGATTAAGAAGCAATGCGCATTGAGCGGTCGTGGTTTCCGACGATGTCTGTTACTGTCATATCCTCAAAAATCACTGAACTGTTTTCCATAGGAATTAGAAACATTACGTGATACAGCTGAAAGTTTCAGAGTTAAGTCGGTTATTTTTCCATGATTACGAGTATTCAAATAAGATTGTATTTACATTTATTTTGTTGTTCAAGTTGTGTAATAATAATAATAATAATAAGACTGCTTATAGTGTCATTGCGATAAATTCAATTTTCACTTGACTATTTGAGTTTTCCGTCGCTTCGACAGTATTTCAGTCATATAGCTACGTCCAGCTAATTACAAATGGAGGAAGATCCCGAATGCACGGAGGCATCAGGGTAGAACCTCCGACCTACCGCAAGCCAGCTGGAAGGCTTCCTTACATGAAAATCCGAATGACCCTGCATGGATTCGAACCCACGCGGTGAGGAGCTGAATGAGTGTTAATGTCAGCGACTTTACACTTTCGGCCACGGAGGCCTCAAATTCGATTTTGAATCTGAGTCCTGTCTAGATATATTGCTATACTCGTGCAGATGCTTACTTTCCAGAATTAGATTATCATCACTTTAGCTGAGGATTTACTAAAAAATATTATATTTAAACAACTGTTTCCGGTTTCGTATAACCATCACACATTTTCTTATATTTAATACGTTACATATAACTCATGAATTACCGTGTTTTATTATATATATATATATATATATATATATATATATATATATATATATAGTGTGTTGAACTCGAATAGCTGGATTAAACGTGTTTGATGCAACTAACGTTGATCGAAAAGATGCATTATTCGTATGATGATGAAAATGTATGAGAAATCAATTGTTATTTGACAATATTTTCTTGGTGTTAGATTACAAATAGTTATTCGCCCTCACTCTGCCCATTTATATTTTTTGTTTGTTTGTTGTTATAATAGCGATTTACTATTATTATAGGTCATATGATAAAAAGAATCTGAGATGAGTTTTCATTTCATATCCAAGGACTATGTTCACTAAGGGGTAAAAATGGCCTAAGCTCAGAACTTAATGATTTTTGGACAAATAAGAAACAACACTTGACTGATATTAAAAAAGATGATTTCATTCACATAAAACATTCTTCTGTCACCATGGCAGCAAAGATTGTAGTAATGTTTTGGTTACGTTTGCCGAAGTTTTCTGAGTTGTAATTTTGTTTCAGATTTTAACATAAATTTGTAAAAATGTTCACTATTAGACTATGGTGTAAAAGTGTATCACGTAAATAAACCGATGGGTTAATCAAGGTCAAGGTCACCAATGAAGGTCATGATTGTCAAAAATATGCAAAAATCAGACTTTCCGGTGATAATTTAATTATGGGTTACTCATGTGTTACCCAAATTTAACATAAATTGGTAAAAATTTTCACTTTGATGTGAAGTCAAGTAAAATGAACTGATGGGTTCTTTAAGGTCAAGGTCAAAATGTAAAATTCTGATTTTCCGGTGACAGTTAAGCTTAGCCATGGGTTCTCATGGGTTACCAGATTTTAGCAGAAATTGGTAAAAATGTTCACTATGAAGTGAAAGTATGTCAAATAAAAACTGATAGGTTATTCAATGTCAAGGTCACCAGTAAATGTCAAATTGTCAAAAATACACGTATGTAAAATTCTGATTTTCCGGTTGATAGTTTTAGTCACGAGTTTTCAAATTTTAACAGAAATTGGTATATTTGTTCCATATGATTTGACAGTATGTCACGTACATGGACCTGTGGGTACTTCATTGTTAAGGTCATCATTAAAGGTCAAATTTGTCAGAAATATGTGAAATTATGATCTTCCGGGTTTAATTAAGAAAGATTGGATACTTCAAGTTAAGGTCATTTCTCATGGTGTTCAAAATATGTTTTTGTTTTTTTGTGTGTGTGCAAAATAACTTTGCAATTTGTTGCTGGCTTTTAAAGATAAATACATATTTAGCAATGAGATCTCCTTTTTCAAAATGTTTACAAAAGCTTGTTCATCTGAATTAATCTCTTAAGCTGATTTGTTTAATTACCTGTACGAATGAATACATATATGACCATAATTTTGATTTCAACATCTCTATCATACACTCTCAGCCCCCCCCCCCCCCCCCCCCCCCCCCCAAAAAAAAAAAGAAGAAAAAGAATAGTTCCGTTTCTGGTCTTCAGCCAGAAAAAAAGAGCTTCGGTAGGTAGGGATATAATGAAAGTAATGTGTCTATGAAGTCTCATCAAATTAGAAAAATCTGAGTGCCACAAACTGCAAATTCAGACCCAATGATTTTCGAACCATTACTCTTACTCAAAGAGTTTTGTCGATATGCGCTACACATGTCTTTTTGATAAACAGAGGGTTTTAAAGACTCACTTAGTAATAGTTATTATAAACCCCCTTTAAAAAAGTTGATATGAAATGACAACTTATTTGTCATATTCGGTATTTTTACAATTTCATAATCCGATGCTTAGAAAACAGGTGTAAACTTCTGTTATATTTAGAGTATGCTGCCTTTTATAGTGTTATGTGTGGACAGACAAATTCAAATATTTAGTCTTCAACTGTACTGGATTTTTTCTTGTTACCATAATCATAAATATCAATGAATTAAGCAGCATTATTCAAATATTTCCCTACCTTTTTTATTGGTGTTGTTTTGAAATTTACCTCGCTGCAACCGTATTTCAATCATATAGCGACATCTAGCTCTTACATGTTCAGGAAGATCTCAATCACACAACAGCACCGAAATAAAACCACAGACCAACCATAAATCAGCTGGAAGGTTTCCTCGCATGTAATATCCACTTGACTCTGACTGGATTCGAACCAGCGGCCTTTAAAGCCTGAGTGGTATTAAGTCACCAACTTCACCTGCTAGGCCACATGGACCCCTAGTACTGGTGTATCGAATTTGTCAGATGCTCAGCATGTTGCTCATCATGTAAGTGTAGTTCAATGGTTGGCCCATCGTCGGATACTCACGGCTGCCTATTTAATTTTACTTCAGCTATGTATGGAGGGCAAAGGATAAATCCCTCATGGGTTTTCGATGCTTGGTGTAGTATCGATCATGGTACATGTTTGTGGCATGATATCACCATAAGACATCAAGTTTCGTCCGTCTCATCACAGGACCCTGATATTCATTAAAAAAAAAAAAAAAAGAAAAAAAAAAAAAAGAAATAAAAAACTTAAAAACATTCCATATAGAGAGGTCGATTTTCTCATAGGACAATTTTTGATCTGAATATCAAGGTCCTGTGGTCTCAAGACATTATGCTGAAATACTGTTGGTTGAGCAGTAACCCACACAAAAAGCATTTACAACATGTGTTCCGTACTTTTTTTTTTTTTTTTAAAAGTTTTTAATGTCTTTAAAAAAGATTCAAATGAGTTTTGCACTTAATCTACCACCAGAGTGATAAACCCAACTACTCAATCTAAAACAAAATACCAATACACAACAGGTTCCTTCAGAATGTTACAGACTTTACATAAAAGGGTTAACATGGATCTACACTAATTATTCAGAAGAGAACAGTGTGTAATATTCAGCGTACACATGCACATTTCAACCTTCAAAAGATATTTAAAGGGATCTTTTCTACTAGTGTCATACTATCAATGAAGTAAAAAGAGTAAATCTACAGGGGTATACAACATTTTTCTTTTGTTAATTCCACTATTTCCGTCAGGTACAGATAGTGTCACTGTCTTTTATCATTCCAGACGCGATGTAGAAGTTAAGTGTTTATTTTCACATTGTTATAAGAGTTTCAAACTATTTTCTTTTGGAAATAATCAGATGAGTGAGAGGTGAGTTTGTTTCGGGTGTTTCTATTTCTATGAAAGACACGGTGTAATGTCATCATCAACGACTCAACGAAACCGCCGTGTAATATGGAACGCCACAGCTTCCTTATGTTCGGCATTGGTGTTTAGAAGGGTCCATATAACATTTTGAGGGATCGTG
>CM037786.1:37002048-37052048 GCA_021229015.1 Solen grandis
CACTAGGTCACCAAATTAGGTCACTGTGGTCCAGTGGTTAACATACCTGCAGAGCCGAAGATTGTGGGTTCAAACCCCTTTGGGGCAATGATTTTTCATTACCTTCCCTGGTGCAAAGGTACTGGTTCAACCCAGGAACCATCGAGAGGGATTAATATAAGTTGTAAGAACTTGTCTCCCATTTGACATAAAACAAAAACAAAATAAAAACAAAAAATTATGAAGGTAAATAGGGTGGCTCTTGTTTGTTTGTTGTGGCGTATTTTCTTTAAAAAAATGGAATTACTTAAATAGTGATATATACATACTCAGCTGTCATTATATATGATTCAATTAAATTCTTTTAATGGCTTTATTTAATAGCACAAATAGAATAGAAATGTATTTTAATAGAATAATATTCAGTATGTTTAGAATTCCCCTCTACATTTGTATTTGTATAAGATTTAAATGAATGTTAAACATATATTAAAGGTAGATATTGGAATTTATTTCAGTCAGTATTTGATGCCCTGAATTGGTTGAATATTTGAGGAAGGCAAAGAATTCACTGCAACAAACACTTTCATCACAAGTGGCCTAGGTTCAGAAAAAGAAAAAAAATTAGATCCATGTGATTTTTTTTTATCAGTCAAAAGTAACCAGAAGCTGAAGGTATTTAATTTATAAGAATGTCAACAATAGCAATGACAGGGCAAGGGTGAGTGGCCTATATTGTTCTGTGTTTTGCCTAGTTGACCTGTATATCCCTCTAATGTTATGACATAATGGGGTCATGTCTAATGGTTGTTAACAGATTGTGATGGCAAAGTGGATACCTCAGTGTTATATTTTGAATTAATAATCAGACAGCCGTATTGGGGATAATTAATACACTCAGTATTGTGATGGGCATGTGACATTCCTCCGATGATTTTTTTAATGTGCCCAAATACTTGTGTCGAATTGATGGTGAGCTTAACATACAGGGATGTACGTATATTGTAACCCATAGATGTTTTTATGAGGGAAAAATGGATAGAATTTGCTTTCCAAAAGAATAATTTGGAGTAAGGAACATTAGATGTAAGCTAATTAATCTTTACAGCTGGTATGTATGTATTCATTTGTTTTTTGAGAGAGATTAGTATTTGTTACCACTGAATAATGGACTTGAGCAAATTGATAGAATTCCCAGTGGTCACAGATTTTTGTGTCACCTGCTGTAAGCATAGGTGTCACATAGGGATCACTTCTCTATCGTCCGTCTGGCTGTCTGCTCCACCTTTTTCTGTCCCACATCATTATTCTGAAATAACTCTTGCTGTACTCCTGATTTAATTGATGAACAGCCTCAGCTTGGCATGTATACAAGGTCCATAACTCTGGCATCAATATTTTCATGCCCCTGATCAATAGATTGGGGAGCATATTGTTTTTGATCTCTGTTTATCTGTCTGTCTGTCACTGAACTTTAATCTTGACCATAACACAGAAGTCCTTCCACCTACAGTCTCCAATCTTCACAGGTGCATGCACCTTGATGAGTTCTACCCACTAGGTGACTTTGACCTTCAAATGATCTTGACCACTAATGTCTAAGGCGCCCCAACCACGGGGGGCATGGCATTCATTTGAATGTAGCCTTTGTTTTAGTTATTCCCCTTTTTCTGTCTATCTGTCATAATTTTCCATCACCCTTCAGCAGGTGGCAGATGTGATCCAAGGAACACTCTTGTTTTAGGATATCACTTAAATGATATAAGTGACAGAAATAGCAATTACAGCAGTTTATTTGGGGTTTCCTTGCTTTTCAAAAATATTTCTGACCTGTCTTGTATAATGTAAAGTTACGATGATGCTTTAAGAATCCACATTTATTTGGATTGCATGAAGAACAAAAGTGTTAGCTGTGGATGGTATCTTTATTCAATAAAGAGTGACAAAATACCTTTGGGTGGAAGTACCAGTGCTTGCTGGATGTTTACTATAAACCTAACTAGCTATATGGCAATATTGTACAACTCATTACATATAATAACAAGTTTGGAAATTACCAGGAAGCAAAACAAGAAATGCAATACCGCAGCTTTTGTTATGTATTCTTATATGACTAATCCTGCATTTCCTGTACAATTATCAGGTATTTCCGATATTTGTGGGTGTGAAAAATGTGTATGTAATGTAGCATACAGTTCATTAGATAAATCTCTCTTACTTTGATTTTGCTTCAGTTTTTATTTGTTTGTTTTATGTCATTCGAATATTTTTTATCTGGAAAGAAAAAGAAGAATGAAATAATGTGAAGAAATCTTAGGAGAGGTACTTTTTCAATTGATTTTGTTACTGAATTTCATCAAGATTGTTAATGCATTCTTTGGCATGATCATTTTTTTAAATGTGTCAGTACTTTACTCTTATTTGTTCTATCTTTTTTCCACTCTCTCTTTTCCTGTTATACTTAAATATTCTTTAATATCTTTATTTGTGATGTCTCTCTTTTCACGCACATACACATACACTCTCTCTCTCTCTCCCTCCCCCCTTCCTCCCTCCCTCCCTCTTTGAATGAAACTGATAATGATGATGGCAACAACAGTTGTCAATGGCAACATGATGGTGATGATGAGGATGGTGATGATACAAACAACATATTTCAAACAGTCCTGACAAGACCAGCTAGACATGACTGGTTATGGTCGTGATACTCAATTATGACTCACTGGATATCAAATAACCAACAATCAGGGGAATGTCAGCTAATCTAAACTTTCTAGATATTCTTTTTAATTATGGCATGTGTTTTCAATATCCATGGCAGCAGGGACCCAAGTAATTGCACGTTTTTCATGCTGCTCTGTTTTGTTTTATTTTTATAAAAATAGCCAACATTTTCATTGCCACATATTTTTGCTGGTGATTAAATTCTCACATGTCTATGATGAAGCTGAACTTAAACCCTGGCAAAGTTTATGGGAGATAGTATTTCTTTCTTAATGAATCACAGAGGAATTTTTATCCGAACTAAGAAAACAACAACTAAATTTAATAGATGTATTCAAGTTCTTAGCAATTAGGACGAAATGTTGAACTTTTTTTTGTTTTGTTTTTTTGTTTTGTTTTTTTGTTTCTTTTCAAAAAGTGATGATGTTTCTCTTTTCACTACAGTGGTGTTTTTCATTACTGACAGGCTCACACAAAAAGGCAATCCTATTTTTTTGTTTTCACAGGCTTTACCCAGATTATATGATATTCTTTTCACTGCTCCTTTTTCTATGTGTGAGGGGATGTGTGCAAAACATTGATAAATTGCTACATTTTTTTCTTTGTAAAACATTAAAATTTACCACACTGATGAATAAATTTTTTCTAAGGGTAACTTTGTGCATCACATATCATTAAAAATATAGTGGTGTTTATTAGGGGGAGTGGGGGGCATTTCCCCACTATTTTGGATTTTTGTTTGATTCTCCCATGTCACAGGGTGAGAAAAATATGCAGCCTGACCGGGACTCGAACCCGGGGCCTTTCGCTTACAGGGTGAATGCTCTACCAACTGAGCTACCTGGCCACTTACATATGATTCTCCACTATTGTGAGTTAACGGTACTGTGACATTATCCCCCTCCATTTTAGAATTCGTCCCTGAATTCTAGGAGTTACAGGGTAAATATAACCACGTGTAGGTGTCTTAGACATACCTAGCACTGATGCCACAGTCCCACATTGGGCGCCAAATGTCACAGGGTGAGAAAAATATGCAGCCTGATCGGGACTCGAACCTGGTCCCTTTCGCTTACAGGGCCAATGCTCTACCGACCGAGCTACCCGGTCGCGTACATATGATTCTCCCCTATTGTGAGTTATCGGTACTGTGACACCCAGCATTATGCAACAATTTAAGATATAAACATCAGTAGTATTATCAATGATCTTTGAAACCTTGTATGTCACAAGATATTTTCTGTTTAATATTGAGAATTCATACAGTCTCACATTCTATATGCATTAAAGTGATCGAGTAGTAATCAAGCTATGCCATACCATACCTAAGGTACAAATGGCACTAATATAACTTACCTTGTGTTCATCGTCCCCGGTTTC
Source organism: Solen grandis (assembly GCA_021229015.1). Classification (NCBI taxonomy): domain Eukaryota; kingdom Metazoa; phylum Mollusca; class Bivalvia; order Adapedonta; family Solenidae; genus Solen; species Solen grandis. The sequence goes on from CM037786.1 coordinate 37,006,132, forward strand.
CAAGTTGTTAGACATTCCAAATGACTGAAATACTGTCGGTGGGACATTAAACCCAAACAAATTAAACTTTGTGCTCAGTGTATAAGGGTACTTCCAGGACTCGCTGGCATTGTATCTGGATAATGTGACTGGGCGTAGTTTCATGAGTGATAAGGCCACACTACATATGTCTCATGAACTGGTAGACCAAGTATCCAAAATTAATGAAAATACCAGTACTGTAGCTTCCTTGGCTAAGTGGTTTCTGACTGTCACTAGCCCCTCAATGTTGTGGGTTTGAGTTTCAGTCTCATCACTTGGACTTAGAAATCCAGCTGACTTGTGGTAGGTTTCAGGTGCTACCCTGATGTCTATGTATATCTGTGGTCATAAGTGGATGTCATTGTATGACTGAAATTGACACAGCAACAATAAACTCCATTGCATCACCATTGATTCAAAGAAAACAGACTTGGTTTTAAGTGGAGTGACGTACCCCAGTATAAAGCCAGGTCAGATGTAAGTCAGTCATTTGTGCTGTATTTGATCTTTGTTCCAATAAGTCATAGGCTTGCATTCTTGTTGGAGTATCCCAGAAACCCTGACCTGACCATGATTTGACCTCTACTACAACCCAACCCCTAACCTATGTAAATGTTAATAAGTGGCATAATATGCCACTTTCCACCATATTAAACCATTGAAATGATAGATCCGTGCTATGTTTTAGCTACCTTTGGTCCCAGTTTAAGGAAACTTAACAAGACTTGTTAGTACCAAACCCTCTTTTTCGTTATTGTGATAATATAAGTACATGGTAACAGAATTCGTAATGGTCTAACCCCTATCAAACCATTGCAATGGCAGATCAGTCTGTATGATATTTAGTCTGTACAGGTTCTGTCATGTTATTTAATGTTGTCTTTGGTACTGATGAGTAGCAAACAATCCTTCTATCTCTCGGCCCCTCGGCGCTGTGAGTTTGAATCTCAAGTTGGTCATTATACCCCCGAAACAAAGTTTGGGGGGGTATATAGGAGTCACCCGGTGGTCGGTTGGTCGGTCGGTCCAGCGGTCCGTTGCATTTTCCTTGTCCGGAGCATAACTTGAAAACCACAAGTTGGAATTCAATACAACTTCATGCAATGATCAAGCACATGGAGAGGAAGTGCAGTGCACAAGAACCATAACTCCATCTTGACTTATTACAGAGTTATTGCCCTTTGTTACTTTTCCTTGTCCGGAGCATAACTTGAAAAGTACAAGTTTTTAAAACATTCATCAATGTCAAGCACATAGAGGAAGTGCAGTGCACAAGAACCATAACTCTATCTAGAGTAATTACAGAGTTATTGCCCGTTGTATTTTTTCCTTGTCCGGAGTATAACTTGTAAAGTACTGATTGGATTTCAAAACAATTTCATACAATGGTCAAGCACAATGAGAGGAAGTGCAGTGCACAAGAACCATAACTCTATCTAGAGTAATTACAGAGTTATTGCCCTTTGTATTTTTTCCTTGTCCGGAGTATAACTTGTAAAGTACTGATTGGATTTCAAAACAATTTCATACAATGGTCAAGCACAATGAGAGGAAGTGCAGTGCACAAGAACCATAACTCTATCTATAGGAATTACAGAGTTATTTCCCTTTGTTACTTTTCCTTGTCCGGAGTATAACTTGTAAAGTACTGATTGGATTTCAAAACAATTTCATACAATGGTCAAGCACAATGAGAGGAAGTGCAGTGCACAAGAACCATAACTCTATCTATAGGAATTACAGAGTTATTGCCCTTTGTATTTTTTCCTTGTCCAGAGTATAACTTGTAAACTACTGGTTTGATTTCAAAACAGTTTCATACAATGGTCAAGCACAATATGAGGAAGTGCAGTGCACAAGAACCATAACTCTATCTAGAGTAATTACAGAGTTATTGCCCGTTGTATTTTTTCCTTGTCCGGAGCATAACTTGAAAAGTACAAGTTTGATTTCAAAACAATTTCATACAATGGTCAAGCACAATGAGAGGAAGTGCAGTGCATAAAAACCATAACTCTATCTAGAGTAATTACAGAGTTATTGCCCTTTGTATTTTTTCCTTGTCCGGAGTATAACTTGTAAAGTACTGATTGGATTTCAAAACAATTTCATACAATGGTCAAGCACAATGAGAGGAAGTGCAGTGCACAAGAACCATAACTCTATCTATAGGAATTACAGAGTTATTTCCCTTTGTTACTTTTCCTTGTCCAGAGTATAACTTGTAAACTACTGGTTGGATTTCAAAACAATTTCATACAATGGTCAACCACAATATGAGGAAGTGCAGTGTACAAGAACCATAACTCTATCTATAGGAATTACAGAGTTATTGCCCTTTGTTACTTTTCCTTGTCCAGAGTATAACTTTATTTTCTTATTACTATCACAACCAATATACTATGAATACAGGTTCTTATCTATGCTCTGCCTGAAGTCTGGCTTCTCCTGCATTAAAGTATTTTGCGGGGGTATTAATCACCTTCAGTGATAGCTCTAGTTTGGAGCTGGCTTGTGGTAGGTCTTTGTAGGTTCTACATTGTTGTCTCAATGCACTAGTGACTTCTGCACCTCAGTGTAATTTGTTGGAAATTGTTTGATGACTGAAATACCGTCACAGTGATGGTCCAGCACAACAACAGCAATTCTTAACCTGATCAGCCATTACGATACTGGCAGGCCTATCTTGATTTACACTGATGGTATAAGCCATTACCTTGATAGCTCTGGTAAAGTATAGACTTGAGTATTTGCATCAATACCTTAAGAAAAACAAATTGAACATTTGAACCATTTTAGACTTAGCATTTTGTTTTGGTCTTATTTGGCTTTTCTGTGGTCTTTAACATCTTCATGGGGAAGTGTTATGTCAAAAGTTAGAATCAGTCTTTGCTGTTGAAAAGAAAAATACAATAAAACCTGTGAACAAAGGCCACTCACATGAAATTAAAAACTGACCTTCATCTAGAGGTGGCTGTTATTCAGAGGTTAGATTCTCTATAAATTCAGTGCTGGGAAACTATTCCCTGACCTTTGTTCACAGGTATGCTGTTATTCAGAGGTTAGATTCTCTATAAATTCAGTGCTGGGAAACTATTCCCTGACCTTTGTACACAGGTATGCTGTTATTCAGAGGTTAGATTCTCTATAAATTCAGTGCTGGGAAACTATTCCCTGACCTTTGTTCACAGGTATGCTGTTATTCAGAGGTGACTGCTAATACAGGTTTGACTGTATGTGAATAAATGTGACTTGGGATTAAAATGTAAACTTGAAATGTTCGATGAAATAGTAATACTTGATAAATTAACTGTTTGAGGGGCATGTTCAGAGGTGTTAAGTGTTTAATATACAGTGTAAGAACTAATAAAATGATTAATTTATCATAAAATCATACGTCAATAACAGACAGTAAACTAATACTATATATCTAAATTGCTGACTGTAATACTTGCCTTAACACTTTGTAAGGGAGTTACGTCAGCATATGTTTGATGAAAAGTTTGAAACTGGATCAGCAGTGGTAATGAGGGTAAATAATGGCCCCCACATAGCAGGAATTGATTGTGGCATTTTGTTAAGAAGGTTTTGCAGCATAATTGCCTCTTTGAATGCCCACTGCCTTTTGGTTCTCAGTTTTCACTTTGAGGATGAATGCTGGATAGATTAATTTACAAATTTTTTACATTCTTCATTTATTCTTTGTTATCAGATTTGATCACTTTGCCATCTTCATTTTGCTATCAAATTCAGCATAAATGCACAGTATGATCCTATCTCACACATGCATAAAACAGGGGACAATGCTCTTGGCTGTCATCAAGTATGGGTAATGTCACTTTATTAGGTCAAGAGTTAAGGCCCTTGAACGATAAGAAAACTAGATTTCCCTTTTTTTGAGACATTGTTAATGGCCTGGGCTTGATCATGGCTGATATCGGACCAGTAAGATGTGCAGGCTGATCTAGGTCTGTACTATGGTAGCAAAAAGCAGTCACAAGCCCATGGCATTATTAGGGTTAATAATCTTCAGTCATAATAATTGTTTTGATATATATTGATAAAATGCATGTATGTTCCTATCAATGATTTGCCCCAGGGAAGGGGTAGGGGGCATTCACGGGGCTTTTGACAATAGAATATTCCTGACAGGTGGGAAATTGACAGACAGAATTTTACCAGGTCCAGGGATTAATAAATTTGGCAGGCATATAATGTGGAGACAAATTGCCATTACCCTGGAGAGGGGATTTATACTCAAAAAAATGTCCAAATTCCCTAGGTCCGCCTGTTGCCCCACCTGTGGGGCAAAATATCGATAGGTGCATTGCTACTATTCATGTCATACATGTGGTTTTTAGCTCGACTATTCAAAGAATAGTGAGAGCTATCCTAGTCACCCTGACGTCAGCGTCGGTGTAACACTTAAGGTTAATGTTTTGCATGCAACTTTTTATATCTTCTAAATCTCCACAACCACTAAAGGTATTCACTAGACACCACTTACGGAGACCCATAAATCTAGTATGGATTTTTAACAGAATTTTTCCCCTTTGTGACCATAATTATAAAAATATACCCATAAATATTTGAAAGTCATGTTATTTCTTTGATACTTTGTATACTTGTTCAGCAACATAATTGCAATGAGTAGAAAGGGCAGACTCTATCTTGTATTTTGACAGATACATGACCCTTGAAAGATTCAGCATGGCTTTTTTTTTTACTAATAAAAGCACTGAGAATAGTCGAACTTGCTGTCCCCCTGACAGCTCTTGTTTTGCTGTACTTTGATGTTAAATTATATTCTGATTCAAATTTTCATTTTAAATATTTGTCTCAATGAAAATAAAAATCTTTGATTTATAGTTATAACTTTGTTTAAATTTTGCATAATTAAAGATAGATAGTGGGAATATATCAGCATTTATCACAGGTAATAATTAGCTGTAAATTCAGACGGCTAGTTGTGTATATAAAGGCATGTGGGATATCAGATATGAACTAGGGTACTGGGGTGTGTTGTCAAAGCTTTGGCAAGGTTGAAGATTAAACCTTTACCATATTAAGGAGATGTATGACATATACAAACGTATAATACCAGATCAGCCAGCAAGTAAATGGTAGGCTCATCAGGTTTTAAACTGTTAACTATTTCTAAGTGTCTTTGGAATGAGAAAGTAGCAGTTGTAAAATATGTGAAGAGTTTCAGGTTGATCTGGCATGGTGCAACATTGAGGAATTACCAAACTGTATTACTAGAATATAAATAAGGTATACTTGTTTACAAGAAAGGATTGAAAAATGAAATCTGGATTCAGACTAGGTATAGAAAATATGGCATGATATCGCGTCATCAAGACGTAAACGGAGAAGTGTCAGGACTTTAGTGTTATGTAACCAGAGTAACCATTGGAAGGGTATTGATTGGTTGAGGATGACAAGGGGTATTGTTAATTGGTGACTGTCGACAAGTGACAGAGAATGATGCTAATGTTACAGGTGGGGGGTCTCTAATAATTATGCAAGGTAATCTAGGATGCTGGTAGCGAATAAACATTAACTGTGACCAGAGCCACTTTTAATTGCATACAAAACTGGTTTAATTGCAGACTGGATATAGAATAGTGGATAATGACAGAAATAATTTAGCGATGTGAATCTGTTTTGAGGATATTTTTGCGGTGAGGAATCTGTGTAAGGTTGTGTTTTATTCATATGTGATGTATAGAAGAAATGGGTTGAACAATTAAGTCTGCTGCAGGTGTAAGAAATTATTGATATTTATTTATTCTGAGGCAGACATTCTCAGAAGACACACATGGAGGTATTAGTCGTAGTGTATATGTTTACATAGAGGTAGAAGTTTAAAAAATGTAATATTTTAATTAGGTTAAATGTTTACCTTTTAACTTTTATTGACAAAAAAATGCTGTGTTTTATTCAAAGGTCTGGAAATATATTCTCATGATTATGTGAACAGCCTTGATTTCTTGGTAGTGTGGATATCAAGTATGAAGAAAAAGATACCTGTGTATGACCAGTGTTAATTTTTTTATGGTTCATCATTATCCAGCTGAAATCCTTATTCAAAATAAATTGAAACAACGGTAGAATCTTGCGCATGAGATTGGAGATTAGTCGATTTACAAAGGTTCTGGACGGCTCGAGCATGGTGTATGGTGTGGATGGAGGTATGATCTGGAACGCAGCAATGATGCCGTCCTGGCTTGTCCTTGGTGATACACAGGTTGGTTACAGGTTTGATTCTCTGGCTCTCTTTATCATTAAAGTTAAAGTGGGCATGTGTCTGATGTTTTGCAATGGGGAGCCTATTACTTGATGTAACTTCCTATTAGAGTTAATGAGGTTAATTAATGAAAGGGAAAAGGAAATGCTATGCTATGTGTTATATTGTATAAAAAATCTTGCCAATTTTAAGGAATTAAAGAGCCAGATTTAGGCTTTGATGTTAGATAAACAAATAATTTTTATATGCTGTTTGGGAAACAAGTTTTTTCACTGGTTCCTGGCTTGGTGTTGAGGAAGGTCATAAAAGGTTCTTGTGCCCTGCCCCATTTAAAAGGTTTGAACCTACAACCTTTGGATTCACAGCTATTTATGTTATCCCTGGACCACAAGAACCATGAGAACTATCCCATCTCTTAGAAACCTCCTTTTTGAAAAAAATCATCCTTGATGTATTGATATATAAAAACAAAATTTTTTATGCAAGCTTGTAATGTCTTCAGTACAATTTGTATGAGCATAAAAGTCTGTAGCACTATTAAAAGCGTTTGATCTGGGTTTCTTGTTGCCATGACAAACATGATCTTTAGATAAGTTCATTGTTTCGAAGTAACCCTCAATCTATCACCTTGTATTTTTGAGACAACATGAAAAAACTATGAAGCATAAAGACAGCTGCGAGTATCAGCAAGCGATCGTTTATGCTGTGCTGCTCTCATGCTGGAAATGAGGATTGTATCAATGTAAGTTAACTGTGTTCTGAGATCGCTTTATGTGACATGAGTCAAATGAGTCTAATGAGGTAATAGAGTCTATCATTCTGTGTGTGTCTGCATAGTTAACCCTGCAATCTTATCCACCTTCAGCCTATTAAAGAGGTACTTGCTATCTCCTGAGACACAAATATTTGTCATGAGTTTGTCTAATGGATAGGGCCATCCTATACAGGGGGTACCTAATGGGGCTGTCTCCTATACCAGGCTCTTAAGGTATGTTCATTCCTTCTTCAAATATATATAAGGAATGTTTTCTTTTTGATATACTTTTTATTTGCCATTTTCTGAAAACTGGTGTTGATTTCAGTTATAACTAAATTATTTTCACATTATTAGGGTTGATGTACAGAGAAATAGGTTCAGTCATGGACTTTAAGGTCACACTGAAAGATACATTGCACAGTGTTTTTTCTATATCTTTTTTTTTCTTTTAAGGAAGAATTCAGGTGATTTCAGGTTTTCCTAAAGCTGTTAATAATGCAAAACTTTCCAGTGGCTGATTGGTTAGATTGTCCTCCTTGCAAGCAGGTTGTGGGTTTGATCCCTGCTAGCAACATACCAAAGTCTTAAAAAATTGGTACTGGTATAGCTCCTTTTCTTAGCACTCAGCATATAAGGATGGTGCCAGGACTTGTTGGCCCAGTGTCATTGACTAGATTTGGTATTATGTCACATGTCTACGGCATGATACTGCAGTGTGGCAGCCAAAACCCTCCAAATGACTGAAATACCGTTGGTGGAATGTTAAACCCAACAAATAAACAAACATAAGTATGCAAAACATTAAGTGCTTATCTCCTGAAATGGGGATTGTATTTCATAAAAGTCCAGCATTACATCATGATGATAGGGTAGAATCAGTTGCTCACTAAAAGTTGAGAGCACTTTGACTGAAATCATTGCGTAAGGTAAAGTCCCTGTAATGGTTCTGCTACATTTTGGACCTCATGGCCTTTCACGGAGATAACCAAGGTTTCCTAATGTTTCATTAGGGTACCTTGGTTATCTTGGTAGAGGTTAAGTGGTACAAGACGTAGAGGAACCTTTACAGGGACTTCACCTTAACACATGTATATTCATGTACAAATTTGTCAATTTTTTTGAATTTACTGACCTTCAACTGGAAGGAGCTGTCTGATCTTGGTCTCCCTTGTTTGGAATTCAGTAACTGGAACTAGTGAAGATGCCATGTCACATGGCACTGCAAGCACCTGCTTTGGGGATACCATATTCTATGTTTAGTTGGTTTTTCTAAAGTGGGCATTAATGAAAATGGCATTTTCCTATGTAATGAGACCTATATGTGTTGATTTTAGTTGTTAAGGAAAGAAATACTTCACCAGTATTAACATAGGAGGCTATAAAAAAACTTTTATTTCTACTGATCATCCGTGAAAAAGCTGCTTGAATATCATTTTATGGTATTTTCATCTTCCAGAAATGACACAGTCTTGTATCATTTGATTTTATAGCAACCTGCTATATATAGAGAGAAGCAGATTAAATGGATACCTGATGACATTTACCAGAGTCTCCAGGTGTGACACTGCACATTGATTTTCTTGGAATGACATTTATCTGTCTGTCATCATATCTCTAGAATGAGTACTACATAATTATATTACAGTCTCAAACAGTTTGGATCTTTCCAGTGTTTACTGATGTATTTAAGGTAAAGTCCCTGTAATGGTTCCGCTACATTTCGGACCTCATGGCCTTTCATGGAGATAGCCAAGGTTTCCAATGTTTCATTAGGGTACCTTGGTTATCTTGATAGAGGTTAAGTGGTCCAAAACATAGCAGAACCATCACAGGGACTTTACTCTAACTGGGATAATAGGTAGTCAGAGGTTGACCTGGTTTACACAAAATGTGTTTCCCTGTTTCTAACACTGAAAGCTAAATCCAGCCTTTTCAATTCATAGTTAGGTCAACTGCACAGCTTACACAAACAGATTCACAAACCATATGTCCTTCTGAAAAGACTATAATATCATCAATGTGTTTGACAAAAAAAAAAAAAAGGCAAACCTGGATAGGCTTTTTGCAAATGTTCTTTCATAGTAATATAATCATGCATAATCTTGTTACGTTTACAGTTACATTTCATCCTGCAATGTCCGCTATTTCAAGTTTATGGTAAAGCTAATAGTACTCAACTGATAGCAGGATCAGTACTACTACAGGGTCAACTACAGTAACTTATGGTTGTCATAGTGATTGATTGAATCATTTTCATTGATTCGTTTTACTGTCCCTAGAGGCCAATTGGTTAGAGCATCCACCTTGAGAGTGTGAGGACATGGGTTCAATCCCTGGCCATGACATACCAAAGTCTTAATATTTTCATTGGTATGGCTCTCTTGCTTTGTACTCAGCATATAAGAGTAGTTACAGGACTGGTTGCCCGGTGTCAGGATAATGTAACTGAGTGTGGTATCATGCCTTATTTCGACGGCGTAATACTGCTGTGTGGCGGCACTATATCTGTCTCAAGTAGACATAGTCTCCGAATGACTGGAATACTTTTGATAGGATGTTAAACCCAACAAACAAAATAATTCTTTTATAGTAATGGATGGGAGTTGATTGTGTGGGCTTAACCCTTTCCCTCATAGAGGATACCATGAAAAGACCTATGCGAACAGCATAAAACCAGATCAGCCTGCGAGTAGGCTGATAAGGTTTTATGCTGTTAGCTGCTCCTCAGTGGTCTGGTAATGAGGATTTTATAATTAAATTTGGTAAGGTTTAACTGTGGTTTTCTGCAGATCAGGCTTTATGTGGTACCTATTGAGTGCGTCAAAATGAGTCTATATGAGGGAAAGGGTTAATCAAACCTATGTCCTAGAGGAAACAGTTTGCTCTTTGATTTTCTACTTTATAAAGTCTTACCAGAATAAATGATGCTAATTTTTCAAATGTCTGGAGTTCATATGCATTCATATGCATTATAAGTAATTGTAAAAAAGCATGAAAGACACAACTCACAGTTTGTTTCAAAATTTTATATTGATCATAAAAACTCTATTTATCAAGCCAAAGAAATTTTCATGGTTAAAAAGAATGAGTTATCTCCCTCTCTTGGTACGCCTGTATTTGTGATTCACAGACAGATTGTTTACAGCTGGCATGCTGCATATTGCATGGATTTTTGTATTGTTGACAAACTGTTTATTGGCAGACTTAACATACTGCAGAATTGATACGTGTATTACAGGTAATGTTTTACATGAGTTTGTGTATTGCAGCTAGACTGTGAAATGCGGACATATTGTATTGCTTATTATTTGTATTGTATACAATGAATTGCCTGTGTTCTGCTTAACATTTTCTTATTTTACTGATTAAAAAATGTATTGCTTTATTATGTGTATTGTACATGTACTGATTACTATAGTGTGTGTATTGCAGACTGACTGTATGTACTACTGGACACACACCCAAGCCCCGCCCACACCCCATGTGACCCAGGATGTGAACAAACTGGCGCCCATGTGGCCCCCTACCCAGGAGGACTCAGAGGATCACAAACCGGGACTCAAGTACACAGAAGCAGGTGAGGCAGATTATGCAGAGCTGTGGCAGATGGAGTCAAATACTGTAAAATCAGTAATTTTCATTGATGATATACTGAAGAGAATTTCATGGGTACTTTTATGCATGGATACATGTTCTAGGAAACTTGAGTTGTAATTAAAGAATGGTTTTTGTGTGTATTAATATTCGTGGATTAAAACCCACGAAAATAAGTGACCCATGGAAATTAATGATTTCACTGTATGAAGTCAGGCAAATAGGTTCAAAGTGCAGGGGTTAGAAAGTTGGGGGTCAGAATACAGTGTTCACACAACTAGATTTAAATACTGGCCAGGCAAATGGGTTAATGGGTTAGGCAGTTGGGTCAAAATACTGGGTTCAGACAGATGAAAAAAAAAGGTTAAAGGGGAAAAGGGGTTGGTATTGGGTCAAAAAATAATTTAAGATTAGAATAAAATAAAAAAAAGTCACTTTTTAAGGTCCTTTTTCTGCATCCAAATTATGAAAGACTTATTGGTACTACCATTGTAGTGGATTTAACCACTGTTCTATGTTAAGAGGAATTGGGTCAATCCGAGGACTGATTGGGGAAAAATAATTACTCAGATAATTGCGGGACTTGGAACAGTTTCTCTCTGTTTCTGTCTATTTCTACACACAGGGACTTGCAGTTTTACCCTGATTCTTAAAATTACCTTCTACTTTGGTAGTGAGAAGTACAGAAAAAAAAGAAGATATTATTTAAACTTAACTGAAACAACATTATTCCAGCTGTATGCTTTCATCAGGTTTAATGTTTTTATTTTCATAATGCAGCAAAACGTCATGCAGCAGAAAAACAGATATGACTAATATGCACCGTAATGAAAACTGGTACAAATAATTAAAAAAATAGACCAAGTAAATATATCACATTAGATATACATAGTTTCCTATAGGATAATATCTTGAAAAATGTAAATACTTCAATTATCACAGTTTTCCTTTAGATACATGTAGTAATAATTTGAAAGCTGTCTTAGTAAAGATTGCTCTGATCTGAGAACTTGCTCCTCATAGTTATGCTAAGCTTTCCTTCACTAGAGACAAAGGGTATTGGTTTAGGTGACTCTTGCTTGCTCTGCTTTTCAATGCACATATCTGTTTTTCATAATTGCCTTAATATAATAATAAGCACACAATCTAATTGAACCCGTTCTTTAAATATATTGACAGGACCCTATAGTTGAAACTTATTATTTTACATTGATTGGAAAACAAGTTTGTACAACTGATACTAATCCCTCTCGATGGTTTCTGGGTTGGACCAGTACTTTGTGCCTGGGAAGGTCTTGATACTTCCTTGCTCCCAACTAAGTCCACATTACAAGTTTCAGCGGGAATTATAAAGGAACAATGTTTTTTTTACCTGTCTCATATTGTGGTACAGAAAGTTCCAATATCTTTTCATACTCTTTTTAATCAAGCAAGTGGGGGGGGGGGGCATTTATCTTCAGTAATACCTGAAGTCGTAACTCTGATACCAGTTATTGATACAGCTATAAAAGAAAAGAAAAAAAGTTTGGCTCTCAGCATATAAGGGTAGTGCCAGGACTGGTTAGCATGGTGTCAGGATATTATGACTGGGTGTGGTATCATGCCACATATCTACGGCCTGATACTGCCATGTGGCAGCACTATATCTGTCTCAAGTAGACATAGTCACCAACTGACTGAATTACTTTAGATATAAAACCCAACAACAACAACCAAAAAAAAAAAAAAAAAAAGTTAAGCCATGGAAAGAAAACCACCAACATGCAGAAAAGTCTATTGATACACTGAGATGCATGTATCCTTAAGCTGCCATGGTAACACTAGTCTCATGTTTGAATTATATATAGCCAGTTTATGCTGTGGTTCCACCAGACCTGATATCTGATATTTTCTTGGATGAAATCTGATTAAATCTGTAAACATTATACTCATCTGTTTATTTCATGTCCATAAATGGCAAGATTTCACAATAAGCACTAAACTCAGTGGTACTCATTCTTTAGAAATATAATTGTATGTTATGAAATCTCTCAATTTATTTACTGTCTTATTTTTTTGTATCTCCTTTAAATAAGTGGATGAAATCACATTCCCAACATGTAAATGAAGTTTGTAAGTTATGATTTAACTGGCAGTGGTTCAGGTTTGAACAATTTTATGGAAAGTTCACATTATAAATAAATTAAGAATATAATAAGAGCAATCATGGCTTAACAATGTCAATGTGTTGTGAATACGACCATTCATTCCCAAAAAATTCATGCCACCAATACTGCAGTGTGGCAGCACTATCTCTGTCTCATGTAGACAGATTCCCCAAATAACTGAAATATGTTGGTGGGACTTAAAACCAAATCCATACAACAAACAAACAATTCTCAGAAGATAGAATAGTTCTGTAACTAAGCCTTGAAATATTTCAGAATCTAAGGTGTGGGAAGTTCTTAGAAATCTTCAGATTTAACATTCCATATTAGAAAAAAAAAACATGACAAGATGAGGGGGTGGTCTAGTGTGATTAGTATAACAGTACATATATACCAGCATGAGAGTCCTACATAATCTACTGCATGGCTGACATTTCTTGTAATCGACATACTTGCCAACCTCACCATCCAGTTGTACTGTCAGGTTCGCCACATCAGATTTTGATGGCGTAAATCTGGGGAAAATATGAGTGGATGCTAATATTCCATAGATGCTTAAATACACAAGAAATATGTATATATTGTATCTCTGGTTCCTTAAAAAACATAATTATACAAATATAATTTTTAATTGTATTTTTTATCAAATGTGTATCGAAAACTCATTATTGTACTGTCATTCACCTTCTACAACTCAATATACAGTGAGTGGTTTTAGAAAGGTTCTTTTATTTCTACAGATTTAACTTAGGAAAAGTGCAGTGATTTTAAAGTATTTGGTTAAATTTTATACTTAAATGAAAATATAAAGGTATAGCTATGTTTATTTACAATAACCACACCATATACTTACAATTGAAAGCTTCCACAGGTATAATTATATTTAATATAAATAATTTGTACAATTTAGACTTAAGCGTCTGGGAAGACTTTACATGGGGTATGACTCAGACACTGACTTTATTTACTTTTCCATGTCGGCTATAACTGGAACAAAGAGTTTGAATCCGATAATAATGGCAGATTAGGCAATGTGACTCAGTCTGTGTGAGGGCAGTCAGTCATGTTGTTCTATGGCTATATAATAGGATTACCGCAGGGGGTCGTGTTTTCTGTTGCGGTTCGGATAATATGGTCATCTGATCCCATATGACCTAATGGCAGGCATGGGCAGACAACTCTTGCCTGAGCTTCGACTGGACATTCGTCTCAGTGAGTTCTTCAGAGTTTCGTCTCGTACTTTTTAAGCAAGATTTTGCTATTTTCAAGAAATTTCAAATTGTCTTTTTTCACTGTACCCCTTTTTTATTTCGGATTGTTCATATCTTTCATCTATCTAGGTATATATTTTAAGAGTTTTTATATAAGGACAATGATAGTATGTATTGCATTATATGGGTCAGAGAAGAGTTGTTCACTTTTTCACTTTTAAGTTTGAAATACCTTTAAGTATTTACAGAGGACAAAAAGAATCTTTTGAAAAGATTAGAATTTCTGCCAAGGAATCTTGCTTCAGGAATTTCTGCCAAGAAGTCTTGCTTCAGGAATTTCTGCCAAGAAGTCTTGCTTCAGGAATTTATGTCAAAAAGTCTTACTTCAGGAATATCTGTCCAGTTGTCTTACTTCAGAAATTTCTGTCCAGAAATTGTACTATATGAATTTCTGCAAAGTTGGCTCGTTACTGTGTTTTATAAAAAACAAAAAAAAACAAGCAAATAAACAGTATTGACATTGTTCTATGATAGCTGAGGTAAGCACCTTTAATATTTTATTTTCTTTTGATATGTTTATATGCACCGCCAATGTGTCTTATTCCAGATATATATGAATGTATGAAGACAAAGTCTCATGGTAGGTCAATGTAGAAGAAATCCGTAGCGATATACCGAAACAGTAATAATTTTGTATGATATTTATAGACTATTATCATGATAATAACTACATGCTTGATACTATGTAAGAATAACAGCTGTGTGTGTCCTCAACATTATGGATGACATATGTGTATAATATGTGTCTACCTATGGCAACTAATGATTTACTCAATTAATAAATCTTTTGTTTTCGGTTGATTTTGTAGCTGTATGTAATTTTTTATGGTTTCTAAAGCAGTTTTGGTTATTAAAAATAATGAGTTTACATCCTCTTTTCCTTTAGAGGCAGAAGTTGCTTCCTCTTTAATCCTCTTCCTGTAGATGTTGAGTTTAAATCCTCTTTCTCTTGGGGTGGAGTTTAAACCCTTTCACTTGGGGTGGAGTTTGAATCCTCTCACCTGGGGGTGGAGTTTAAATCCTCTTTCTCTGGGGGTGGAGTTTAAACCCTTTCACCTGGGGATGGAGTTTAAACCCTTTCACCTGGGGGTGGAGTTTGAATCCTCTCACCTGGGGGTGGAGTTTAAATCCTCTCACCTGGAGGTGGAGTTTAAATCATCTTTCTCTGGGGTGGAGTTTAAATTCTGTCTCCTGGGGATGGAGTTTAAATCCTCTTTCCATTTGGAGGCAGGTTACATGAACAGGCATTGCTTCTGCTAAACATTTACAGTTTTATATTTAATTGATAATTTTTAACAACAACAAAAGGTAACTGAATTTGTAATTATATTGAGCTTCTAGGATTGTTAGATTCAATTTTCTGATCATCTTCTGTCTGTTGTCCAACATTAATTTGTTTACACTTAAGCATAAACTTTTCTTGATCAAGCTTGGAAGCAGTCTTATCATTGCTATGGTATCTTGGCCAATGTTGTTTATGCATGGTTAAGTCAGGAGTTATGGCCCCTAGATCAACCAAAAATGACTGACAACATTTAAGCATCTGATTTGATCAGACTTGGCAACAATGTTTATGGCAATATATTACCTTGTCAATTCCTTATGGCTGAATTAAGACCATTAATTCAGGAGTTATGGCCCATGAATTATCAAAATATGCCAGATTTTGTTTTTTTGCACTCTGCAATGTTTTTGCCATTATTAATCTCTCAACCAAGTTTGCTTATGTCATGGATGACAAAAAGGTGTTGTATGCAGATAGGCAAAATAAGGCTATCATAACACTCTTGCAGCTTCAAAATCTAATCCATTTATAGAGTTTGTAACATTATGCATATGCTTGTTTTGAGAAGGTGCTTACATTATATTTAGCTATTTACCAAGAATATTTAGCATGCTTTTCAGCAGGTACTAACATATGAGATAAGCTTACAATGTATGCCATGCATATAATAATGGCTGCTATTAACAAAAAATGATCTTTTATCTGTTACATTTTTTGTCTAAATTGATCAGTTAAGATATTTTTTCTCCATTGATTAGAATAATAATGTTAAGTCTGGTTTACTTCTTACCCTTTACTGCTTTAGAACTTTCAGGAAAAAGACCTATGCTGTCATTGTGACTGTCCTTCTAGGGCAGGCTGATCAGGTTTTATGCATGTTGCTTATAATTAATACCCTTGCAGTTAGATTGTAAAACCTCTTCAGACAGAGAAATGTTTTCAGGCTGATCCAGCTTTTCATTGCCTAACATAATGTAAATTATATCTGAGAAGTAAAGGTTTTAAACTCAATCATAGGGATCTGTCTGTCATTTATTGGAATATTAACCCTTTCCCTCATATAGACTCATTTTGACGCACTCAGTAGGTACCACATAAAGCCTGATCTGCAGAAAACCACAGTTAAACCTTACCAAATTTAATTACAAAATCCTCATTTCCAGACCACTGAGGAGCAGCGAACAGCATAAAACCTGATCAGCCTGCGAGTTACTCGCTGATCTGGTTTTATGCTGTTCGCATAGGTCTTTTCATGGTGTCTTCTATGAGGGAAAGGGTTAAACAAGTAACAATGAAATATGGTGAAAGCATTTATATGACCATTTGGGAAAGTTTTATTAGAATTAGTATTGTCATTGTATAAATATTTGATATCGATAGTTCAAACAGCTTTGAATTTATGAACCTGTTATAAATATTTTGGGGTTGAACTACCAAATTCAGTGTTCTAATACATTTGCAGCTCTTCCCCAGAAATGTATTATCTTAGTGGACTTAATAAATATGAAAATATAATATTCTTTGGAAATCTGATCCCTTGAGGGTCCCCTTGTCTTGCCTGCCCTCTGGAACTCTTGTACAGCCTCTGCTGTTCTCTACCAAGAGTCATATACCTGTACTTTTGCATACTTGTGCTCCTTAACCCTTTCCCTCATAGAGGATACCATAAAAAGACCTATGCGAACAGCATAAAACCAGATCAGCCTGCGAGTAACTCGCAGGCTGATCAGGTTTTATGCTGTTCGCTGCTCCTCAGTGGTCTGGTAATGAGGATTTTGTATTTAAATTTGGTAAGGTTTAACTGTGGTTTTCTGCAGATCAGGCTTTATGAGGTACCTATTGAGTGCGTCAAAATGAGTCTATATGAGGGAAAGGGTTAATGTGTCAACAGCACAAGGAACATTTGTGATTCCTCCCCCTGCCATTGTCCATTGGTTGGGACTAAACTGGGTAAAAAATGGGGACGATTGGTGGCTATATGCAGGACGACAATCAGGTCAATCATAAAAAATTGATTCATTGGGGAAATCCGGTCCAGATGGGGCCAACTGGAAAAAACAATGCTTGGTGAAAATTGGGAAAATATTAAACAAATTGGTTTTGGACCAAAAAAAAAAAAAAATGCTGTGAGATGAAAATAATTTATAAGATGTAGGTATGTTGTTAACAAGTCTTAACAACATCTTTGTCCCAGTTTCATTGATTTAAAAAAAATGTGACATGAATGATGTTTAAAATATTGATATATGCTGATATATCTCAGTAATTCATACATTTTATCAGTAAGCCAATACTTACATTGGGGGTCTGGAATTTCATACCTAGCGTCTCAACATTTAAGATTAGGCCATGCAGTGAAGAGATCCTTGAAAAGAGGCCTCAAGTTGTTGGAGATTATATATTACAACTTAAGCATTCAAATGAATTGATATGGATTGTTTTGTTTAGCCATTTGGGGTGCTAAAGTCTAGCTTTCTGGAATGAGTCAGGCTAGTAAATGAAAGACCAGCTCTTTTGTGAATGATGCTTGACTGGTTAAGCCTATACTTCATATAGACTCATTCTGATTTTGGCACTGGCAAACAGAGCAGACCCAGATCAGAAGGCTACTATAGGAACTGATCAGCTTGTCTCCTCTGTTTGCTCAAATTGTAGCTCAGATTCTATACAGTCTGCATGGCATTAGAAAAAAAATCTTTGTTTCATATACAATTTAAATTAATATTAACTCTTTCCCTCATAGAGGAAATCATGAAAAGACCTATGCGAATAGCATAAAACCAGATCAGCCTGCGAGTAACTCGCAGGCTGATCAGGTTTTATGCTGTTCGCTGCTCCTCAGTGGTCTGGAAATGAGGATTTTGTAATTAAATTTGGTAAGGTTTAACTGTGGTTTTCTGCAGATCAGGCTTTATGTGGTACCTACTGAGTGTGTCAAAATGAGTCTATATGAGGGAAAGGGTTAATCAAGTCATTAATATATACATGAATATTCATGAGGTGAAGGATTAAATTTGAAGAACCAGATAAAGTCTCCTTGTCGTAGTGGTTAACCCTTTACCCCATGAATATGCATGAACAAATTAATGATTTGATGAATATTTATTTACTGAACTTTAAATGATACATGAAATAATGGATTTTTCTTAGCCACACATACTGTGCAGAACTGAGCTACAATATTATTTGAACAAACAGAGGAGACCCTGATCAGACAGCTTCTAGAAGGAGCTATCTGATATGGGTCTGTTTTTTTGCCAATATGTGTCAAAATGAGTTTATGTGAAGTAAATGAACTGTCTTTCAATCATACGTAGACAGTGAAACAGACTTTAATTTTGATACTATAGTGCATATATTTATAATGTTTGGTCTGAAACAGGTCTCATTGTGCATCTAGCTAGGAGAAGTGTTTTGATAAAACCAGCTATATACATCAAAACTTTTATTCCTTCAGATTGATTCATTAAACTTATGTGAATATAAAATGAGGCATATATTTCAGTCAGTTGTCATCTAAACAACCATTTGTACAAAACTTTTTTTTTCTGTAATTATTAAACTATCTACCAATGAAAATTGTTCAAATATTCATTCAGCATTGTCTTACATCATCGTCCTTATTGTGTCACCTGCTGTAAACAGAGGTGACACACAGGGATTATTTACCATTGTCTGTCTGTTTGTCTGTTTGTCTATCACACTTTTTCTGTCATGCTTCAGCAGGTGACATGTTCCAAAGAACATTCTTGTGTAAGTCAAAAGGGAGGTTAAATAGCCCAGACACTTCTGGTATATACATATTGTTCTTTAGAAAAGAATGATTTACTTCCTAGAGGTGTTGCAAGACAATGAAACAGATAATTGTTTACTTTTTTATCAGGTACTGGTAAAAAATAAACTGCGGGTTAAACCTAAAATCTACCTTAGTTGTACATGGCGGTCAGGTAACTTTGTTTTGACTTTGCATTAACACCTTGATAGCAGACGTCAACTGTTATGTGAGGGTTTTCAGGCTGGATCACAAAGGCACATCTTTGGTGACCAGTTTGTGTCCTTTTACAATGCACCAGGCTTATATCAGTACATATGATTCATTCTAGTATAAAAACAAAAAAGGTAGATAAAAAACCAGGGTTTAACAAATTATTGGTGAAAGTACACCAGGGGCAAATTTTAGAAACTAAGGGATTTTTTTTCCTAAGGAGCTTTATGAATACGGCCCCAGAACTGTCAACTTGAAAAAAGGTCACACTTATTTACATAGCAAAGTATTGCTGATTTGAGAGAAATCATATTTCTGCTTCCTACTTTTTGATGGTAATTCTATTAGACAAAAATATCTGACTTTAAGTATGGTTTTAATATGGTATTAATACAATACATGTACTTTACAAAATCAGATTTTTGTGTCACCTGCTGTAAGCAGAGGTGACACATAGGTATCTTTTTTCTGTCATCTGTCTGTCCGTCCGTCTGTCTGTCACATTTTTTCTGTCAAGCTTCAGCAGGTGACACACATATTCCAAAGAACACTCTTGTGTTCTTTATTAAGAGACAGCTGGAGATATAGAAAATATACAGGATCAGATATACATGCTTGGTCATGTATGAAAATAGTCATGTAGTCGTACATGTAATTTCAGGGGAAACATTTTATTGTGTCTTGTAAGCAGATGTGAAACTTAGGGATCACTTTTCCATCGTCTGTCTGTCCGTCTGTCTGTCTTGTCACATTTTTCCATCACACAGGTGACACGTGCTCCAGAGAACACTCTTGTTCTTTTAACATTTACAATCAGTATGACATATAGTGTATCTTTTTGCACATGGATGGATAAACTCACACGCATATTATTGTTCTAAGACAATAAAAAAAAGATATGCTATAAGCATAGGAGTCTTGTAATATGCATTGAAATGAAACTGGGGGCCTACGTGACCGAGAGGGTAAAGTCGCCGACTTTAAAACTCACTCGTCCCCTCACCGCTAGGGTTTGAATCCCGGTAGGGTCATTCGGATATTCATGTGATGGCTTGCGGTAGGTCAGTGATTCTACCCACATGCCTCAGTGCATTGGGGGTCTTCCTCCAACTTAAATTAGCTGGATGTCGCTATATGACTGAAATACTGTTTGCAGTGGAGGTAAACTCAAAAAATCAATCATTAAAACAAAACTATTTTCTAAATATACAAATAATGTACATAATATACTCCTATTTTCATATAAACAAACAATACAGATTTCCAGTAGAGACATGACAATGTAAGCTTTAAAATCGTGACCTTATGTATATAGAAATCTTTCAGGAGAGATTGTAAACCGTTTAAATGACCCTTAAGATTTACTGATATCAGAATTGCATGCCTGACTCCAGATAATGAATATTCAAATCAAATGATAATACGAATGTAATGACCAAAGGTCAACCACAAATGGGCATATCGCACAGATGTTAAACAGTACCAGGGTAGAATATGGATTAATTTTGACACTTGATTGAGCCCTGCTTTGATAAAGGGTTATTAGAAAAAAATATTGGGATATGTATTTGTTGATTACTCATGGTCATGTATAAAATGAAGGGGCGGGTATGCTTGTCAGATGAGAGTGAATGTTTTGGTGAGTTGGATACTTGGATATTTTGCGAAGGCAGAAAACGGAAGTGAAATTATATTAACTTTGTTGATAGGTATATAATTGCGTTGCTAGGGAATACATTAAAGGAGTGGCACTGGATATTTTCAAAAGAATTTGAAAAAAGCAAATAAAAGATTTTTTTTTCAGTCATTGCTGTGGTTTAATGCTTTTATTAGAGGAGTATTTTTGGATGGAATTACGTGCATAGATGTGGTTAGTTTAATTAATTTAATTAAAACATAGTTTTATTTCACATTGTTTAGGGTAAAAAGTTGTGTCTATTACTAAGTTTAAACTTATTTATTTTACAACAATTGGGAAACAAGTTCTTTCATCTTATACTACCGGGTAATCCTTCTCAACGTTTCCTGGGTTGGACCAGTACTTTGTGTCTGGGAGGATCATGAATGATCCTTGCCTTAATTGGATTTGAACCAACAATCTTCAGACCTGCAGTTGGGTATGTTACCACTGGACCACGGGGCTATAGATGTGGTTAATGTGTCATGTATGTTGATTTTTAATTTTCTAAATAATTAATCCTTTTCCTCATATAGACTTATTTTGACGCACTCAATAGGTACCACATAAAGCCTGATCTGCAGAAAACCACAGTTAAACCTTACCAAATTTAATTACAAAATCCTCATTTCCAGACCACTGAGGAGCAGCGAACAGCATAAAACCTGATCAGCCTGCGAGTTACTCGCAGGCTGATCTGGTTTTATGCTGTTCGCATAGGTCTTTTCATGGTTTCCTCTATGAGGGAAAGGGTTAAAGATAATCTCTACTCTCAGAATGTAACATGTCAGTTAAGGAAGAAATGCTAATCGTGTGCTGAAGTACGATTTTGCTGAATGAAAAGTTAGTCATAAAATCTGGCATGGGTTAACAAATGTCATCTTCTATGCTAAAAGGTTATTGGTAAAAATGTTTGAGAAAAGGATTAAATGGGCATTTCTCAAACATTTACAGGTGGTGAAAAATGTGACATATAAAAGAGCGCATATCAAGTACTTTAACAAGTGCCAAAAGGGATTCAACTGAAGCAAAATGCTTAGTTGTTCAGAGTCAACAATTAGGTTTGATGAAATAATAATTGCGCAAAAGAATAAAGCACCGTGGGAGCTTCTTTAAGTTGGGGAATGAAAGGTGTTTTAGATAATTGTCCAAATATTTGAGTAGTTGATAGAAAATAGTGAGAAAACAAAAACATCAAAAGTTGTTTTTTTTCGGAGTTCAGGAGGTAGGGGGATTGAGTGGGATAGATCTATACCGGTAGATGAAATGTAGGTGAGAGATGACAGGTGTATTGTTTACACGCTGTGTTTCATTCATTGATTGGTAATTAATTTCCGAGCCAGGACTGTGTTAGTGTGCAGTATAGGACAGTAATGTTTATAAATGTACATCACAGAGGGACCGCATACCATTGAGCGATTGTCCACTACTGAGTGATTAGTTGATTATATAGGACAGAAGTGGGTGTGGCCAAATACTGTTATATTTACGGCTGTGGGTAAAGGTGTTTTATCAACATTCAGGTTTCATTTTCTACAGTTATTGAACTTGTGAATTTTTCTTAGTTCAGGATATTGAATGAAAGTTACGTGCCTGTCTCCGATTTACATTACATTTGAATTGTGAATGTGTCATACGGTTGATAAATATATATGGGCAAAATGAGAATATTCTTTTTGTAGGAAGATGCATGTGGTAACAAATTTTATTGTTTTGAATAGTAATAAATGAAATTTGAAAAACGAAAAAGAAACTGTACTTCAGCGTTGATAGATAAGGCTGTGGTTAATAGGAAAAGGGTTTTATCAAAACGTTTAAATACGCAAGCTTTAATATTGTGATTATTTTATCCAGTGTTCCTCCAGCAAAAATTTCCAAATTCATGTCCTTGAATATTTGAAAATGAACATTGTATTGTACTTCAGTCAGTTATAAGTGTAATTTATTATGTTGGAAAAGAAGACGAAGTGACTGAAGGTTATAGAGACCGACTGTAAATGGATTAAGAATTACTTGAGGTATGAGGTTTATATTCTTTAAAATGGACGTCATAAAATTTACTATCAGTGTAAGGATTGCTCAAGTTCTTGAAAAACGTGCAGCTTTAACAGTAAGCTATGCAGTGTGTAGTTTAAAAGGAAATAAAGTGACAATGGATTAGAGTTATAGTGTCTTTTTAAAACAAAGGAGAAACAAAATACATTAAACATCAGGAGATTTGTTAAAAAAAGAAATTCTTAAAGTGGTCACATGAAGGAAGAAACCAATGACAGCATTTTGGATTTTAATGAAAAATAGTATGCGTGAAATTGACTCTTTGCGCGTGTGTTTATAAGTGAATGCATGACATGGAGTCTATACAGCATCTGGAGTATATGTACCGGGCGGCCATGTGTATGGACTAGGCCAGTCCCCCGCCCTCGCCCCCACCCTCCACTGACTCCGGAGTGATCGAGCCTGAGGATCCTGATGGTCTGAGTTCTTCTGTGTTTTTGATTTTATGAATGATTTAATTATATTGTATAATGAGAAATTTATGATTGAGTTGGAAAAGAGCCTGAAAATTTAATGTAGACAATGATGACATTATTATTAGTATGCTAGTGTCAAAATGATGATGATGATGATGATGATGATGATGATGATGATGATGATGATGATGATGATGATGATGATGATTAGTGTTGACAATTATGACACTACATATTTTTGTTATGGTAGCAATAGTATGCAGTACTATAAAAAAAATTGATGATAAATTTTAAAGATAATATATACATTTAATATTTAAGAATAAGTTTTTGAAACTAATATATTTTTGGCCGCTATATAGCTAGTAAGACTGATATGGTGATCTTTGATACATCAGTCAGCTTAAAATTATTCTTCAGTGTAGGTTAATATCTCCTTAACCCTTTCCCTCATAGAGGACACCATGAAAAGACCTATGCGAACAGCATAAAACCAGATCAGCCTGCGAGTAACTCGCAGGCTGATCAGGTTTTATGCTGTTCGCTGCTCCTCAGTGGTCTGTAAATGAGGATTTTGTAATTAAATTTGGTAAGGTTTAACTGTGGTTTTCTGCAGATCAGGCTTTATGTGATACCTATTGAGGGCGTCAAAAGGGGTATATATGAGGGAAAGGGTTAATTAGTCAAACTTAAATACAAGGATAATTTGTGGGATTTTGCACACTCATACAGACAGGTTGTTTTCTAGACAGAAAGCTTTTAAATGAACTGAATGTTATACAATTAATTAAGATGAATTGTCTCTTGTATGGTAGTATTTAATTGCATATTTCATCCTAAATATTAATTTTCTGGTATCATGAGATAAAATTTGTTGTGTAAAATCAAAAGTAAAAATATCTATGATAAAAAATTCAGAAATAAATCTTGATGGAAAAAAGAAATATTTTTAAGTTTGAAATCTTGTCAGTTTTTTTTTAATGAAGTTTTATAGGTTTGCCCCCTTGTATGTATGTATATATCACTTTTTTTTATCATAGTAGATTTTTGACAAGTCTGGGATGATACTTGAAGCATCTATAAGCCAGAAAGGAATTAATTTTGTTACCATGGGGTTCAAAGGGGCTTGAATATTAATCTATATCTTTCATACTTCGAGTGGATACCATGGTCACTAGCCTAGACTCTGTAGACCTTGAAATTATGGTAAATAGTGCCAGGATTTTATGAAATTCTCAACTCAAGTATAATCATGTATACTGTGATTAAATATCTCCTCAAATTTTGCCTTATGTCTGTCAGTAGTTTATATATATATATATATTAATTTTTTTTATCAGACGAATGTTTGTTAATGTATCTTAATGTGTTTGCTTTATTTAGTAATTGACTGTGGAAGTGAAAATTGTTACAAAATTTCTTTCTCCTATATAAATATACATTATAAATCTTTTAAAACTTTTGAACATTTTTCAGTATTTTGTTGGCTAACTGTCAAAGTAGATAAGAAAATTGACATACAGTTTTGGAATTTTAATACCGCTATCATATGTAGGGGAGCGTCCAATTTTTCCTGAATAAGTAAGAGGGCATAGTGAAGCGGAAAAATTACTTGTGATCACAAAAATGTTCGAACCGAGCTCTATAATAACTAGGTAATAGATTGTGTAAACATTTATGTTTTAAGTTGTGAAATATTGAGACTTTTCTATGCCACTAACAGAAATTGTGACCTTATCTAAGAGCGGGCTTTCTTTTGAAATATGGAAGAAGATTAATATATGAAATGGTTAAAAAGTAAACTTTGTTTGAGGAGTCAGTGATAATTACAGGCAATGAAAGGTACTTAATCCCACATCTATAGGTGAAAAATACAGGTGTGAAAGGGTTGTACCTGATCACAATGGTAGATAGAATTGTCCATGTGGCTTGGACGAATGTGAGTAGGAGGGTCAACGAGTGGGAGGAAATATGACAATTTTGATTATCAGTATCGTAATCATTTTTAAGGTTTATAAAGGTCATTTAGTGAGAAAATGAAGATATTGATTTTTTTTTTTGTCATCATCATGATCATCAGTGTCGTCATTATCATCATCATCATCATCATTGGTACTTCATTTAAACCTCATATAAAGAGCTTCTCAATATAAGGACCTCCTCATTATTTAGACCACAATCTTCTGGATCCTGTTCCCTTCTATACTGCTTAGCTTAACCCTTTCCCTCATAGAGGACACCATGAAAAGACCTATGCGAACAGCATAAAACCAGATTAGCCTGCGAGTAACTCGCAGGCTGATCAGGTTTTATGCTGTTCGCTGCTCCTCAGTGGTCTGGAAATGAGGATTTTGTAATTAAATTTGGTAAGGTTTAACTGTGGTTTTCTGCAGATCAGGCTTTATGTGATACCTATTGAGGGCGTCAAAATGAGTATATATGAGGGAAAGGGTTAACTCAGTAATCAGATCACCTCATATTCTGACCAGATGACTGTGATCCCATGATTGATTGTATTGTTGAGATTTTACTGTGTATTACATTTAACTCACAGCATAATCTGTCAGTTGTTATATTCATTTAATCACTGTAAGCAGTCAGTAATTATGGTCCCTTACTAAACTCTTTTCAGCACTTTTACATTTCTTGGACTTAGTTGGAAGTAAACACAAGGTTTACTTGTCAGGAAACACAAACACACAAAATCTTTATAATCTTTGTCTTTGGACTTCCATGTTTTTCTCCTTTTAGGATAAAAAATTATCTCACTTTAAGGATGGTAAATTAAAATATTGTGGTCAGTATGTTCGGCATATCTTGGTGGGTGAGGAATGTGTGGCTGGAGGGGTGAAGGTCACTCCCCTGTGACCCCAGGGACAGTAGGTTTACAGATGGTAATCAGCCTGTCATGCCCACCTGTGTTTGTCTGGTCATAAAATGTCAGAAGGTCAGGATCGTGTTTTATCACACAATAATACATGGACAGGGCAACAGATATGTGTTTGGAAATGCTCTCTTTAAGCCATTAATAAGAAGTAATGACTCTAGGTCAAGGATCACTGACCTCAGATTAAAGGTTATGGATTGGAGCCTTAGTTTAAACATGTATTTTACATGGATTGGGAAACAAGATCTTACAACACATACTTATCCCTTTTGACAGTTTCTGGGTTGAACTAGTACTTTGCGCCTTGGAATGCTATGAAAAATCCTTGCCCAACGGGGTTCGAACCCACAACCTTTGGATCCACAGTCGGGTACTTTACCACTGGACCATGGTGCCTTAAAAGCCTTGGACATTGAATGATTTGTCTTCGGTTGGTGGGATGTGAAACCCAGGCAAATAAGCAGCCTTCCCTGCTGAGATTAGGTATATCAGGTCATTTCCCGAAATTGACTGTAGAAAGAAGGTGGCCTAAGCATGAATTGTTTTTGTTTGATAGTAGTTTGACTTTATAAAAATGAAAATCTGTCAAATATTTTCAGTTATTCTGTATTCAGTCTCAGACTGATGTTAAGGAATAGTAAGTAATGGTAGGTTAAAATTGTGATCGCAAAAAAAAAAAAAAAAAAAAAAAAAAATCTAAAATAATTTAAGGGAAAATAATTCTGCAATATTCTGCTGCTGCTTCCAAAGTGATGTGGAGACTATATATATAAATAACACATAATGTCCTGTCCACTCCCTTCCGTCCCATTTTACAAACTTCAGTATCTTTCCATAATTTTGAGTCAAGGCAGTGTAGCGGAGATATTCATCATCTTTAGTGATAGCTCCAGTTGAACCACTTTTCATGATGTTTGTAATGAATGGCCAACTTTTTTTGTAGTGGTTTACAGGCTGAATGAGACATATTGACATGGCTATATGTGATATTGATGATCGACTAAGGTATCACCCCGAGGCTAGTGGTGTCCTTTTGATGTTCCTCCTAAATCTCTTGCTTCTTTCTTGTATAATTAACCTATACTTCATACAGTCGTGTTCTGACCCCTTTGCAAATAAAACAGGAACTGCCTGATCAGGGTCCCCTGTTAACTTGTTTGTTTGGTTTAACATCCCACTGACAGTATTTCTGTCAATTGGAGACGATACCCCGTTAACTCAAACAAGATTGCACCTCAGATTCTACACAGTCTATGCAGCAAATAAAAATCCATGGTTTTGTACACCAGGGGCAAGTTGACTGAAGGAGAAAACATCAACCATTTACTTCATATAGACTCATTTTGACACATTGGCAAACAGAGTGACCCTGATCAGACAGCTTCTATAGGAGCTGTCTGATCAGGGTTTCTTGTTTCTACATATGATACTGTTGCTCAGTTTCTACACAGTCTATGTGGCAAAAATAAATTCATGACTCCATGATATATACCGATTCAAGTTCATCAAGTCATAAATTTTACATGAATATTCATGAGGTAAAATGTGGAATTTTTTATCCCATTGAGAGCTATCAATATTGCTAAATCTAATTACCTGGCAAGTACTTTTAAGGCTGATCATTATATATACTTCCCAGTTCCCAACAGTATCTGTCATGTTCAATCAACATTTTTCTTTTCTTAACATATCACTGTATTGTGAACCTCATATAACATATTACTATACACCCAGATATGAAGTATATGGGGACTGTATTTGAGTCATGTCCATCGGTCGATTGGTCTGTCTGTAGACAAGATTTGTACGCCCTATGTCTCGACTACCTTTGGTCAGATTTTGATGAAACTTTACAAGACTTATAAGTACTAAGCCTAGTTATATGTATTTTTGGCACAACATAATTTGCTTGATTTTGAATGAGTTATGGCCCTTTGTTATAAGTCTCAAGAATGTCTGACATGGTAACAGTAACTGTGACAAAGCAGTATCATCTTCAGTGATAATTCTTGTTTTATCTCTGTCCTCTGTCTATAAATTGTTTTCCCCCCTTGCCATCATATCCCTTATTTTTTTTGTTATCAGTGTAAGTGTTTACATATTTATCCTCTCTCACACCTTTCTATGACCAGCTGATCCAGTGGCTGAAGGGTTACTGAGTTGGGAGGTTCTGAGTTTTATCCCCTGACAAGACATAACAAACACATAGAAATTGGTACTGCATCGTCGAAAACCTACGGTAGTATATTCCGTTATCACTCTGTATATATACCATGGGATTTTTTCCTGGCAAAACTTCGTTTTCATTACTTGCTGACCAATGAAATCACGCATACTATTTTGAATACTCTTCATTGAGTATTACAAATGCAAAAGCTGACTCACTGTTCCCACAAGATGAACTGCTCCGCTTAGGTGAAGAGCGTGACGTCAGCTCTACATGGTAGAACGAAGAAACTTTCAAAATCCCGTGTCGTTTCATTGGTCAAATGATCCCTGCTGTCGCTGTGCTGTCACTGCCACAAACTAATAAAATGCCTAATTAATAATTCACAAATACAAAGTTTTTCTAACTAAATATCACATTTGATTATGAAGCAAAGTGTATTGAGTGAACGTGGGTTTTCCAACGATGTTGGTACTTGTACATCTCCTTTTCTTGTCACACAGCATATGGATATTTGTAGGATTTGCTTGGTGCTAGAATAATGTGACTTGGAGTGTTTTAAACCACTTCTCTTTGGCATATTATCACAGCGAGGCAGTACTATATCTGTCATGTGTAGGGAGGGTCCTAAACTGCCTGAAATACTGTTGGTGGGACGTTAATCCCAAGTAAACAAGCTTTCAGTCTCTATATCTCGTGCAAATAGGAGGGCTAAGTTTAGATAACTGAATGTTTATGGTCACAGCCAAATCATATAATGACTGTCTTTTTTATTCCTCTTTATTACCCTGGCAAAATAGTTTAAAACTGTCAGCGGTTACCTTGATTTATAGCATTATAAGTGTTGTAGAATGAAGGAGCCGAAAGTTTCATAAAATTGTCCAGTGATTTTTGAATGATGTAAGCATTTTATATGTTAATGACGTCTGCTGACTGTCCCATGAAAAGAAAATCATTTCCAAATTGGATCACATAATTGCTGTTGTTTACAGTTTTTCATTCATACAGTGGGTTCTCATAGACAATTTCTGTATGTAATGGTGAATTAAATATGGAATGGTTTACATACTAATTTGATTGGGGGAATTTTATCCATTCATATCTTGAGAGTAATGGAATGTTGATAGGGACAAGGATGGGATAACAACACTTAGCTTGTTATCAGTTTTGGGCACTTCTTAAGGAAGACATAATATTCTTGAATCATATTCTATATCTTTATTGGGCCTTTTCTTTATCATTTTTTTTTCTTTATGAGCCATTTAAGAATTTACTGATTTCTTTCATAATGGCCAAACAAAATTCATTTCAACTTGCAAAATGTGTAAATACAAGATACAGATAAACCTTGCCTTAAGACCATCTGTAAAAAATACCACCTCACTATTAAGACCAGCCATTTTTGAAACAAATTAATTTTAAGCAAAGTCATTGACAAGGATTTCCTAAATAACATATTACCATTCATAGTCATTTAACAGTTAAAATTGAATAAAATGAAATTTATTGTTTTTCGGTAATGTTTGAAATTCTTCATGTCTAAAATCACCTTGACCTTGAGCCAAGTCTTGTTTGTATTTTTTTTAATCTGTTGATAAAATAATTAACGAAAATCTTGCATTGGTTGCATGCCCCACAATCAAGACCACCTTGTTATTCTGCTATTAAGAGCCCTTCCAGTGGACAAAATACCTCATTCAGCTATGATTTTCAATACTTGAATAAAGCCAAATAAAAAGTAAAGAAGAAAATAAGTAAAAAGCTTTTACCATTTTATGTGATAGGCACAGCTTCATATAATAGTTTCATTGATCCTTTTACATTTGATACAGATTTGTTTCTTCAAAATTATAAATGAGTAGATGTCTAAAAAATATATTTTTGGATGAAATTTTGCAGAAAAAATACAATAGGTTCTAATGAAATTACATGACAATATAAGATTATGTAAAATTTAAAGTCTAGTGCTTGCATTTCATTTCTTTAATTATTTTAATTGTTTATCACAGAGAATATTTTTTTCTACCAGGTAAATGCTCACTTACAATTTTTCTGTGCTGCAGATATATACTGCTTGCTTACTCATTATAATACTCCTGCAGTGTTTATAAAAAGTCCTTTTTGTTTTGCTTTTTCAAAAGAAAGACATGCAATCTTTAAAAGTATTCACAAATCACTTAAGGAAATTATTAAGTTTGATTACCAATCATATGTTGTTACTGTAGTATTTTATGGTTGATATTGTCTTAATTTTTTGTTTTACCTGATGATTTATTAACATTTACCAAAATAGAGAAATAGTAATTAATTCATTTAAAAAAATTAAGATATGTTTGGACATTGAAATTGTTTGTGCCTACTTTTTATTTTATTTATTTGCAGAAAAGTATATATGAATTGCTCAACATTTTATTTTCTTCGAAAACACTGTTTCCATCAGATACTCAGCATTGGAAATCTGAACCTTTACATTTGACATGTGATCATACCAGATTAGAGGCACACATTTCAGTGTAAATATCATGGGACCTGTAACTTGAGGTCAGATTTCAGTAGCAGCTTGTCAGTAATCGAAACAAGCATAGTTTAGTAAACAATTAAATCATTCTTTTTCAATATTTCTCAAGAAAAAAATATTAATTTTTTTAGAAATAACATGATAGACATTTGTTCACTCGCCATTTTGATATTGCTAAAAAATTCATGTTTTTTTCTTGAGAAAGACAAATTTTTGCTGAAATATTGAAAAAAGTGAATTTAATTGTGAATTGTATTATTTCCCAGCATATTTATAGCAGAGTTAAAATTTGTTATCTCATTTATCTTACTAGCTGCAAATTGTATTAGCCCCTAACCACATACATATGGACTCATTTTGAGACATTGGCAAACAGAGCAGACACAGATCAGAAAGGTTCTTCTCTGTTTGCCCATAATATATCATAGCTTAGATTTTACACAGTCTGCATGCCAAAAAAAAAAACCCATCTATTCTTTCATATACAGTTTAAAGTTCAATAAATTAATATTCATCAAATCTTAATTTGTACATAAATATTCATGAGGTAAAGGGTTAAAAACAGGTTTCCATGAACTGAAATTTCAGTATTAACAGCTGACCAGCAGTCAAATGTGGATGTAAGGACATTTTGTTGATTGCTTCATTGAGTGATCTTTGGTTGCAGAAATGCCTGTACATAATAGAGCAAAATAGAAATACATATAAATTATAATACAGTGCAGCTCCATTATAACATAATATTTGGGTTCCAAATCTAGGAAAGGCATTTTAGTTGAAGGCATGAAAAAATGCACCTGAACTTATGTAAATAAATCCAAAAATAAAGATTTGAAATGCACTGTAATGCTTTGGTAATACCATGGAGCACATTGTAATTGATTTATGTTGTATATAAGACATACTATGACAATTTCTAAAAAAAAAAAATCATTAAGAAAATGTAAGAAGGATTTTAGTATATATGATCTGTGTGTTTTTATTTTCAGATCATCAGGCAGCTATGGTAACACTGAGACATGAGTATAAGGAAGAGGTAGACAAAATCCAGGTAAGCTCCCCTGAAACAGGGGAGTTAATTTAACTAAATATGTTGGTTTCCAGAGGGAAATTAAATAATAAACAATTAAATTAACTTTTATCAATATTTCGGCAAAACTTGCCTTTTTCAAGTAAAAACATGAACTTTAACTATGAAATATTTATAAAGAGTGATTTTAATTGTTTATTAAGTATAGTTTAATTTATTCATTTTACAATGATTGAACAGAAAGTGATAGCATTTATGAAAATCTCCTTGGCCTTTGTTTAGTCTTTTGAGTGGAAGGAAACCTAAGTACCTGGAGGAAACCCACATGTCTGAATGGGCAACCCATATCCTTTCACAAACAACTACTGACCTGGGATTGAACCCCTAGGTTGATTGTTGAAAAGGGCAGTGGAGTTATACTCAGTACCCAGTATATTGTATCATTGTAAGGTCCCTCACAACCAGTATAAAACCTGATCAGTCACCAAGGTTCTGGCCGTTCATATATAAATTACAATAATTTCATCGATTTAGAAATTTGGCCATGAGATTATTTGCTGTTCCATCCAATGGACAAGTTCATTTGCCTGACAATGTTTTTGGATAGGTCATTTTACTGGTCTGCTTAATGTGCTTGGGTAGCTTTGCTGTTTTATTTTATGTGTATAATTTTGCTACATGAATTAATTTGCTGTTCAGTTACATGTGCTAATGTTACTTTTTTGCCATTCAGATTCAGAGACAGCCCATTTTGCTGTTCAGTTTCATATGCATATGCCAGTTTGTCACACAAATCAGTTTGCTGTTCAGATTCAGTGACACAGACCATTTTGCTGTTCAATTTCATATGCATATGCCAGTTTGTCACACAAATCAGTTTGCTGTTCAGATTCAATGACACAGCCCATTTTGCTGTTCAGTTTCATATGCATGTGCCAGTTTGTCACACAAATCAGTTTGCTGTTCAGATTCAATGACACAGCCATTTTGCTGTTCAGTTTCATATGCATATGCCAGTTTGTCAATTTTAATTACTGTTACACATTCCTATCGGTTAAAGTTTTTTTCAAACATCAATAGCTTAAATACTATCAAAGGTATTCCACCCAAACTTAAAATACTTATTCACCATCATCACTTCTACCTTACTTCTAAGGCCCACAACCCTGGCTATCCTATTATTGGAGTTATGCCCCTTTCATACTTACAAAACAGCCAAAATTAAGGTTAAAGTTTTTACAAAGTTGTATATC
Source organism: Solen grandis (assembly GCA_021229015.1). Classification (NCBI taxonomy): domain Eukaryota; kingdom Metazoa; phylum Mollusca; class Bivalvia; order Adapedonta; family Solenidae; genus Solen; species Solen grandis. The sequence continues at coordinate 37,039,446 of CM037786.1, forward strand.
TTCAATACTATCTACGGTATTCAACTGAAACTTCAAGTACATATTCACCATCATTACCTCTAAGGCCCAACTCTTGCTGTACTACTTCTTAAGTTATGCCACTTTCATACTTAGAAAACAACCAAAATCATGGTAATTTTTTTACATAGTTGTACTATCACATGTATTTGACTGAAACTTCAAGTACTTATTCACCATCACTACCTCTGCCTTACTAGCAAGGCCCATAACCCTGGCTGTACTACAGGTATTCCACCATAACTTGGAATACTTATTTATTGTTTACCCACACTACCTCAACTTTACTGGCAGGGCCCATAATCCTATATGCAGTGTATTTTCAATTTTACCCTTTTATACTTAGATATTTTTTGGCTGTATTTACAAATAGCAAATAGGTTGGGCAACAACCTCTAATAACATCAAAGATTGGCCCTTTCTTTAATGGAGAACTGAGAAAAGTCGAGCGCGCTGTCTTATGGACAGCTCTTGTTAATGTTTTGCTATACAATCTTATGTGTCACTACACAAATAATGCTGCTCTTCATATTCATATAAATAGACCATTTTTGTCACATGAATCATTTTGCTGTTCAGATTTAATAACACAGTCCATTTTACAGTTAAATTACATCTGCATTTGTCAATTTGCCACAAGAAATGCTGTTCAGATTCAATGACACTGTCTATTTTGCTGCTCAATTTCATGTGCATATGCCACTTTGCTGCATAAATCAGTTTTCTGTTTTTGTATGCATACATTTTTGTTTTCCACTTTCAGACTGAACACAAGGGTGTGTTGGACAAGGCAAGAGTGGAGTACGAGACACGCCTCCAGCAAGCTATAGAGAGGATCTCTCTCTTGCAGCGGGAGGTAGAGAAGTACAAATGTCTTGCTGGAATTGAAGAGTACTCACAGACAGCTCTCACTGGTATGTGTTTCTTAAAATATTGAATCATCGAAGTATATTTTTATATTTATTATCCCCTGCTAAACCTAGCATAGGATATTGCTCAGTCCCACTTTTTCTCTCTAGAGCCATATCTCAAAACCTATATGAGCCAGAATCACATGTTCACCTCGAAACTTTGTTGTATAACTTAATGATTATTGTTTTCCCAAAATATGCAGAGTTATGCCCTTAAATAAAAAAAATAATTTTAAATTCTATGAGTCATATACCCTAACTGGATGCTCTCCAGTATGTACATTTTTGCACATATTTGTTGTATCATCTATTTCTGCAGTTATGAATTGGATGCCTGGAAATTGTAGTGGTAAAGTGTTTTGCTACTCACTAAAGCATCACAGGTTTAATTCCTGGTACCATGCATGAGAGGGTACACTGGTACAGTGGTCCCTTTTCCAGGTTAAAAAAAAAATGGCTGTGATCTATATTTCACGGTTGGATGAACATGGTAGAATTGATTGTTATGCCTCAGGTTTACCTTTAATTTGTGTGGAAGCTTTTTTTCTATGAAGATGACTTAACATCATCATTAAACTTGATACAAATGTACAAGATATAAACTGTTAAAAATACAAGCAAATATTTAATTGTGACCAATGTATGCCAGCCTGGCATCAGTGTTGCAGAGACACATTTCCTTGTTTGTTTCAGTATTTGTATGTACATATGTATCGGGTCCATTTTATCGGTCCTTTATTTAAATCATCTAAATTTTTTAACTGGTTGTCAAAACTGCTTTGTAGTAAGATTTTTATACATTTTTACCCATATACAACAAGCTGCCCTTTTCATTCGAGGATCAAAGACTTTGCTGAATTTCAAATGATTCTATCTTTTGGTTCTATCTGAAAACAAGATATATGTAATGACATTTGTACTATAGCTGCACATTCAAAACCTGCTTAAATAATCATAACCAATGGATTTTTTTTTCTAACATTACAGAGGCAGATGCAGCCCAGAAGGAAGCTGGCTTTGCCTCAGAGAGCTTGCAGAACAATGGGCTCTCCACCCCTGGGTCAGGCACACCCTCTGCATCACAGTATCACACCCCTGCGATAACCCCCGACCTGGTGGCAGGTGGGGACTTCCAACTGACCCTAGAGAAATCCCCACCAGACATGTTCAAAGATCTCACAACTCCAGCAGAGTTACGGCAGGATGACGGTCAGAGTGAGACAGGATCAGAGGACAGTGGAGCAATCGTTCCCCCACCCCCACCCCCTGCCCCGCCTCCTCCTCCACCACCGGGCGTACCACCTGCACCACCACCCATGGGCTTTGGACTGGGGAAGAATTGTAAGCATTTAAAGAATATCATTGTGAACCAGTTTTCTTATCTAGAGTAACCACAAAGAATTTCTAGATGTTAATGAACATAAAATCACATATACATTTAACCCTTTACCTTATGAATATTCATGTTCAAATCTATGACTTGATGAATATTAATTTATTGATTTTTTTAATGATACATGAGACAGTGGATCTTTTCTTTGCTGTGTAGATTGTGTAAAGTCTTTATGTCATTTGGGAAACAGGTTTTTACAACCAATACTAACCCCTCTTGACATTTCCTGGATTGGACTAGTACTTTGTGCCTGGGAAGGCTATGAAAAGTCCCAGCCGCAATTGGGGTTCCAACCCACGACCTTCAGCAGTCTTGTATGTTACCACTGCACCATGGTGCCTGCAATCTCAGAATAACTATGATACTGCTAATAATATACATAATTTCACCCCAAAGTGAATTATATGGGGACTGTATTGGAGGCACGTCCATCGATCGGTCCGTCTGTAGATGAGATTTGTCTGCCCTATTTCTTGGCTACCTTTGGTCATTTCTTGATGAAACTGATAAGTACAAAGCATCGTTGCGCATATTGTTGGCAAGTCTTGATACACTCAATTTTGAATGAGTTATGGCCCTTTGTTATATTTCTCAAGAATGTCTGACATAGTAACAGTAACTGGCACAAAGCGTATCTGGGGTATTCATATCATCTTCAATGATAATTCTTGTTATAATTACTTTTATAGAAATCTCATAGATATTAAATTTACAGAAATCTCATTGTAAATTGCAGAATTGATAATAGCCAATCAAAGCATCAGTTATTGTATGTGTTCACATGTGCCATTGTTTCAGTGTCCATAAAGCCTGTGATCAAAACCATGTCTCCTATGAGACCCCTGTTTTGGCAGAGGATACAGGTTAATGAGGTCAAAACACCTCGCCACAAAGAGTGAGTATTATAACCTGATTTTACTAATATCTGTAGATATGCATGTCAGGGTACCCCCCCACCCCTATTTTTATGCCCCCATCATAGATTTGCCTTTGTCAATCCGTATGTACTCTCTAACTCAAATACTTTTCATTGGATCTTCACCAAACTTGCTGAGGATGTTTGTACATTTAGGTATAAAATCTAGCTCAAGTTTGAGAACCAGCCAAATCATTTATGGCACTTTAGAGTTATGGCCCTTGAATTAGTCAAAATTGGACATTTTAGGTTTCTCCACTTTTTAAGTCAAGCTTTCTGATTTTGGTCTTCACTTAACTTGCTGAAAATGTTTGTAAGTATTAAGTCTAGGTCAAGTTCATTTAATAGCAAAATTGTCCAAGGCACTTGAGAGATATGGCCATTGAAATAGCCAAAATGATTTAATTCCCAAATTTTTATCTTTCAAAGTATGTTTAGTAACAGGAATGCAAAGGTGATAAAACATTTTGAAACACAGCTACATTATTTTGCTTACTTATATGCTATGCTATTTTCTCTCAAACCCCCAAACCCCATCTGGTAGCTTTATGTAGAGCTCTTTCTGACACTGTATCAGTGTTCTAATTGTCCATCTGTCAGCAGTCTTTCATTTTCCATTTGATTTAATTTTTATAGAGATCTCGCAAGTCCAAGGGACATTAATATCAAGAGTCCAGTGATTTCTCAGTGTGTTTGCTGTACCTACAGGTACCTTGACAAGAAGCTGATCTGGGAGGATGTTCAGGAGGAAAGCATTGATATGAAGGAGCTGGATGAACTCTTCTCTAAAGCCAACGTTGAGCCTTCACGCAGATTCAACTTCAGTAAACCAAAAAATAAAGCCAAACAGGTAAAGTTTGTTTATACCTTAATTGCTTAATGTATATGTATACATATTCATTCAATCCGTTTCTAGGCATCTCAAGATAATGTGGATGCAAATATATAAACATGGGCCTCAAAACTTGTTTATGTAATTTGTTAATTGTTAGCTCACCAAAGTGCACAATGTTGCCTTTTTTATGTACTTTATATGGTAAAATTTTAAAATTCTTCTGTGAATGGCACAAACTGTCACCTCAAGTCCCTCTACCATAATTGCTGAAAGAAAGTTAATCCTTTGAAAAATGAGGCCTCCAGTAGGGTCAGCTAGTTTCCTTATTTACACTAAATGCTGCCGAAGGTAACCAGATCAAATCAAGTGACCTTGATTGTTAGCTCACCTGAGCACAAAATGCTCAAGGTGAGCTTTTGTGATCGCCCTTCGTCCGGCGTCGTGCGTCATCCATCGTCAACAATTTGCTTTAAACGACATCTCCTCTGAAACCGCTGGACAGAATTTAATGAAACTTGGCAGGGATGATCCTTGGGTGAGGCTCTACAAAAGTTGCTAAACTAAAGTTGATCCATGAAGAACTCTGGTTGCCATGGCAACAAAAAGAAAAAAAAATGAAAACTTTAAAAATCATCTCTTTCAAAACTACTGGCCAGATTTTAAAATAAATTGGTACAGATGTTCCTTGGGTCAACCTATTTATCTCAGGTGAGCGTTTTAGGGCCATCATGGGCCTCTTGTTTTAATTAGGTTTATGGTACTATGGTGAGCATTTTAGGGCCACCATGACCCTCTTGTTTTCATAATTATGTTCACGATGCAGTCCAACATAATGCAGTACATGTATATGAATTTTAACTCCAAATACAGTATCATAATGGAACTCTATATTGTCATGTCAAAAATCTCAATTCGAATTTAAAAATAAATGAACTTCATTATCTCTCAGATAAATATTCAAGCATGTTCTTAGCAAATGCTTCATTTTATACAAAATTTCTCTTCTACAGAGAGAAATCTTTTGCATAATTTATGGTCATTATATAGTATGTAACCTTAATTATATTACAAGGGGTGTAAAATTCCACTTGACCAGGGCAGGTGAAATATCAGAACATTTCTTTGTAATTGTCTTGTTTTCACTATCTCAGATTTTGAAGGACTTCGCAGGGCAAGCGGTATTTTTAGGAATTTTACACCTCCTGATTATTACTTGAAAATGATGGATTTTTATCATAAAATATCAGAAAAACAGTTTTCTTATTAACCTTGAAGGATACAGGTATGAAAAACCTTTTTTTGTAAAGATTAGTGTTGCATTGTATTCTAGTTAGCTTATACTTTGATTATTTTGTTTTATTGACATGTTAAAAAATACTGACAATTAGCAGACTGAACTCATTAATGCCATATGAATACTTTCCATTTTGTTTGTTGTTATTATTAGCCAATTTGGAATTTCCCATATCTATTTATAGGTTGCCAAAGTGATATCCCCAAAGCGTTCTCAGTCTATAGGGATTCTACTGTCTAGTCTACGTATTGAAATGTCTGATATTGAGCATGGTGAGATTCCATTTGGTCATTTGGTAGTATTCTTGTATTTCATAGCATCATATTAATTCTATAAGTTATAACTTGATGTGTGCCATCCAGGCGCACAAAGCAATGCAATACAGTAAGCTATCAAGTTCCTTTATCGAAATTATATAAATATTTGAGAATTGGATAATATTATATTTTTGAATCCATGAATTCCAAGCTAAAGGTTTGTTCCACAGATTTATCAAAGCTACCAGTATATATTGTCAATTAGAATATTATTTTTATTTCAATATTGTAATTTTTCTTCTTTATTTTCAGCAATATTAACTTTTGACACTTCACAACTCAGTGAAGAAAAACTACGCCAAATATATGAAATGGTAATTATCATCTTTTTATCGAATTAATCTAATATTTAGGATCATCTAAAATGCATATTGAAATTATTATAATGACTTTGTTTTTAATCATTTGAAATACATGTAGTTTGTATCATCAGTACAAACATAAAATTACTTCGCAAGTGAACTGACTGATATCAATAAGATTTAATTGATATATCAACATAAAGAATAGTTGAAAGAAAATATTTGAAAGGCAGGTTGAAGCCAGATTTATTGATTTTACAGTTTTATTGGTTGGGTATTAAACTTGAAAATTTGGTTTTGAACAAATCTGTAGCTTTACTATAAACATTACTCTGGAATTTTTACTAAGTGACAGTATTTCATGATATGAATATATATGAATGAATGTCTACAGACATACAAAGACTAATTATATCCCTGTTTCCTAAAGTGAACAGAAGTTATATATTATAGAAATCACATGTGTCCTGTTCCATCACATCCTTTTTAAAAAAAAATAAAAATAAAAAAAATATTTTCTCTTATTGTTGAGTCAAGGCAATATAGCAGGGATATTCATTGCCTGTTTGTATTTGTGTATGCTAAGAAATCATTTATTTTGATGGGACACAGATTTTCGTTGATTTCGTGGGGGGGATTTATCCATGCATATTTATCCCCACGAAACACTCCTTTCAAAGACATTTTCCACAATATAAATCCTTGAATAAATGTATGACGACTTCAAAGTACATATTCAACGAAATTAGATGTCAATGAAAATTAATGATTATACAGTATATGTGAGGGAATGTTGCCTAATTTCCAGAGAGGAGACTCGGAGGAGATGAAGAAACTGAAGGAACATGTGAAGAAACACCCAGATGTTCAGCTGGATAAACCTGATCAGTGAGTTTTCACTGATGAATATTTATTTTACGTTAATTAGGAAACATGTTATTACAATGGGTGACTTTGGTCAGTTATCTCTCCTGCTGACTCTTCTTAAATACCTGGATAAAAACCGATAATTCCAAAATGTCCATAGGTTCTGTCGGTTGAAATCCTTTGTTTTTATCCTGATATCCTGTTGGGATGTTGTTATTGGTTTGATGTTAATAATCACTTATGTGTAGATTAAAATGATAAAATAGTTAAAGTAATTGGTACCAAACCATTAAAAAAATATACAGATTTAGTTGCTCTGAATTTTATCCAATGTCTGTGGAGATATTTTAGTTTAAACCACATCAAGCAGTGCAATGTATTTAAAGATAAATTACAAAGGAATCCAATAAAAAGAACCTATTTTGGAGAGTTACCAAGGGGAGATTATTGACCAAAGTCGCCCATTGAACTATTACCTCAAAACGGTTCCTGGGTTGGACCAGTGCTTTGTGCCAGGAAAGGCAATGAAAAATCCTTGCGCACAGTCAGTTAAACCGACAAACTCCAAATCTGCAGTCACAGATTTCTCCTGGACTATGGTGCCCTTGGTTGGTTCCAGATTAATTAGAATTATATTAACATATTATCCAATGGCTGCCCGCAGATATCATGTGATCTGTGACTTACCTAGTTTACACAAAAGAACGCACCAGTGTCTGTTTGTGTATTTGATACTGTTTATGAGCAGGTTACCCTTAATGGATTAAGACAGGGATAAATTCTTGCAACCAATCCCTCTTGACTGCTCCTGGGTTGGACTAGTACTGTGCGTCTGTGGAGGCTATGAAAAATCCTTACCCACCCCCGAACGGCGTTCAAACCCACTATCTTAAGATATGTAGTCACATTTGTTTCTGCTGGAGTTAAACATCATTAGTTTAAATCATTTTGTTATATTCCGTTAAATGTTGCTATATCATGGATTCATTGTAATCATCGTTATTTCCAGGTTTCTTTATGATGTATCCCAGATACCCGATTACTCAGAAAGGATATTTTGCTTCATCTTCCGAGAAGCTTTCCAAGAAAGCATATCTGTGATAGAGACTAAGATGACCAATCTTAAAATGACTTGCCAGGTAAGCGATAAGTCATAGTTGAAGGCAAAAACTCAATTACCTAGAAGAGGTCTGCAACTCTGATATAGGTAAAGAGCAAGTCAAGAGAAGCCCTTTTTAAGTTTCGTGTACGATCATGTGACAGCGGGATAACATGAGATGTGCAAAATTGCTCAAATCAATTATAAATACACTGAGTTTTCTCTTTTCAATTTATTGCCAATTAAACCAGATATGTATGCCTCTCATTAGATCGAATATCTCTTTAATGAGTGATTATGTAAAGTGTCTACAAGATATTGATCGTCTCAAAGGCAATCAAATCCCATTCACCTATTTTTTTGTCACAAGAGAAAAAACGTTATTTCAGACAGTTTCATATCTCTGATGAATATGTCTTTGTTTTAGGTTAAGAAAGGGAAAAATGTAACATCATAATTATTTTTCTTGAATTTGTGAGAAGTCTAATCTTTTAACCCTTTCCCTCATAGAGGATACCATGAAAAGACCTATGCGAACAGCATAAAACCAGATCAGCCTGCGAGTAACTCGCAGGCTGATCAGGTTTTTTGCTGTTCGCTGCTCCTCAGTGGTCTGGTAATGAGGATTTTACAATTAAATTTGGTAAGGATTGAGTTTGGCTTTCTGCAGATCAGGCTTTATGTGGTACCTATTGAGTGCGTCAAAATGAGTCTATATGAGGGAAAGGGTTAAGTAATAAAATTTCATTTCAATGCTATGCTAAGTTTCTATGATTTTCTGCTTGTTTTATTTCAGAGTTTAATGTCCAGTTTGTCAATTAAAAGAATTCTAGGTCTAGTTCTTACATTGGGGAACTACATGAATGGAGGTGAGGAAATATTTTAATGATTATAACCGTATTAAAATATTTTTTTTTAAAAATCTTGCTATATTTAAACAGTGAAAATAAAATGAATATTTAAAGTTGAATTATCTCATATAAAGCAAACTTGAATTTAAAACTTACTTTTTTTCGTAAGTTATGTTTTTTGATTATCTTATGGTATATGTCTGGTTAACAATATATGTTGATAAATGTATTTGCTTCAAATGCCATAAGTTGAGAAAGTCATAATTTAAGCTCACCCTTAGCACAGCATTTTCACATAGTTAGCTATTGTGATCATTCTGCATCTGTTGTACATGATCATCAAATTTGATTTAAATGACATTTCTTTGAAAATACTGGGCAGATATTGATGAAACTTGCCATGGATGATCTTTGGGGTGTCCCCCATATGTTGTTATAACCAAAGTCAGAGGGTCAAACAAATCATGAATCTTTCTAGGTGAACTTTTAATGTTTTTATTTACACTTCTTGTACTCAGGTGAGCCATTAATGGCAACTTTGGGCCTCTTGTTGTTTGGTTATATGATATTCTATATGTTATGTGTGTGGAATTTCAGGAAGTAAACAGAGAGGCCAGGCTGATGGGTTTGGACTTGAAATTCTGCCCAAGTTAAAGGATGTTAAAAGCAAGGTAAAATTTGCTTCCTGTAGTGGCTGATATTCACTCATATTTGTCTGAACATTTTGCTGTTACTGACTGTACTTCCCTATTTTCTTAGGGATTTTTCAAAGACTTCTTCCCTTTCCTTCCCCTCGTCTGAAAATCTTTCTTTATCATCATCATCATCATCATCATCATCATCATCATCATCATCATCAAAATGCCTGACAACCTCATGCTGAATAGAAGATAGGCTTCAAGTTGGATATGAACTCCTTTCACACATTTGAAATTTGGATATTTATATATTATGTCTGGCCCCCAGTTCTCAAAAATACACAAGTACAATCTTAGATTCTATCATAAATTTATTTCCACAGGACAACTCTATCAGCCTCCTCTACTTCACTGTACAGCAGTATATCAAGAAGTATGAGGGGTCTGACGCCGGGACAGAGAGGGTCAAGATCCCTGTGCCCGACCCCAGCGACTTCAACCAGGCTGCCCTCGTCAACTTTACTGAAATCGAGAAGGAGCTAACGAGGATAAAGAAAGATTTTGAAGGTAAGTTTTTCTTCTGAGACCCAAATTCATCCAGACAGTATTGTTTGCTGTGTTGGGGATATGCCAATTCAATTAATTTGAAAATCAAAGTATATCAATTTCTCAACATGTGTTAAGATTTTAAATTGGTTTCAAGCATAATTTGGAAATACTGCAAGTGAAATAGGTTCAAAATGTAGGGTATTTAACTTATGAAAATCTTGTTGTTAGCTTGCATGTTTGAATTACAGGGGGCCTTTGTGCGCATTTGAGTGCCTGAATACCGTAGTGGTTCTTGCTTTGCTTTGCTTTTCACCAATGCGCCCGAGGTTCAATTCCTAGTCACATATGTGAGAGGGTACAGTGATCGCCTGTCCAGACTTTTTTTTTTTTTCTTTTTTTTTTTTTTGTGTTTTTTTTTCGGGGTCTCTGGTTTCATACCACAAAATGATCATATACGCCACTACCATAGCTGTCTAGAATAATTAAGTTGTGATAACTTGCTTCTTTATCGGTGTAAAATAAATAAGGTTAAATTTAAACAAATACTAGTGTTCAATTTTACCATTTACCTCTCAGATTTGCCATTTTATATCATTTTGGATCAATATAAAACCTGATCAGACTGACAATAATGCATCTCTCAAGTTTTTATCAGTGAAAATTCAAGACCCCTGCCTTCACTATTATTTACCATCCATGACCAGATTAGCTGCCCATAAATAGTATCACAAACAAAAGCATTAATTTTTTTTTAAACCAGGTAAACCATTGGCTACCTTTTATCCCAGTGTAGCTATTGGATAGCCTGTAAGATGGTTTAAATACTTCTGTAACCACTGGAAAGGTTCATTTTTACACTGATCATGTTCTGCACCTCTCAAAACCTTATCTCCAAGGTACTGAAGACTTCTTGAATAGTGTGAAACCTGATCAGCCCGAGAGTCACTCATATGCTGAAATAAATTGCTCTGACCTTCCCAGTGACCTTGACCTTTGTCTTACAGGTGCCCAGGAGCGAGCCAACAAGGTCATAGAAAAGTCCCGTCAGATGGAATACCTCCAGCCTTTCAAGGACATCATGACTAACTTCTTTGATAAAGGTGAGTGTTTCCCTGATATTGTCAGTGTAATCACATCAAATGGAAAGTAAGACTGGTTCCTTTGTCACGTTCTGGGTACAGTGACGACTTACAGGGTCAAGGATAACACTAGAGCAAAACTATTTGTTTTTATTTTTAATTTAGTTTTAAATTTTGATGTTAGATTTTTCATATAATTGATAATACATTCACAAAGTCATGATGTTCATTATACTAGTTTTTTTTTAGACACACCGACAGAAATGTTTTTAACTCTTTCTAGTTAAGACTTATGCCCTTTTGTATACATTTTTGTAATGATAGGCAATACGAATGTAGCATCCTAGAGATATTATAAATATTTGAGTACATATATATATTATTTTCACTTCTTGAAAATGGAAAACTATAGTTGCCCCCGTTAGTTACCATGTGCTGCAGCGAAATTTTAGCTTGCTTTTACCATTCATGGTTTGGTCAACTGCTCACAAACAAAATCCCTTGTTCTTTTGTGTAAACTGTGTCAGCCCTTGACTACCTATTGTCCCAGTATATCTACTGAATATCCTGTAAATCAAATTGAACACATCTGTAAATACTAGCAATTTTCTCATTCCCTTATGATAAGCATTACATTTTATTGAAGTATTATTTCATCTCTGTTAAGGGTGGATGCAGTGGCTGAGTGGTTAGAGTGTCCACTTTGTTTTCCAGTGGGTTCGATCCCAAGCTGCAGCATGCCACAGTTGTTAAAAATGGGTCTTTGCACTCAGCTTATTAGGGTTGATCCAAAACCGTTTGCCTGTTGACAGCATAATGTGACTGGATGTGATAGCATGTCACTTGTCTGCAGTGGGTTGTAAACCCAGGCAGTTAAATAAACAGTTATGTTCAAATTTCTTTCATTCTTAGAAAGGTATGGTATTTCTTATAGTCAAGGAAGGCTGAATTTTAAAGTGTTTCTTTTTTTTATTTATTTTAGCTAAGTCAGACTATGCTGAACAAGAAGAAAATCTAGCTGAGGGAAGGAAAATGTAAGAATTTCACTTTTTTTTTCTTCTTGTTTTGGATTTTAATTATTTTCTGCATAATCATCTGTTAAGAATAAAGACAAAAATGAATATGATACCCTCAGGTACTTTCATATCTAAATATCTGCTTAACAGGCGATCTTACAAAATATAGCCTCTACCCTTCTAGTGATCCCATTTAGACCATGTATGTGTACCCACAGTTGAGATATATTCAGAAAATATGTTTTCTGTCACATTAGGGCTCAGACTTGTGTTGTTGTGATTGAGGGTTGGGGCTGTATTTTGTAACCATGCACAAGACCGTCACCTATGGAATCATTTACATTGTTTTGTCATGTTTTACAAAAAAAAAAGATTTTGACATTGTTAACCCTTTCCCTCATATATACTCATTTTGACGCCCTCAATAGGTATCACATAAAGCCTGATCTGCAGAAAACCACAGTTAAACCTTATCAAATTTAATTACAAAATACTCATTTCCAGACCACTGAGGAGCA
>CM037786.1:37052148-37102148 GCA_021229015.1 Solen grandis
CAGCTTGAGGTATCCAAAACTTAAAACATATGAGTTTAATTGATAAATAATTCATTGATATGTTTTGTTAAACACCTGCAAGATTGTCACCTACTAATGATAATAATATATATGTACTTAAGCTTTCCAAAGTATTTAAGGTGAAATGTATTGCCAAAACTGTCCATTGTTGTTAACAAAGCAGTTTAAAATAATGCTTTAAGAGGAAAGTTTTTATAGGTGTATTCACTAGTGAAAATTCCTTTAAATTCATGCAGTTTTCCCAAAAAATGCTAATTAAATTTCAATATTTTTTCGTTACCCAAAAATCAAGAAAATGGTGTTTTTACTCAAAATACTACAAAATATGGTGTTTAAGCTCCTCCCCCTCCTCATAAAATAAGGCTTGTACAGGATAGAAGGTAGGGTCTAAAACTGATGGGTAAGTGTGAATTTCTGTCATACTAAAATACTTGAATGCTGAATTTTTCGTGATGCACAAAATTGTTTAGTTTGGCCCCCAATTTGTGGATATGACCCACACATATGTCAAAATTTATCTCTTTATTCTATATCCTGTGAAATTTTTTGTGGGACACTTATTTTCGTTGATTTCATGGAGGGTTTTATCCACAAATATTAATCCCTATGAAAACGTTTCTAGAACATAGATCCACAAATAAATGTCTCCATGAAATATTCAATGAAATGTAATGTCAATAACAATTAATGATTTTACTGTACATCAAGGGTTACTTGACACCATTTTTGAAAAAAAAGAAGAGAAAATAAGGGGGGGAATCCGTTAGAAGCTGTATACATGTACATATTTTTGAAGCATGTTTTGTCTTCACAGTTACACGTTTTTAGACACTCCATTATGGAGGTATGAAATACCAGGATCAGCAGGGCTACAGCTGTAAGTATACAATACATTCTATTAATTTCATTTTTTAAATTATGTTTATAGTTACTTTTAAAAGCTTTTTAGCTCACCTGAGCACATGTGCTCAGGATGAGCTTTTAGGATCGATGAATGTCCGTCGTCCGTCCGTCCGTCCGTCTGTCGTCCGTCGTCCACAATTTGTTCGTTTGCACTCTAGCATCTTCATTTTATGAGCAATTATCTTCAAACTTTATATCAATGTTTATAACCATAAAATCACGGCCAAGTTCGATTATGGCTGATATCGTACCATTAGTCAGGAGTTATGCCCCTTTTAAATTAAAAAAATTTATTGTTTGCACTCTAGCATCTTCATTTCATGAGCAATTATCTTCAAACTTTATATCAATGTTTATAACCATAAAATCACGACCAAGTTCGATTATGGCTGATATCGTACCATTATGTCAGGAGTTATGCCCCTTTTAATATTAAAAAAATGCCATATTTTACTTTGTTTACACTCTAGCATCTTCATCTTTTGAGCAATCATCTTCAAACTTTATGGTAATGTTATGACCATAATGTCTCAATTGAGTTCGATTATGCTGAGATCGTTGATTAGGTCAGGAGTTAAGCCCCTTTTAATATAAAAAAATGCAAGATTTCACGTTGTTTACACTCTAGCATCTTCATCTTTTGAGCAATCATCTTCAAACTTTATTACAATGTTTATGACCATAAGGTCTCGATTGAGTTCAATTGTGGCTGAGATGGGTCATTTAGGTCAGGAGTTATGCCCCTTTTAATACAAAAAATGCAAGATTTCACTTTGTTTATTCTCTACCAACTTCATTTTTTTAACAATCATTTTTAAACTTTAAGACAATGTTTATGCCCATAATCTCACAGTCGGGTTCAATTATAACTGATATTGACTTATAAATTTAGGAGTTATGCCCATTTCACCATAAAAAAAAGCCAGATTTCGCTTTTACACTCAAGCATCTTTATTTCTTAAGCAATCATCTTTCTCAGGTGAGCAACCAAGGGCCATCTTGGCCCTCTTGTTTGATTTGTTTTCTCAGATGTAATCTGAAATAGGAAAGAAATTATTTTTTAAGATTAATTTCCACTGAGCTTAAAAATTGTCATTAACCCTTTCCCTCATAGAGGACACCATGAAAAGACCTATGCGAACAGCATAAAACCAGATCAGCCTGCGAGTAACTCGCAGGCTGATCAGGTTTTATTCTGTTGGCTGCTCCTCAGTGGTCTGGAAATGAGAATTTTGTAATTAAATTTGGTAAGGTTTAACTGTGGTTTTTTGCAGACCAGGCTTTATGTGGTACCTATTGAGTGCGTCAAAATGAGTCTATATGAGGGAAAGGGTTAAAGATGTCTGAATCCTTTATGTAATAAATGTTCGGAAGTTGACTTTCATAATTTATGGTAAGTTTGACTTCACTATTATATAAAAAGAAAATTAGTTGTATGCTTTTGCAAAGATAATTTTTCTTAAATGCATTCTTAAATTTATCAATCCATTGATTGAATACATTTATAAATGCACACATGTTTTATCAGTTCTGATGATGCACATTATCTAGCAGTAGTTAAACCAAATATAATTTTATAATTAACTTAAATTGATTAAAAGACTTCCTTATTTTGGCATAGTTTTTGTATTTTCCCTGTTAATGGAATTAGCACAAACCTGCAAGCATGTTACTTCCAAAATGCTTTTTAGTCTTATTTTCATATTTGTTATTTTATGTAGTTTGGTTTATCGCAAATTCATTAACACAATTGAGTTATAAAAGGATTCATAGTTGTTAAGCTAGGTGATTTATATCCATGGCTGTTTCCCTGTACAATATTTTAATTCTAGCCGAGTACTTGGAGCCGGTGCAGTTGCCTCAACAACAAGAGCCATTATAGAAACTCCACTTGAGTTTGCCAAGGTGACATTTTCCAGATTTTTTTTTTTTTTTTTTTATCAAAACCCCTTTACAATAAATATTCATTTACAAATGTATGACTCACTGAAATATTTTTACTGTGATTTTTTCTTTAAAATATATATTTGATTAAAAAAAAAAAATTTTTTTTTAAAAAAGGTTAGACACCATTTAGAACAACAGACAAATGAAGATCAAATTTGATCATACAAAGTTTAGTGAAACAAGTTCCTGGGTTTAGTCTGGAAGGGTTTGTGGCAAAAGATTTTCTGTCTAGTATTTTACCTGTATTTTGTTTAACATCACCCTGGGATAGTAAGATATTCTGTTAAACAAACTAGGATAGAGTTTTACTGAAAGTATAATTTATTTATTTATAAAAATTTACTATTTCAGTGTTTTTATTAGGAAATGTAGAATTATGAAATATGTCACTTTATGTATTACCATTTTATACCTCATGTGTATTCATGTACAAATTATGACTTGAGCAATGTCTATTTACTAAAATTAAATGATATTTGAAATAATAGATTTTTTTTGCCATGCAGACTGTATATAATCAGACTGGATCTGTAAGATCTTGGTCTGCTGTGTTTGCCAATACATCAAAATGAGACTAAATGAGGAAAATCAATTATTAGGGGTCAGAACTAAGGACTGTTGGTGGAAATGATGCCTGTATTCAAACGCATTAGTCATTTACTGTTAACCCTTTCCCTCATATAGACTCATTTTGACGCCCTCAATAGGTATCACATAAAGCCTGATCTGCAGAAAACCACAGTTAAACCTTACCAAATTTAATTATAAAGTCCTCATTTCCAGACTGCTGAGGAGCAGCGAACAGCATAAAACCTGATCAGCCTGCGAGTTACTCGCAGGCTGATCTGGTTTTATGCTGTTCGCATAGGTCTTTTCATGGTGTCCTCTATGAGGGAAAGGGTTAAGCCAGGGAGAAGACATGTAGTTTAACACATTTCATAAATGAGGCACAAGTAATTCGGAATTTTGTCATTTGACTATCACTTGCCCAGGGGGCAAGTTATCTTGAACATCTACTAGCCCCCAGTGAAAACAGGTTGCCCAGTCTTTAATTTAGTTGGTGTTTGTTAATGTTTAAAACTAAATTTGTGCAATATTAAGGTGGATTTTAGTTGATATGTATCAAACAAAATTTGCAAGCATTTTACCCCAGATATTGTAGAAAATTAAAAAAATTAAAGATTTCATTTTCATATTTAAACTTACCCGCCAGGCTATCTTCTTTGAAAAATCACTTGCCCGCAGTGATTTTAACCTGGCGCGGGCAAATGGGCATTCACTTAAAAAAAACCCCTGCATCTTTAAAAATAATTAAGTTTTGTCGTGCTGATCTTTTCACACTGTGACTGTTTTGTTTTCAGCATGGTATAAATAAACTACTGTAGAAGTTGTTGTTTGTGCGCGTGCAACTTTTTTCCTAATGTTTTGAATAACATAGGATTGGGTAATGTTGCTTGAGTTATGAGCATTATTTGTCCGAAATATGTGTGTCTATTTTTCATTCTACATAAGTATTTCAGGAACCTCAGACAGCATAGTGTCATAAATAGTATACTTACAAATTGGTATGCATATTTTACTAATTAACATAAATTAACATATCACTTACAAGTATACTAATGTATTTTTGTCACTTTTGTCATGGGTTGAGTGACATTTCTTTACCAAGGCTTCAAGCTACTAAATAGTAATATCTAGAACATTATGTATATATACCATCACAACTCTCGGCTGTGACATACCAAAGTCTTAAAAAAAATGGTACTGGCATAGCTCCTTGCTTGGCGCTCAGCATATAAGGGTAGTTCCAGGACTGGTTGGTCTGTTATCAGGATAATGTGACTGGGTGTGGTATCATGCCACATGTCTACGGCGTGATACTGCATTGTGGCAGCACTATATCTGTCTCAAGTAGACATCATCTCCAAATGACTGAAATACTGTCGGTGGGACGTTAAACCCAATAAAACAAACAAACCATCACAACTCTGCTGAAGTACCTGAACTTTCAGAATCCTATAGAAGTCCTTATCTGTGCAGGACTCCTGTATGATAAAGAAGTTTCATTTTCAATTTGATTATTTCACTCCCAGATCTCCCATAAATAGTCTCGCTGAATTTAAATGTTTGTCAAAAGTTTAATTCTTATGATGAGTTCCTTTCATTTCACAAATGTGAAGTTGTTGCATTGATTTAGTTATTTTTTATCCCAATCCTTCCAGGGTTTATTTTTTACATTCTTTAGCAGGGGCATCTTTCCATCAGAAAATTTCTATAAATTCATACAATTTCCCCAATATTGCCTTCTATCGAAATGGCACATCCACATAAAACATGACTTTAAGGTCCATTTCCTATGATCTGTCACACATTAATATGGGAGCTATATCATGCATGTAGTTCTGTTTTGTAAAAACATTCAATATCTTCTGAAGTATTCAGCAGACATTTTCACTGGCAGATAGTTAATCAGCATATAGAAAAGTGTTTCGAGAGGTGTTTTCCCCCTTTTTTGTTGAACAATTTTGGTCGTATGCATGTCCTGTCTAACACTAAGTTCAGCATCCAGCAGGACAGCTTAACATACCTATCCATGGGTGGGTGTGCCATCAAAAGGCATATCGCTTGTTTTTGTTTTTTTCCAGAGTTATGTCCCCTTTTACGTTTGGCTTTATGCCAAATTGTTTAAAAAAATCAATGTCTTGAGGGGAGTGTTTGAGGAATAGCAATTCAATTAAAATTTTGCTAGGAGACCCATCACCAATGAAAAGCATACCTCTCTTTTAAAGTCAGCCCATTGTTATGGTACATTATTACATCAGAATTCTGACTTTTAAGTTAACTATCTTAAAAAGCTCTATTAGTTCAAGGTATACAATGATTTTCAGCATACCTTGCTTATGAAATGTGCATTTGCTGGGATTTATTTCTTTGATTATTTTTTTAAGTCATTATGAGGTTTACCTTACCTTTGTGATGACTGCTTTCTTAGGTCAATGACATGTTTAAAAATCTTTGATTATGCAGATTATGCACATGGCCTTTTTATATTACTCTTAATGGATTCATTTCATCCATCATTGTCACAAGCACTCTGCATTGACTTTGTCCAAGGTCATATGAACAAATAAAAATTCTTTAAATCTACTTGCAGTGTTAGTGTTTTCGTAGTTAATTTCTGCTTAGTTCATCAAAAGAACAAGATTTCATGTATTGGCATTAATGGTGTTATTAATTAACAATAGTTTATGTGACTTCAACACAGCTATAATTATTTTCCAGATTAGAAGACAAACTCAGCAGTCATGGGAGTTCAGAAAAGTCTACACTGTAAGTGAATCATATCTCTAGTTATACTGTTATAATATTATAGGGGAGACGAAATGTTTTTTGTCAAGTTGTCTATCTGTCCTTTATAAATAATTAATGCTTGCACCTTATCTCCTGGTTATAATTTGATCAAACTTTGCACAATCAAAATGAGAAGATGTGCATACCAAAGGGTTTTCAGTCATGTGACTACAAGGTCAAGGTCACACTGAGATGTTGATCTCACTATATATATTTCTTGGATACCTGGTTAGCATTTCAGAAAACTCTGTACAAATGACTATGACAGTGAGAAGTTTCAAACATGTTGACATTGGTGCCATTTTGTATCTGCTTCGTATAGGTGTAGGTTTCTCAAAACATTACAAATTGTGATCATGCATCCCAAATTCTGTATCACCAAGAATAAAATTTTTTTAAGAATGTTAAGACAATTTGCAAAAAAAAAAAAAAATTGCTATAATAGTTTGTCTGGAAAGTTTCTTTTCTCTAGGTCAGTGAAAAGGGAGTTCTAGATTTTCCAAAGTTTGAGTTGAGGACAATCATAATTATATGTTTTGTGAAAAACAGACCAGGCGTGCATAAAGTATGCCAGACTGTATGTTTCCAGTCAGCTATGAATATGTTTCACAGTTAAAAACCACAATGTTAAATATAACTATGCACATACCTATGTTACTGTTAAAAGCAGGTTGGCTGCTCAGTGAATGTGTTGAGTTTCTTGATGATACGTTAAAACGCCTTATGTAATGTGATGTGCCTTTCACGTTACTTCGCCGTACAATATGTGCAAACCTGGATGGATGCGTTACTGTAGGTGTCCTCCATCATTATCATAAACACATAGCAGGTGACTTCTAACACATGTTGAGACACAGTAATTCCATCGTTTGCAGGGTTTTGGAATCACCTGGGTACGGACCATGGGCCTTATGTGCTCGTACTTCATCCTGGTTGATACTGGTCGTCGGAACTTCCCGGAACACTTCAAGCGCCCGATCCTCGGTCCGTTCCTGATATCGGGCTGTGCGGCCACCCTCGGCTGGTGGATCGTCTGGCCCTTTGAGTACATGAAGTCTCAGGTTCAGAGTGGATATGGGGGGTGAGTAAGTAGAGGTCAAAGGTCATGGGTTCGTGATACAGTTGGGATAATGATTGTTGCTCTATTGACACCATATTTATACCTTTACCTCATGAATATTCATGTACATTTTTAGCTCACCTGAGCATAGCTCAGGGTGAGCTTTTGGGATACTTGATTGTCCGTCGTCCGTCGTCCGTCAACAATTTTGATGTTTACACACTAGAGGCCACAATTTTGATCCAATCTTCCTCAAACTTGATCAGAATGTTTGTCTTGATGATATCTTGAACCCTTTCGAAAATGGGTCAGGTTGGATCAAAAAGTAGGTCAGTAGGTCAAATCTTAGAAAAATCTTGTTTACACACTAGAGGCCACAATTTTGATCCAATCTTCCTCAAACTTGGTCAGAATGTTTGTCTTGATGATATCTTGAACCCTTTGAAATGGGTCAGGTTGGATCAAAAGTAGGTCAGTAGGTCAAATCTTAGAAAAATCTTGTTTACACACTAGAGGCCACAATTTTGATCCAATCTTCCTCAAACTTGGTCAGAAAGTTTGCCTTGATGATATCTTGAACCCTTTCGAAAATGGGTCAGGTTGGATCAAAAAGTAGGTCAGTAGGTCAAATCTTAGAAAAATCTTGTTTACACACTAGAGGCCACAATTTTGATCCAATCTTCTTCAAACTTGGTCAGAATGTTTTCTGACAGTACATTTAACCCTTTCGAAAATGGGTCAGGTTGGATCAAAAAGTAGGTCAGTAGGTCAAATCTTAGAAAAATCTTGTTTACACACTAGAGGCTACAGTTCAGGAGTTATGTTCCTTTTAATGTTTAAATTTGTGTGTTAAAGCCATACTATCTCTCAGTCAAGTATGACTTCAAATTTTAACCACAGGCACTGTTTTGTTCATTGAACTGAAATGATGTCATAGATTATGTATTCTGACAGTACAACTATGCTATAATTTAGTAACTTGTACAGGCAATGAAGGCAATTTTTTCAGGTGAGCGTCTTTAGGGCCATCTTGGCCCTCTTGTTATTATTGGATGATAAAATTAACTTTCTGATATTTAAATGGTTCTGGTATTTAAAACAATAGTTTTCTATGCAGATTGTGCAGAATCTGAGCTACAATATTGTATAAACAAACAGAGGAGACCCTTATCAAATATCTCCTTCCAGGAGCTGTCTGGTCAGGGTCTCCTCTGTTTGACAGAGAGTCAAAAACGCGGCTTTATGAGGTAAATGGTTAAACGTGCATAAATCTGGATACTCTGTCATATTAATCACATTCCATGTGACAAATAAAATCATAGATCAGTCCCTGGCCATTATTTTGATATTTGCGTTAACCCTTTCCCTCATATAGACTCATTTTGACGCACTCAATAGGTACCATATAAGCCTGATCTTCAGAAAACCACACCAAATTTAATTATAAAGTCCTCATTTCCAGACCACTGAGGAGCAGCGAACAGCATAAAACCTGATCAGCCTGCGAGTTACTCGCAGGCTGATCTGGTTTTATGTTGTTCGCATTGGTCTTTTCATGGTTTCCTCTATGAGGGAAAGGGATAAATAGTGAAATATGAAGGACCTACACAACAGGCAACAGATTATACATCAGAGCTCTTGATCTAAGGATCTTTTACCAGCTGCAGTATTGAGTTAAAAAATTACTAATAACACATTATTGTTTAAATTAATAGTTTCACTATTAATTAGGTCAGTGTCAGGAGTATTTGACTGGGTGTGGTATGCCACTTGTGTTTGATGTAACACAGTCATTAGGCAGCACTATATCTGTCTCATGTTCACAATGTGCCCAAATGTCTGAAATACTGTTTGTGGAACTTTAAACCAAAACTAACAAATTTTTTGTCTTGTCAGACCATTTATTGTGCAGTTTAATTCATGTTCAATAGATGTGTAGTTAAATTAATCATGAATATGCATACAAATTATTTCCATTTTTATCATCCAGATAATATAAATACATATTCATTGTTACCGGTGTATCAGGAGCAGATTTGATTTATTATCAAATAAATCACCAAAAATGAGCAATTAGCATTTTTCATAACTTTTCACACAGTGCTGATGGAAACGGAGTTTAATAATGACACAAATTATACCCCCAGAAACAAAGTATATGGGGGCTATATTGGAGTCACATCCATCTGTATTAAAGATTTGTCCACCGTATTTTGTCAGCTACTCTATGGTCAGTTTTTGATTAAACTTTATACAAGTGGTAAGTAGCAAGCCTAAGTAACTTCTGCATATTGTTTGCACGTCTTGACCAGCTTAATTTTGTATGAGTTATGACCCTCTGTTTTATTTATTGAAGATATTTTGTCTACAAAACTTTACAATAATTATACCGGATAAATACCAAGCCTACTTGCTCATATTGTAGGCATGTCATGCTTCCTTCATTTTTCATTGAGTAATCTCCTCCCCTTGTCATATATCTTGAATATATTTTATCTGCTTTATTTCTCAGCTACATGTACAATTAGTCAGATTTTGATTTAACTTCATAGCATTTATAAGTACCAACACTAGTTGCACATATCCTTGGCATGTCATGATATGCTTAATTTGAATCGAGTTATTACCCTTTTTAGCTCACATGAGCACAACGTGCTCAAGGTGAGCTTTTCTGATCGCCTTTTGTCCGGCGTCCGTCGTCCGTCGTCCGTGCGTGCGTGCGTCCGGCGTCAACAATTGCTTCAAACAACATCTCCTCCTAAACGGCTAGGCCAATTTTAAAAATATTTTGCAGGAATGTTCCTTGGATGAAGCTCTACTAAAGTTGTATAAATGGTTCTGGTCCATCGCATAATTAGGTCACAGGAGCTAAAAATAGATTTTAAAAATGAAAATTTAAAAAATCTTCTTCTCTGAAACCACAAGGCCTAGCCTTTTGATTTTTGGTATGTAGCATCATCTTATGGGCCACTACCAAGATTGTACAAATCATAGCCCTATGGTGATAAATGACCCCGCACCAGGGGTCACTTGTTTTACATAGAGTTATATAGAAAAATCTTAAAAAATCTTCTTCTATGAATCCATAAGGCCTAGAGCTTAGATATTTGGTATGTAGCATCATCTTATGGGCCACTACCAAGATTGTACAAATCATAGCCCTATGGTGATAAATGACCCCGCACCAGGGGTCACTTGTTTTACATAGAGTTATATAGGAAAATCTTAAAAAATCTTCTTCCATGAATGCATAAGGCCTAGAGCTTAGATATTTGGTTGAGCATCATCTTATGGGCCACTACCAAGATTGTACAAATCATAGCCCATGGTGATAAATGACCCCGCACCAGGGGTCACTTGTTTTACACAGAGTTATATAGGAAAATCTTAAAAAATCTTCTTCTATGAATCCATAAGGCCTAGAGCTTAGATATTTGGTATGTAGCATCATCTTATGGGCCACTACCAAGATTGTACAAATCATAGCCCAATGGTGATAAATGACCCCACACCAGGGGTCACTTGTTTTACATAGAGTTAAATAGGAAAATCTTAAAAAATCTTCTTCTATGAATCAATAAGGCCTAGAGCTAAGATTTTTGGTATGTAGTAGCATCTAATGGTTCATTACAAAGATTTTCAAAGTCTTGGCCCTACGGTGATAAATGACCCTGCGCCCAAGTCTTCTCTGAAACCATATGGCCCATTGCTTAGGTATTTGGTGTGTAGTATTGTCAGGGGTAAAATGTTTTAGATTAAGTTATATCAGAATCCTTGTCTGTTTAAAAACCTTGACATCAGTTGAAGCAATGGTACTCAGGTGAGCGATTCAGGGCCATCATGGCCCTCTTGTTTAAATTGAATATTTTTTGTCAGTTATACATGTACCAGTGTATCTGAGCTTTACCTATTTTTGTGTTTTTTTTTATCCTTAAACTGTGTCAAGACCTTCTCTGACATAGTCACAGTAACAGTGACAAAGTGGTATCTGGGGGAAGTTATCATCTCCAAGGATAGCTTTTGTTTGACATTAACTTCACATAGGAAAAAGTTTATTGTAAGTACTTATCATGCTTTGGTGCACACCCTTGAATTTAACGTTTCTATGGAAATCATCACTTCATAGATAATGTATGCATGATACACATCAGGGCATGTGCAGAATGCATAATTAGCTGTCATTCAATGCATTCATTAACCTTAATTATAAATATCAAGCTGTCTTTCATGCTATAGGCGGTACACACTTTGACAGTCACAAGTCTACACTTCTTGTTTGAAATGCCATTATTGTCTGATACTGTATTTAAATATGTCATCTATAAATTGATGATGTAAGGCATTTTCATGCCTGTTTTCAAGGAAGAGCATACCAAGATAGGTGTGGTTCAAATTGACAGGAGGGAAAAATGAAGGAAGTAGTCTTTCTATGTTGATATATTGCTCCTTGTTGAATTAAAGAGGGTGAAATTATTGTTAAGCACAGTAGTATTTGATATCTTTGACCCTTACATAATTCTGAGGGCACTTGTGACTGCATTTGTGACCAGTGCAGACCAAGATCAGCCTGCACATCCATGCAGTCTGATCAATTCTGAACTGTTTGCTATTCAGACAATGAAGTTTCAGTAAGCACCTCCATAAACAACTAATGGTACAGTCCAAAATGAGGAAGAACAAGTTCAATTAACAATTTAACATGCTAAGGCTTAAACATTTTTCTTTTTAATTTGTCAGATAATTGATATACACATTGGCAAATTGGATTGCCTTGTAACACTCTATAAGATAGAAATAAAAATAGAATATTCCCTTTTGGAAACATGCTTGATGGATGGCAAACAGAAAGTCTTTAATTTTATTCTTAGTACCCATATTCCCCTTCCCTCTTGAAAGCTATCAAAAGATGATTAAGATTACCATTTTAAAACCTTATCAGCTAGTATGTTTACCTCATGAATATTCATGTATAAGTTTATGACCTTTAAATGACTTCAAATGGTCTATGGAAAAATGAATATATTTCTTTTTTTTTTTGCTGTGCAGACTGTGTAGAATCTGAGCTACAATATTGTATAAGCAAACAGAGGAGAACCTGATCAGACTGTCCCTTCCAGGAGCTGTCTGATCTGGGTCTGCTCTGTGTGCAAATGCATCAAAATGAATCTTTATAAGGTAAAGGGTTAAATTGTTCGTAAGTATATACTCATCTGTATTACTGAGATATGAAAGTGATGGGCCTTTCCAATGCTTACAGGTTTATTCAAATTTAGTTATCAGATCATCCAATCACAAGGATATTTTGTGATCATGTGATAGTGGCTAAAAGAATACATAGGTTTGTGAGCTGAGTTGACCTAATCATAAGTAAATCTTGGGTAAAGAAGGGGATTTGATTTTTCTTGCAAACAAAGGCAAGGTACATTCTTTAAAACTGATACTTACTTTCAGTTTGATCTGGTATTTCCAGGGTTATACATGATGTAAAATGGCATACAGTGGGAATGGGTTACAATGATTAGATATTTTCTACCTTGACATTTCTAATGAGTCAATGATTAGCAGTTGTCTAGCATGCACTTATTATTCAGTCAATCAAAATGGTTGATGAAGGATAGCAGACAACAACTGACTTATGAGGGGTAACTGTTTACAGACGACAACTGACTTATGATGGGCAACTGTTTACAGACGACAACTGACTTATGATGGGCAACTGTTTACAGACGACAACTGACTTATGATGGGTAACTGTTTACAGACGACAACTGACTTATGATGGGCAACTGTTTACAGACGACAACTGACTTATGATGGGCAACTGTTTACAGACGACAACTGACTGATGGGCAACTGTTTACAGACGACAACTGACTTATGATGGGCAACTGTTTACAGACGACAACTGACTTATGATGGGTAACTGTTTACAGACGACAACTGACTTATGATGGGCAACTGTTTACAGACGACAACTGACTATGATGGGCAACTGTTTACAGACGACAACTGACTTATGATGGGCAACTGTTTACAGACGACAACTGACTTATGATGGGCAACTGTTTACAGACGACAACTGACTTATGATGGGCAACTGTTTACAGACGACAACTGACTTATGATGGGTAACTGTTTACAGACGACAACTGACTTATGATGGGCAACTGTTTACAGATGACAACTGACTTATGATGGGTAACTGTTTACAGACGACAACTGACTTATGATGGGTAACTGTTTACAGACGACAACTGACTTATGATGGGCAACTGTTTACAGACGACAACTGACTTATGATGGGCAACTGTTTACAGACGACAACTGACTTATGATGGTAACTGTTTACAGACGATAACTGACTTATGATGGGTAACTGTTTACAGACGACAACTGACTTATGATGGGTAACTGTTTACAGACGACAACTGACTTATGATGGTAACTGTTTACAGACGACAACTGACTTATGATGGGTAACTGTTTACAGACGACAACTGACTTATGATGAGTAACTGTTTACAGACGACAACTGACTTATGATGGGTAACTGTTTACAGACGACAACTGACTTATGATGGGCAACTGTTTACAGACGACAACTGACTTATGATGGTAACTGTTTACAGACGACAACTGACTTATGATGGGTCACTGTTTACAGACGACAACTGACTGGCATCAAGCCCTCAGTTTGTACTTCCATTACCTACTTCTGTGTAAAAATCAAAGAAAATCTAACTGGTCCCAGTGGCTGAGTGGTTAGAGTGTCTACCCTTGACTCGGGAGGTTGTGGGTTCAATCCCCAGCCGCGACATACCAAATTTGTAAAAAGTGGTACTGGCATAGCTCCCTTGCTTGGGGCTCAGCATATAAGGGTAGTTCTTGGACTGGTTGGTCTGGTGTCAGGATAATGTGACTGGGCGTGGTATCATGCCACATGTCTACTGTGTGATACTGCAGTGTGGCATCACTATATCTGTCTCAAGTAGACATGTCTCCAAATGACTGAAATACTGTCAGTGGGACATTAAACCCAATTAACAAACAAACAAAATCTTAAAACAAAAGTTATATCTGAAATTTTTACCTAATAATTTAAATTCATAACAAGATAAAATATTGAGGGATGACCACTAAACTTTTCCATCTCCTTCTATTTCTATATGCACTTTGAATAATTTCATGGTCAGTCCTCGATTCCTATGACATATTTAATTTTGCTATAAATAGAACAGGAAAACTTAAAATACATTATGTAAATGTCTTCTGATTGGAATATCATTTAAAGGTTAAACTTGTTAGTACATCACGTTTGTCCTGTAGGCATTATTTGTCCGTGGGAAAATATTGCTGCCATTCAAATGAACATGTCAAAATATCATTTAATTATCATTTAATGAAGCATTGTATTGAAGTTAGGTATTTTGATGAAGATAAATATTTTGAGAACAAACATGCATGCTGAAGCTCAGGACATTTGAATAATTGTGATTACAAAGCTTTTGGTCAAAATATTTATATGATATTTGACTTAATAAATTTTCAAATTTAAATCAATTATGGATCTCATGAAAAAAGTCAAAATAAAATCCTCACAGATTTTTTTCCATTTTACATTTTTACACAATGAAAAAAAAAAAGCTATATTAATATAAAAGGCTAATGTGACTTGTGTTATTTTCCAGTATATGCATGGTTCAATATATGACTATGTATGACTCCTAAAGTGACTTATTATGAAATAAACCAACACACTTGTATCACTTTTTATACGCCGCCGGAGGCGGTCGTATATTGGCGTCATCTTTTCCGTCCGTCCGTCCGTCCATACGTACGCACGTCCGTATGTACGTCCATATCTTGTGAACGTAACTCCTCCTACATTTCTGAATGAATCTTTTCAAAACTTGGTCAATGTCATTACTATAATGGGTAGATGTGCATGAAGTGGCGATTTTCCGGGCCATTGATTTTTACAAGATTTATGTCCCTTGAAACTTAGTTTCTGTAGCTGATTGATATTGCAGCCTTGTGAACGCAACCCCTCCTACATTTCTGAATGAATCTTTTCAAAACTTGGTCAATGTCATTACTATAATGGATAGATGTGCATGAAGTGGTGATTTTCCGGTCCATTGACTTTAACAAGATTTGTGTCCCTTGAAACTAAGTCTCTGTAGCTGATTGATATTGCAGCCTTGTGAACGCAACTCCTCCTACATTTCTGAATGAATCTTTTCAAAACATGGTCAATGTCATTACTATAATGGGTAGATGTGCATGAAGTGGCGATTTCCCGGTCCATTGATTTTAACAAGATTTGTGTCCCTTGAAACTAAGTCTCTGTAGCTGATTGATATTGCAGCCTTGTGAACGCAATTTCTTGTATGTTTCTGACCTAATCTTTTCAAAACTTGGGCAATGTCATTACTATACTGGGTAGATATGCACAAAGCAGGGATTTTGATGTTCATCAATATTTGCAATAGTTATGCCTTTCTAAACATGCTCTCTTGAAAACACAACTCAAGTTTCTAAACAGGTAAAAGTGCATAAAGCAGGGATTTTCTGGTACAGTGATTTTTGCAAGAGTTATGCGGAGAAAGATAAAAGGATTCATATTGATACTGCTATTTGACCTACTGTCATATTGGAAGCATTTTTAGGGTTCTATCTCTGTTCAGCTAAATTAATTGGTCTTACAGACTTCATTATGAGCTAATGCTTACAGAAATGTTAAAAGCAATAATTAAAAGACCCCTCTTGGTCTTTATATTTTGTGGCGGCATATATTGTGGCATCACTGGCACTCTTGTTAAACTTTAAAGTCAGATAAACGTGTTAGAATGGAAATGGAGTTTCATTCTTTTTGCTATATTGCAGAATAAGGCAGTGTTGTGGTCAGATGGTTTGTAATTAAGGGTATACACCCCATAATAGCTTTATTCTATATCTTGTCACTGGATGGTAATATTTCTATGAAGCTTTGTTACTTTGAAGACATCCAGAAATATGAAAAAATGTTTCACTGTCAGAGAGTTTTTCCAAGCTTGATTACATGTGGGGGAGATAATCTGTATTTAAGTTGACAGTGCATAATCACTTACAAAGCAAACCACTGAAGCCTGGATTTGATTTCAATAGAGCTACTGAACCATGAAAATTAAGATTTAACCCTTTCCCTCATATAGACTCATTTAACCCTTTTCCTCATATAGACTCATTTAACCCTTTCCCTCATATAGACTCATTTAACCCTTTTCCTCATATAGACTCATTTAACCCTTTTCCTCATATAGACTCATTTAACCCTTTTCCTCATATAGACTCATTTTAACCCTTTCCCACATATAGACTCATTTAACCCTTTTCCTCATATAGACTCATTTAACCCTTTCCCTCATATTGACTCATTTAACCCTTTCCCACATATAGACTCATTTAACCCTTTCCCTCATATTGACTCATTTAACCCTTTCCCTCATAGAGACTCATTTTGACGCACTCAATAGGTACCACATAAAGCCTGATCTGCAGAAAACCACAGTTAAACCTTACCAAATTTAATTACAAAATCCTCATATCCAGACCACTGAGGAGCAGTGAACAGCATAAAACCTGATCAGCCTGCGAGTAACTCGCAGGCTTATCTGGTATTATGCTGTTCGCATAGGCCTTTTCATGGTTTCCTCTATGAGGGAAAGGGTTAAGATCAACACTAATCATCCCTTCATTAAAATCTATAACAAAGCTGTACCTTTTTTTCCAGGAAGCAGGAGCCTGTGTATAAAAGAATGGCTGCTGTGATAAGAGAAAAAGGATTTTTCGCTCTGTATCGGGGGATCATGCCGGGAACCATCCGTAGCTTCCTGGCAAATGGGACCAGTATGGTTGTGATGACATTTGCGCAGCGGAAAGTGTCAGAGTGGGGTTTGCGTGACTGATTGATCTCCCTTTGTGTCCGGAATTCACTTAATACCTCAAAGTGAGATTCTTTGTCTATTTTGTAATTTTTTTATTGATGATTTTCTGTTATTAAATGTTAATGTGCAGTAAAAATATTTATGTCAGAATTGATATTTCAGAACAAGCAATGCTGCCTTTTGAGATTTATATACCATTTTAAAGCATTTTGTCAGTCGTGATTAGAGATTAAATGTTATGTTTTGCAATGATGTCCAGTAACACTGTCTCTAATGTCTTTGTTATGATAGTAGGGGTAATGTAAAATTTGGACTTTGGTGAAACTGATATTTTTAATGTAAACTTTTATTTGAGTTGATGACGATATGTTACATGTATGGTTGAGGGCTTCCAACTTAACCCTTTCCCTCATATAGACACATTTTGACACTCAATAGGTACCACATAAAGCCTGATCTGCAGAAAACCACAGTTAAACCTTACCAAATTTAATTATAAAGTCCTCATTTCCAGACCACTGAGGAGCAGCGAACAGCATAAAACCTGATCAGCCTGCGAGTAACTCGCAGGCTGATCTGGTTTTATGTTGTTCGCATAGGTCTTTTCATGGATTCCTCTATGAGGGAAAGGGTTAACTTATATTCTTATTTAAGGTAGGAGCTCTAGGTTTAAAGGAACTGTAACTTTTTTTTAAATTTATACCAAAAATTGAAGAAAAAAAAATTATGAATGCATTTTTTGAATGTTTATGTAGGATAATTATTGATGTACTCTTGAATAAGCTGGTATTTTACACCTACAATATTTGTATTATTTCTCAACCACCTGTACAGTAATCATATAATTATAAAAAAAATATTTTTAAGTAAAAAAAAAAAGGATCTGAAATAATACTCAGATTTTTCTGATTTGGACATCAAAAATAACCATTATCACAATTCTTATAATTTTCAATATCATAAAGAATGAACATGTGTAAAGAATTGCATAGATAGATGCATATCTGTTACATAAATGTAAATGGTACACATTGTGTAGATACTGTCATGTGTGTGTATGTGTATTAAATATGACATAGAGAAATTTTTATACATAAGCAGATTTTTAAAAAAATATTTCTAAAAAAAATATTTTTTTTTTATTTTATTTGTTTTATTATTATCTTTTTTTCATGTGAGTATTGGTATATGTTTAACAATGGAATGAAATGTTTTATGCAGATTTTAAAATTTTTATACAAAAGCAGTTGACTTTTTCATTAATTTTGAACATCTCTTTGTGAGATTGGGGGCTGAAATGATATTGTTTACATCATGTCCCTAGGTACCTTTCTGACTAAGTTACTTGCATTTTAATGTCACTGTAAATAATACCACTATTTGGTTTTTATGCATAGATTATTTTTTTAAATTGTATTTTTGGAAGTCTGTAGATAATTATGTCCCAGCATGGAACAGGCTAAAAACTGATTATGTTAGAAATATAAACGTACATAAATAATTTGATTTTTATTTGAAAAAATTTTAAATTAATTTTGAATACTTAAAGATATGTAAATGTATATAAGTATTTTGATTTATACATGAATTTGACCAAGGTACATGTACCAGTTTCTAATATACATATTTTTTAAAAATATTAATACTTTTTTTGCTTGTTGCAAGACACTAAAACTTCAATAATCATGTGACCACAGTCAGCTGGTTGTAATAACGAGGTGTTCTGTATATAAAGTCTAGTTAAACTGTAAAGACTTGGACAGGGTCCTCTAAAAGTAATGGTTTTAATAAAGAGTTGGTCTTTATATTGAGGTAGTCTTTATATGAGGTTTTACTTTTCATAGTTTTTATATAATAATTAAAAAATATGCATTTAAACAGTAATTAAGTAAGACTTTGCTTTGTATAATTGCTTTGTAACACGTACCATTGACAATATCTTGTTTTTTTTTTCTTACAAAGTTTGAAATGTGTGGTAAGCAGTAACCATTCCAGTGTGTAAAAGTTTGCATTGTATTAACTTACCTTCACTTTTTTTTTGTATCTTTTATTTGCTCAATTCAAGTATTTGACTTTTGAAAACTTTTATATTTTACATTAAATCACAAAATTTATACGCAACAGTTACAGATCATTGATTTATTTTTTTTTGTTATGATAATGTGATTGATTTATGTCTTTAGAATCAGCATTTGGAGAGCTGACCACAAAATAGTTTTATTTCTTTATGCAATTGGGACCGTTTTTGCAGTCGGCCCCCAAATTATATATATTTTTTTTCGTGTGATATATTTTATCCTTGTGAATGGTTATCTCATACATTTTGATCATTCCTATACATGATTGTTAAGTCTATATGTGTTTATATGTACTTTTATACAAAATAATGTTTATTATTTGAAACTGAAA
The DNA here is from genome assembly GCA_021229015.1 of Solen grandis. Classification (NCBI taxonomy): domain Eukaryota; kingdom Metazoa; phylum Mollusca; class Bivalvia; order Adapedonta; family Solenidae; genus Solen; species Solen grandis. The sequence continues at coordinate 37,071,766 of CM037786.1, forward strand.
TTAATAATGAATCTGTTATGGTAGTCAATCTTACATATTTATAGGACTGACAATCAGCATTTAATGCAAAATGTTTTCAGTAGAATCTCAAGCAAGATAAATACTTGCATAATGGTTGGTATATGACATTTTGAAATCATATTACAAATACAAGTAACATCAAAACTAAACTATGTCATTTTTTTACATATTAATTTGCATGCGAGTATTTATTCCCCTGCTTTACGGAAGTGGGAGCTCTGTGTTGAAATACAGTGTCCTTATTACTGCTTAACATAGACATCATCAGCCAAGTGCCCATCTGTCGTCGGGTGTTTTGCCCCTTATCTCGGAACACCCTTGAGATGGCAAGGCAAGTGGTGTTGATCAAGCACCACTTTGTCTATGATGGCTTCCATTCTGCTTTGCTACGTTGTTGCCAGAGCCAACTAGATGCTCTTTCAGCTGCCTTTTTAAGAGCATGGACTGCAGCCTTGCGGGCCCTTCCTTTCACCCTGAACGCTCCAAACATCTACATAGGAATCACCCTTGTTATTTCTAATCAAGTACAATTGATTCTGTATTAGCGGCCAACTATACTACTAATTTATTGTGGCATTTATTGCATATGGTAGAGTGCCATATGTGTTTAAGGAAAGTTGATATTGTTTTTCTCTTTTTGTATTTAATCACGTCCTTAGATACAAATCAATGTGACAAATATAGATCATGTAACATTGCTGATGAGAATCATAAAAAAAAAAATTTGCCTTTTTCTATACCCCAGCAGAATGAACGTGTCAGTTGGTTTGTTTAGGGGCCAGTTTTTCTTGAAGCCAAAAACTTTAACTCTTTACCTTATGGATATTCATGTACAAATTCATGATTTGATGAATAATAATTAATTGAACTTAATATGGTGTGTGGAATTATGAATTCTTTTTTTGCCACACAGACTATGTAGAAACTGAGATACAATGTTGTATAAGCAAACAGAGAAGACCCAGATCAGACAGCTCCTATAGGAGCTGTCTGATCTTGGTCTGCTCTGTTTACCAATGCATTAAAATGAATCAATATGAAGTTGAGGGTTGAATATTTCTGTACCCACAATAGTTTAAACTTATGATAGAATATCAAGTTTCATGTATAATGAAATATACTCATGTTGTTAAGAGATTGCCATTTAGGATGCTAGTCATTGAATATAATCAGTTATAACAATGTATTCCTGTCATAACTGGATTATTATTAGATTAACAACAGTTTCCTCTTTTTTTTTTTTAATAAATTTACACAATAAATTTTGCTGTAGAGGTAAGACAATTCCAATTTGTAACCAGTTAAAACCAGATCAGTTTGTATGTCATTTGCAGGCTTATCAGTTTTTTTTAGTGCCTTTCAGGATGTAAGACAGAAAGAAATATTTAAATTGAAAGTTGATTTCAGTCTGATCCGGCTTTACAAGGGTCTGCCTTGGTGTAAGATTTTGATTTTATTAATGTATACAGCTATGTAATAAAGGGTTGAGCATCAACATGAAAAGTTCATATTTTTATAGAATAAATTACATTTGTTAACCAAGGGTAGTAACTCTACTATTGGGTAACATATGAACTGTTTTGATATGACTAATTTACATGTTTAAAACATCTGGCATTAATTTGCACACCATAGTTACGTATATTTCACCAGCCAAAAAAAAAAAGTGGGACCACTCACTTGTAGGGCAAGTGCTCTAGCCATTAACTGAGCTACCATACCACTTGCACAAAAATCTAGCCAAAAAGAAAGGTTAATTATGATAGGCCTCCCATACTCCCCCATTACTATGATATCATTTATTTACATCGGACACTAATTTTCGTCAATTTTGTGGAGGATTTTATCCTTGAATATTAATCCCCACAAAAACTTGTCTCCTATATAGACCTCATGTATTCTAGAACATAGATCCACGTATAAATGTACCCACTAAATTCCCTTAGTTACATAATCAATGAAATTTAATGTCAACGTAAGTTAATGATTTTACAGTATCTTAATTCACAGGACAGGGAACAGATGTTCTGATGAACCCAAATAGGACTATAAATCTTTCACTCTGAAATGTGACGTAAACCTTCGTAAATCAGCAAGCACTCCCAAAACACCTAATCTATTTGCTTGTGTAAAATTCCACATATTGTTCAATGGGAATAAACATACACATGAGATTTTTCCACAGTCACTGATTGGTCAGTTTTACAGTGAATTATACGGAGTATTGATGAATCCCTGGTGAAATGTTAATACTATAACAGTCCCAAAATATAACCAGGTGAGGAAAATGTGAAGCTAGTCTGGAACTCAAACCAGGGACCCCAAGCTCACCTCTACCAACTGAGCTACTGGACTGCTTACACCAATAAGGGTTACTTGCAGGTTTTTATGTATTATATTTATGCAAAATGGCATGATTAACCCTTTCCCTCATAGAGGAAACCATGAAAAGACCTATGCAAACAGCATAAAACCAGATCAGCCTGCAAGTAACTCACAGGCTGATCAGGTTTTATGCTGTTCGCTGCTCCTCAGTGGTCTGGAAATGAGGATTTTGTAAATAAATTTGGTAAGGTTTAACTGTGGTTTTCTGCAGATCAGGCTTTATGTGATACCTATTGAGGGTGTCAAAATAAGTCTATATGAGGGAAAGGGTTAACTGATAACTCACAACCAGGGATATACATAAGTAAGAAACTCAGATGATTGAGCCAAAAACTCTGTAAGTGAAGGGTCCTGCATTCAAGTTCCTATCTGGCTGTACGTTATTCTCACCCTGTTATGCAAGTATTTTATTGAAGAAATTGTGCATTTTATATGTATGGACCAATTGTTTTGTTGTTCCTCGTACGTACATAAATGTGATGTGTTAATTGTTCCCAAATGGTTGCATGAAGACCAAAGAATACTGAATCCCAGTACTGGGATTTACACAACAGAAATATAGATCCCAGTACTGGGTTTTACACAACAGAAATATTTTTTCCCACCATTTAACTTTATTGAAGCCGTGTCTAAGGCAATTTTGTTGGTGAGCTCATGTATTTCTACTCTAGAAAATACCTGGCCTTCTAAAGGATCTTTTTCATGTCATTAATTTTTGTGAATAAAACCCACTATATAATCAACAAAAATGAGAATATAACACATAAAAACAACATAAATACAGCAGTAATTTTCATTTTTTTGGATTTCATTTTAGCATTTTGAAAACAAGTCTCCAAGTTCTCAAAGATATTGAAATTTTTTCTCATACTTAAACATCATGCTTAAATTAGTTTGAACAATGAGTGCTACTCACTTCTTTTAACCCTTTCCCTCATAGAGGACACCATGAAAAGACCTATGCGAACAGCATAAAACCAGATCAGCCTGCGAGTAACTCGCAGGCTGATCAGGTTTTATGCTGTTCGCTGCTCCTCAGTGGTCTGGAAATGAGGATTTTACAATTAAATTTGGCAAGGTTTGAGTTTGGGTTTCTGCAGATCAGGCTTTATGTGGTACCTATTGAGTGCGTCAAAATGAGTCTATATGAGGGAAAGGGTTAAGCACCATGTCAGCTAAGTTAATTTTTATACTGAACTATGCTTAACAGTGCTGGAGGTCACTCTTACTCAAACCTAAGCATTGGCATGATTTTTGAGTGAGATTTTTTTTTTATTTAAGAATGTTTCTCAAGTATCATACTAAAGTTTAAAATCAAATTTGAGCAGACATTTGAGTAAAAGCCTGAAATCATACTTGATTATTTTTCGAAAACATGGGTTCAGGTATTTACGCACTAGGTTTGCGCAAATATACTTTTAGGTGAAGGTCTTATGGCGATAATTGAGGAAGGATGTAAATCAGAGAAACATATGTTTATATCCTGCTGCGGTTTTAATTTGCAATTAAATTACAAGTTAAGTACTTAAAACATCATAATGTCAAGTCATTTGAAGCAAAAAGGTGTAGAGGATACACAAGACTTCGTAAATGTTTACAATCATGATAACCATTATGTATGTGTGGGCCGTGGATCATATACTTTTTCAAATGAAAAATCGTGTAAATATTTCATATAAAAGTACCTCGCCTTGGGCTTCAGCTGAAATTCAGTCTAATCATTATTAATGATAATGTTTTAATTTCATTATTTGATCCTATATATAATGATAAATTACTTAATTACTTACCAAGTCTTTGATGCTGATTTTAAGTTATGTCTCCCAAATATTTTTTTTTTTCAGTGGGGGGGCGGGGGGGGCTTTCATGTCTGGAATCTCCTGTATATACATCAACTATTGGGGGAGGGGGTGATATTCACAGTCATTTCAAATTTATCCATATATCCTGAATCTCTGGGTAGATTTTTTTTATATAAAAATGACATCAAGGTCAAGTTGACACATTGTGTCTAGTCTGACAAATTGATATAGGGGAAAAGAGAAAAGAAAAATATATGTGGTGGTTGTTGTTTTCTTTTGAACTTACTTGCATACATTATTCATAAAATTTTGATATTGACCTTGAACATGTTTATAGTTACACATGTAGATACTATCAATTGTGAATGTCTTATGATGAAGCTTAATTGAAGCATTCTACACATTCATTTGATGCAAGTCTAAAACAAGCTATTTGCACAATGATGCATTTGTTGCCCTTTTAATTACCTTTTCATTATTACCGTAACTGAGATGATATAACTGGTTATATCTGGTTTATATTTGATAGCAATTTACTTTTGATACTGGTTCTGGATACTGGTCATGGTGTCAGCCCTGGAATCTTGAGGTTGTGGATTTGATCCCCAGCTGTGACATATCAGTCATGAAATTGGGAACTGGTACAGCTGCCTTGCTTGGTAATAAGCATATAAGGATAGAGGACTATAGATAGACTGGTTGGCTCACTTTTGGATGTGGTATAATGCATCTGCAGGGTGGCAGCATGCACGGTTCCCTCTTTTTCGTTATGTGGTTGTCGTTCTTGTGTGATGGTAAATCGGTCTTGACAATAGGGAGAGGATATCAGCTTAACAATTGAGCAAGAAACAGACTATTGTGGGTAGGGTTGAAATGCGATATACTATCTCGCTAGAATGACAACTCTGACATTACGAAAAGAGGGAATATCAGTCTCAAGTAGACAATGTACCCAGATGACTGAAATACTGTTGGTAGAAAGTTAAATACGACAAAACACTACTTTTTGATTGTTATATTTACCAGAATTACCAACAATTTTTATAAAGATGTTATCTGTATGGTATTTAAGTAAAAAGAATGTTGAGCAATGAATGAAATTGTGAAAAGTGGTATTTGTCATTAAATGTTAATGCTTTGTTGTTTTGAAATTATTTAATCTACCTTTTTATAACCAGTATTCCTACTGATTTTTGATCTTTGGGTACATTTTGCTGTTTTCAGCAAATTTTTGTATCCCAGCATGAAGTCCCTTCAACTTGTGTGTGTGTGGGGGGGGGGGGGTGTGTGTGGGGGGGAGGGGGGGTATAAGGCCAACATTTGGGGTGTTTGCAGAGGGTAATATTAATGGGAATGCTGACAATAGTTTATCTCTGTCACCTATACACCTGTCTACCATGGTCTATGTCAAATCAAACACAGTGCAAAACCTGTGCATACTAAGAACCACTTTAACCCTTTCCCTCATATAGACTCATTTTAACCCTTTCCCTCATATAGACTCATTTTAACCCTTTCCCTCATATAGACTCATTTTGACGCCCTCAATAGGTACCACATAAAGCCCTCATATAGACTCATTTTAACCCTTTCCCTCATATAGACTCATTTTGACGCCCTCAATAGGTACCACATAAAGCCTGATCTGCAGAAAACCACAGTTAAACCTTACCAAATTTATTTACAAAATCCTCATTTCCAGACCACTGAGGAGCAGCGAACAGCATAAAACCTGATCAGCCTGCGAGTTACTCGCAGGCTGATCTGGTTTTATGCTGTTCGCATAGGTCTTTTCATGGTTTCCTCTATGAGGGAAAGGGTTAATACAGAATGGAAATAATGTCCTATAAGAATTTCCACATATAAAAAATAACAGCACCTCCAGCAGGAGGTGCATGTAAATGGACAAAAAAGCAACAACACGAAGACAGGACATCACACAAAATAGAAAAATACCAACAATTACCACTTTGGAAGTCTGATGTGGATGTTTTTTGTTTTTTTTTAAGATAAGTACATATTGAGGGCTGACTACGAAACTCTTCCATCTCCTTCAATAGGCACTTATAAAAGTTTTGTGGTCAGCTCTCGATTTGCATTTGAGTGCTAAATAATCAACTGTAATAACAACTATACATCTTTCTGTTGTGAATGATGTTCTATTAATCGTAAATTGTAACCACAGTAGCCCATCACTTTACCTTAGCCAAACTTAATTGAGTGGGAGGTGTGAGTGTGATATATGATCCCCTGCCAAGTTTGGAAGAGGATATTGTTTTGGCACTGTCCATTAGTCAGTCTCCTTTTTTTCTATCTGGTGCTATGTCCCAAGACATATATTAATTGCATAATTTTTTTTATGTGACTGACAAAAATACAAGAGGGCCAAGATAGCCCCGAATCGCTCACCTGAGAAACATAGCCTTCATTGCTAATTATTGTATCACAAGTCATACTGAATATATAATCCATGCAGAAGTACAAGAAGATCATCTTAATTCAACACAAAAACTGTACCTGCCATCCACTTTGAAGGTCATAGCTCAGATAAGTCTATATAAAATCAATTGACCACTGGGGTGGGGTCAATTTTGAAACCAGGGCCATGATTTGAACAGACTTGGTTGAGGTCCACTAGTAAACATCTTAACTCCAGGCTTTGTAGTTTCTGAGATCTTTTGAGGGTTTCCTATACAAATCTATGTAAAATCAAGTGACCCCTTGGGCGGGGCCAATTTTTACCCCTGGGCCATGATTTGAACAAACTTGATAGAGGTTAACTAGGCCATCTTACACACCAAATATATAAACTCTAGGCCTTGTGGTTTCTGACAAGAAGAGTTTTTTTAGTTTTTAACCAGGTTTTCAATGAAGTTGGGTGAGCCTCAAACGTTTCTGTCAAGTATCTCCTGTTAGAATTGAGGTAAAGTAATAATATTTGGTAGGTAGATAACTTAATGGAAGAGGAAGGTTGTGATTGATTTTCAGGTCAATAGGGTCAAGGTCAAGGCCACTATTACTAAAATAGTTTTTGCTTTCTTCAAATAACTTCCTCTTTGTCAAGGGACATAACTATTCACCAACCTTTATAAATTGCAGTGCCTGACTTAATTCCCCTGTACTTTTGATGTCATCAAGCATATTATGTGTCATCAATGAATAATGATGTCACCAATATCCTAGAAGAAAATACATATTTGTTCTTTTAACATGCATGGCTCAAAAAAAAAAAAAAGACTTGTAAACATGAGCATTTCGGTGACAAGGAGCTTTTATGATGTTAATTTGTGTGATGTCATATGTTTGCTTCTACGACAGGACTGGAAATAAACTGTAGTCTGGTTGCCTTGGGCGACTGTTGAAAACCTGCTTTTCGCATCATTTGATATGTTTCTTGTTCTTAAATAAGTTTACGTAAAATCAAGTGACCCCAAGGGCTGGACCAATTCTGACCCCAGGAACCATTTGAACAAGAAACATCACAGGTAATTTCATCAATTTTGGTCCAGTGGTTTAGGAGGAGATATTGATTAAAGAAAATTGTTGAAGCCAGATGCACGGACGACAGACAAAAGGCGATCACAATAGCTCACCATGAGCATGTTGTGGCCAGTAGCCATGTACAACACAGCCAAACAGAAACCATATTAATACAAAATAAACAAACAGAAGGTAGGAACTAGCAACAGAGTGATGGTAACAGACGTTGCATAATCTGAGGTCCTGTTGTAATCAATATGGTATATATCGTATATAATCACACTTAATACAACAATAGGGAGTCTGATATTACAAATGTGTTTACCCAATATTGCAGATTTATGGCCCTTGAATTACTATAATAGTGTCATGAACGTCTCCAAAACTTAAGTTATATGGCCCTTGCTTTTGTTACAAAAGTTAAGTGGCACATCTTTGTCCTATGGGCACATTTCTAGTGTTGGAACTAAGCATAAATGTGTATATGGATAGGGAAAATTAGGTCTTAAATGTCTCCACAAAAGTTGATATTCTCACCAGATGTCCCCACTAAATGTTAGGCCAAAAAATAAAAGTTCCGTTTCTGGTCTACTAACCGACCCTCTTTTTTCACGGCTGACCCTAAAGTTTTTATTACATTTCTGCTTTTCAAAAAGTATTTCCTTTATATTTTTTTTTACTTTTCGCATCATTTGGAGGACCCCCCCCCCCCCCAAACACCCATACCACCCCTTTTTTTTTGGGGGGGGGAGGGGGGGATTAGATGTTTTCATTAGATGTTAGGGATGGGTTGTGTATGGGGAAGGGGGGAAATACAAGCAAACTGCTCTATTTTGTTTAATTTTTAATCAGTTACGAATTCAACTTACTATGAGTCTAACAAGTGATATCAACAGTGAAATCTTAAGATGCAAGGACAGTTGCAGATAACAGGAGAAATGACAAATTACTCAATACACCAAAGAAACTAATATTTTTCTTTTTCTTTTCTTGAAGACAAAAATAAAATCAGATATATATTTAAAAAATAAATGTACATCTTACCTTAATCAATTCCAGAATGGTGCTTTTAAAACAGATCAACATGGATGTGTATATTTGACAAAATTAATTCTTCAAAATTAAAAAAAATAAAATAAACCAAATCCTTTTATTTCTTACTTATTAAATGAAATTTGTAGCAAGCTTTACAATATAATATCAGACCTAAAGAATATTTTCCAGTGTTGGACTTATTCATATCAAAGCAAGAACTATCAGTGAAGGTGATTAATACCCCAACATACTTAGACTCAGAAAAAGGGCTATAATTCTTACAAAATCTGGACACATTTATCTGCCGAATGGTCTTATGATAAAGTGAGTGGTATTACCAACAACAGATATCAAACGTTATGTAATGGGAGTGTAGGATGAAAATGGACAGGACACGATAGGATGTGATGAGTGAGATTCCTATGTAACCCCAACATCACTTAGTAGAAGCGGGGATATAAATTCCCTGAGGTAGACCTAGCCCCATGTCCTTGAAAATAGAACCATACTTCAGTAGGTAATTCATACTCAATCTCAAATTGTGGCCTTTAAATTCAATATAGATTTAAGACCATATTTGTGCTTGAGTTGGAGATTGCACTTAAATATTCTTAAAAACATGGGACCCCGTGAAGATAAACAAGAGACCACAAGAGGATGCCAACGCTTGTCTGTGTTTTTCTCTAAAGGGGAGATAAATTTGGTCAAAACTGACCTAAGAATTCTAGCCCTTGATAGTGAACAAGTATGTGAAGTTTGATGATAGAAGGTTTAAGAGTTTTTCATAACACTTATGCCACTGATGACATCAGAGTGATGACAATACCTCAACTTTTTTCTTTGAAATACTGCCGAACTAATAATGTTGAGATGAACAAACTGGATAATGAAATAATATTCCATAATGATTGACCATCTTCTCCTTTCTACTCATTCATCTAAGATGAAATGTTTTCAAGAAATTAAAATGCCATTTCTGAGAAAGCAAAAGTTATAAAAGATAATGTTTTATCGCATTCTATTATATAAACAAAATCTCATTTAAAAGTTTTCAATGATATTTTAACCCTTACCATGCTGGAACCATAAATGCTAACCTTGCCACCAGTAAAGAGCCAGGCCAGCCTGCACAGATGTGTGTGCAGGCTGGCCTGGCTCTTTCCTGTTGGCTGACCAACTACAAGTTTTCATCTTGTTATCCCTAAAATTGATAATGGACAGTTCCAAAAAAGATGTCCATTGGAAAAATTCAACAGGATAAGGGTTAAGTGAAGAATAGAAAAATCCCTCAAAATCTTACCCCTTGATAATCCTTGGAAATATCTTAATATACTGACATGTTTTATAGGTCATTACATTAGTGAAACACCACAATACTACTGATAAAACAGGGTATAAAAATAAAACTTTAAACAGATAAAACAACAACTGTCAAGACTTTAAAAATCATTCATTAAAATCCTACCATTATCCATACCTGTTCCTAACAAGAAGTGATAAAGTGAGCTGCCTAATAAATGAATGCCAAAGATAACATTCTATATAAACTTTTGAGTCTAGAAAACGTCTAGAAAACAACCTTCAAACTATAACTACCCTGCATTCAATTACTTTTAAAAATACCCAACATTAGCATATGCATCCCTGTTGTATCGTAGCATATAAATTGTAAGCAAGGAACCAACTCCTTGATAGTTGTGAGTGTTATGCAAATTAGCAAATCAATTAATAATTGTGCAAGCTTATGCTTACTTTTTTTCTTTTTTATACAAAAAAATGAGACATAAATGGTAGATATGCCTCTTTTTGGACCAAATCTCACCATTAATTTCTTAAATTAAAATAAATGACATTGTGTTGTTTAACAATCATTGTGACAATATTCAATTATACGGTGATGTCCAGTTAATTAAATTAAGATATTTTAGAATACTTTGACAACCTATAAACAATAATGCACATTTTCAAGACAATTTTCATCAGCTTTTCTTATTCCACCCGAGGCATTAAATACTGACAGTCTAAATCTATATGCTCTCTTCTCCTTTATGACAAAATGTGAAAACTACTGACAACAAACAATTTGAAATTATTCAAATAAAAAAACAACTTTCTTAATGAAATATAATGGCAAAATTCTAAAACAGAATTTACTAAAACATGGGTCAGGAGAGACTTTAATCTGTAAAGCAAAATTCTTCTAAACATCTGGAGTGTTGCATTAGCTGTTATCTCTTCCTTCGTTTCATTTCTGTAGCCTCGGCCTTTGTTGTTTTGCTGTCACTGTCCTCAGCGAAAAGCAGGTTTGTATCCATGGTTAAGGACGCAATCAATAATATTTACATACAATACTCAAATAACAAAATAAAACAAAATTCTCCCTTTTCAATGCGTTGTTTTATGTGTCATGAATTTGAAATTCCCACAACTCTGAAATACTTGTCCATATAGCCTCATGCAGATGTATTTTAGTGCTTAGGCACACAAAGCAGACCCAGAGAAACTGTCTGATCAGGGTCACCCCTCAAACAATTCTACATAGAAAGCATGGCAAAGAAAAATCCATATCTCATATACCATTTAAAAATGTTCATCAAGTCATAAATTTGTACACAGCTATTCATTAGGTATAGGGTTGAAGACAGAGATATAAAAAAAGAAAAGAGTCTCAATTAATGATAACTAAAAAAAGATTAAGCATGTTTAAAAGGATATGGTTGTATGAGAACCTCCTGTCGCAGTATCCCTGTCAGAATAAACTCTGAATTGACCACGGTCACACCGGCCTTGACTGCTCCTTCACACACTGACCGGTCACCATTACATGACACCACGACTGTCTGGGGATCAGCCTTCCTTGGCATGCTGCTGAGGAACTGAAGTAGAAACACTGCGTTATTACTGTTTTGTTTTTTTATTATTATTTTTTACATTTATTATTCCTGCTTATTTGTGGAAGTAGGTCAGGGAACCATCCCACTTACAGTCTCACAAATGCAGATATATAACTGACAATTGAGACATTAGAAAATCATTTGAAGGATTTACCTTTTGAATAAAAAATTGGTTTTATCTTACATTTGATTTAAACACCTCTTTTTGCGTCAGTTTAGATGAAAGTTCAAATAATAATCCTTCTCTATGTTTCCTACATTGCACATTATTGGAAGATATCGATTGTATATTTAGCTCAATGGAAACTAATTAAGCTTCTGCCTGGACAGATTAAGCATGATAGAGAGGCCTTGGCATATCATCATTTGAGTATAACACCAGTGTTTAGGAGTATCAGCTTACCTGGGCACCAGCACACTGTATTATGTCTGAAAAACAAATGACAGAAAAAAAAGGTCATATTATGCCCTGGAGATCAAGTGATTTTTATTCAAAATCATAACAGCAGGAAAATTACCATGATTAAAATGTCTCCAAAATATTGCACAGTTGAAAAATCAATTGTGATAACAATGAGACAGTAAAACAAGTTAATGTATCTGAAATCTTAGAGACAGATTTAATACATTGCTTCAGAATGTAACCGATTTCTTTGCAAGTTATCAACCATACTCCATATTTAGGAACTGTTGGGTATTGTTTTGAAATTAACTGTATTTCAGATCTATGGCCTTTTTTTTTTTTTTACAGATGATGGGGAAGGAACCATGATATGGTATTTTGGAGGAAACTTGCCATTTTCTTGATTTTTGGGGAAAAACAATCCAAGCATAATTTGAGGAATATTGCTGGCTGGTTATCAAGGATATTGTGCCAAGACCTTTTGTGACTCTTTTGAATTATATTTCATGATTAGATTTTCCATAACATGAAAAGAAACTAGATGAACAAACGCACCTTTCATTTGGCCGGGCTCTGGTTTGACAGACTTGGTGACGTGGACCTTGTAGCCGGACAGGAGAGGCCGGTCACTGGCCTTACTGATGGATGTCCTTAGGCTGCACTTGAACTTCTTCTCCGAGGAATCATCGTGGACCAAGAACTTTGAAGGGTCTGAAATTTTTTTAAAATCATTTGGCATATTGTTCCTCTGCAATACAGCTTTGTTTTACTTAAGCTGTGATTAAAGGGAGATAATCATAATTTCATGCAATATTTTTTGTACATGGGTTGCCTCCCCTAAATCCATCTCCATAAGAGTACTCTTACCTTTTCCCCATGTCTGTATCGGAATTACTGGAAGCTTTAAATGACTAAGAGTGTCTGAAGATATGCAGAAAGCATTTCAATTTGTATACAACTAATAAAGTCATGAAAATTACCCATGTGTCAAGTGTAAAACCTTATTTATTTGAAAATAACTTTTAGGCCAATCAGGTTCAATACTGTTTGCTTTTCACCACCATCGTGAAGATAATATGTGAACATAGCAAACATGTTCAGATTGAGAATTTACCTTTTCTGTGTTCACAGATGCATTTAAATTGACATAAGGCAATCCTATAGCTACACTGGGACAATAGGTTGTCTGAGGCTATTAGCCTGATTTACACAAGAGAACACATGATTTTGTGTGTGAAACTGTTTGTGAGCAGTAGACCTAGCCATGAATGGGAAAAGCTGGGCTAAATCTTCACAGTTTAAAACTAGACAGGTGTATTGCTTACCAGAGAAGAATCCACAACGTTTACTGGAGCTGAGCCACTGTGGGGTCACAATGGGAATACCTCGGGCTAGGCAACATAGGAACTTGACTGTCCTTCTGATCTGTTATGATATGGCATTTATTTGACAGTAGTTTAGATATTTGGGGATTTTGTCTATATAGGAAAGATATAGGAGAGGTTTTCATTAAAAACCAATCGCTGATCAATGCCATCTTTTAAAATCCCATAAAAAATGGTTGTTTCCTTGCATTCTCTAACAGAAGATAGCCTTTAATTTATTCGAAATTTGTACTTTTGGTCTTAATGAATATATGTTTTTGAGATGACAAAAATCTTTGAGATGTTTCTTGCAACTCATACCTGATCTTGTCATCAATATATGAGGTAATCATCAATTGCCCTATAGGCATTTGTCTTGATTGTTTATTGGAAAAAAAAATACCTTAAGAGCTATATCATTGATGTATTGACATATGGTTCACTAAAATTTCAACACAGGCTTAAGTTTTAACAAAATATATCTGGTTACGTTTATTTTTAACTTTAGAGGTATAATCTTTTGACCAAGCTGACCAGTGGTACAGCCATCCTACCTGATCAGTGACAAGGTGAGTACAGTCAAACACTGAAGTGACCATCTCTCCTCCCAGATCCTTCACAATCTGAAATAAACAACATCCATACCACATCTTTAACCCTCTACTTCATGAATATTCATGTACAAATTTATGACTTGATTAATATTAATTAAACTAGAACTATCACTGAAGGTGATTCATACCCCCACCCCCATCTTTGACACAGGATGTATTCACATGACACATAAAACGAATGTTCACACATAGGATTTGGGCTTATAAGCATACCAAAAAAAAATATTATCACTAAAGGTGATCAATACCCACACCGGAAGTCTGTCATGTGTAGGAATACAGTTTCAAAAGTTTGCGTGAGTGAAAGACTACATGTATGTAAGGTTTAAAGTTAGTGTGAGCAATGGTTCAAAAGTTTTGGACAATGCTAAAAGTTTTGGACAGACAGACAGATAGACAGAGAGACACACATACAGACACACAGAAGAAAACAATTTGCCCCCAAGATCTGTAGCTGAGGAGAATAAAAATGCAGTCTAATTATGGTTCACATCCATATTTATTGTTTGCAAAAACCTGTCTTTAAGAATTTACATTGTGGTTTTCTTATGCACTGCACTTCCTCTCATCAAGATCAATCTACATATGAAGTTTCATCAACCTAGCTACTTTAGTATTGGAGTTATGCTCCGGACAAAATCAAAAGACAAAAATTAACAAAGGGGAATAACTCCTTTAAAAAACATGTAGAGTTATGGTTCTTATGCACTGCACTTCCTCTCATCAAGATCAATCTACATATGAAGTTTCATCAACCTAGCTACTTTAGTATTGGAGTTATGCTCCGGACAAAATCAAAAGATTAAAAATGACAAAGGGCAATAACTCCTTTCAAAATACATGCAGAGTTATGGTTCTTGTGCACTGCACTTCCTCTCATCAAGATCAATCTACATATGAAGTTTCATCAACCTAGCTAGTTTAGTATTGGAGTTATGGTCCGGACAAAATCAAAAGATTAAAAATGACAAAGGGCAATAACTCCTTTCAAAATACATGCAGAGTTATGGTTCTTATGCACTGCACTTCCTCTCATCAAGGTCTATCTACCTATGAAGTTTCATCAACATAGGTACAGTAGTTTTGGAGAAATGCTCCGGACAAATATTTGTAGACCAACCGCCAGACCGACCGACAGGGTGACTTCTATATACCCCCCCAAATTTCATTTGTTATTGTTATTGTATTGGGGTTTACCGTCGCTGCGATAGTATTTCAATCATATAGCGACGTCCAGCTAATTACAGGTGGAGGAAGACCCCGAGTACACAGAGGTACCCGGGTAGAACCACCGACCTACCGCAAGCCAGCTGGAAGGCTTCCTCACATGAAAAATCCGAAGTCCCTACCAGGATTCGAACCCACAGCGGTGAGGGGCTGAGAGATTTGTAGTCCACGACTGTAACCGCTCGGCCACGGCGGCCCCCAATTTCATTTGTGGGGGTATAATGAACTTGAAATGGTATATGGAATCAGGAATGTTACTTTGCCACACAGAAACTGAGCTACAATATCATATGAGCAATCAGATTAGACCCAGATCAGACAGCTCATATAGGAGAGGGTAGAGGGTGCAGTGGTCGCCTGTCTGGAAATGTTGGTTTTCTCTAAGTGCTTCAGTTACATTCCGCAACAATAATCATTTATGCCACTACCCAAGCCATCAAGAGTGATTTATAGAATTTAAGAGAACTTTCTTGTGTGTGTATATATATATATATTAAAATGTAAAGAAACTTTGACCACTTATCACCAACCTTCTCTCCTTGTTCATCAGTGACCCCAGTGAACATGACCTTGGCCTTGACCCCTTCTGTGGTGGTTTTCCTCAAAGTCGGGGAACTCACCACATTGTCCTCCAATCTTGGGTCCGAGCCTCCTTTGGGGGTTCCAACACTCTGTGGTAGCAAACATAAACATCTTTACTATTAACCTTTAAAACATGAACACCAATACATTTCTATTTTTAGTGCAAGAGATCATCAGCCCACCAATCCCAAATACGGTCTAAGCTGCCTGTCTAGATTGAAGAGCTGTTTTGTATTTCACTTGTTTGTTAATGTCACACTAACAATATATCAGTCATTTGGAGACTGTCTACTTGAGACAGATATAGTGCTGCCACACTGCCGTATCACACCATAGACATGTGGCATGATACGACGATACAACATCCTGTCACATTATCCTGACAACGGGTCAACCAGTTCTGGAACTACCCAGTATATATGTTGAGCACCAAGTAGGATTTTTAACGACCTTGGTATGTTGTGGTCCTGGATAGAACCCACTACCTCTCACTCCAGAGGCAGATGCTTTACCACTTTATCTATCTTGAATACTATTACCAACACAAAATGTCAAAGGTAACAGGCACAAAACAGGATGGGATTTGACAGGCTAAGTCATAATGTGATACAATGCATTAAATTACAGTGTATCAAAACATCACTTAGTGAAAAAAGAGAGTAAAAACAGACAAATATCTCACCAGCCTAGCATGTCCCTTGCTGGCCGGGGGTGGCGTACAGGTCACCTCCTCTGGGACCCCTCTCATCTTCCTCCTCTTGGCTGGGGTCTCACCAACTTCACTCTGTTATAAAACAGCCATATGAATGACCGAGCACAGAACCCGGTACTTAAGTGTGCATAGTAAAACATACAGGTCTGATTCTCAAATAACTGTATTATAATTACAAGATACATAAAAGACAGTAGAAGTGTTTATAAGAGCAGTAGTTTGAACCATTTTGAAAACTTCAAAACAGTACTTAAAAAATTTACAAATTTAAATTATATGTCCCTGAAATTTATGATAAACACAAGGTACTGGTCGAGATCAGAAGCCATCAATAAGTGTGTGTATAATGTTTCTCAATAGCCATCAAGAAATATGGTTAACAAAAGCATTTTTATTCCGATGCATTTTATAATTTATAGCAGTATTGAATTTACAAATATATGCATTCAAGAATTAATCATGAATTTTACTATCAATTTTAGTCAGCTTCAACAATGAAAGACACACCTCCTGTGATGTACTGGAACTTTCTGTAGACTCTTTCCTTTTACCTCTTCTTGCTCTAGAATTACCAGCTGTTGCAGTGTCCATTGCTTCACTTTCACTTGGATTTTTTTCATTTGATATATCACTTACATCTTGTTTCACTGTGTTCTTTGCATTTTTATCTTTCTGACTCTTTGCTGCCTTAACTTACTATCATCAACATCTTGTGAGTTACTGGAACTTTCTGTAGACTCTTTCCTCTTACCCCTTCTTGCTCTAGAACTACCAGCTGTTGCAGTGTCCATTGCTTCACTTTCACTGAAATTTTTTTCATTTGATTTATCACTAACATCTTGTTTCACTGTGTTCTTTGCATTTTTATCTTTCTGACTCTTTGCTGCCTTGACTTTATTATCATCAACATCTTCAACATCTTCTTCCTTCACTTTGTCCTTCTTGCTCTATCTTCTAGTACACTCTCTTCCTTAACCTCAACATTATCATCAAGTTTCTTTCTTCTGGATCTTCTATCACTTTGAGAATTCTCACTAGTATTATTAACCACGGCCATGGGTTCAACTTTTCCTCTTGTTCTTTTACTCCTACCTGAATCTGCTGTTGTTTCAATTGTCTTTGTTTTACTGTCATTTTCAACCTTATCACCATCACCACTATTTACCGTTTTAGCTTTCTTCTTGACTGTCTCATCTTCTTTAGTTGCATCATCACCTCTATCCCCAGACTTTCTTTTACCCACAACTACAGCTTTCTTACTACCAGATTCAACAGGTTCAGATATTTGTTCAGATATTTTTTCATTTTTATTTCTAAGCTTACTTCTTGTCCTAGATCCACTGTCTACACTACCACCTTCTGACTGTTCAACAACAGGTTTAGTCTCAGATTTCGGTTCAGCAACATCCACTTTCCCACGAGCTGACCTACGACCCTTTGGTTTTTCAGCAATCTCTTCAGATTTTTCTTCTTTCTCATTTTCAGTCTCTACATCTGTCACAACTGGAGCTTCATCTTTTAAAGATGTGGCCCCTTTTTTATTCACAGGTTTCCTTGTTCTGGGTTCATTTGTTTTTGCTTCAACAGTTTTTGAAGCATTAAGGTCTTCTACTTTATCATTGGAGTTTGTACTTGATGTTTCAGTGTCTGAGATCTTACTTCTTGTAGCCCTTGTTCCTGACTTCACTGAATCATCCCCTTTCTTTTCAGTCTTCAAACCTGGTTTAGCTTCTGTAACAGGACTTGAATCCTCTTCCTTGTCCGGAGCTTTCGTCTTGGTCCTTCTAACTCTGGTTGGTTTAACTGCTGGTTCAGCTTCAACTGGAGCCTCTGCTGAATCTGATGTACCAACAGGAAGTGCATGTTACATATGAAATTCTACCATGATTGAGTATGATCATACCTATTTATCAGATGGACAAGTCTGTTACAACAAGTTTTATCTCCAAACAAAGCTTCACCCAAAATTTATAAGTTCCAAAGGGCCATGATTTACAATAAATTCATCTAAAATTACATGTATCTGACATATTGGTCTTGTGCCCCAGAACATCTTCATGAAGTTTTAAGTCAATGTGATTATTGCTTGCTGGGATATAAGCATGATAGAATGTTGCAAACAAACCTTTAAACAAAACACTTCAACTATTCTTATTCTTTGAAAAATGTGTATGTTCAAAATTTTAAAATAAAATAAAATAAAAATCAATTTATAAAAAAAAGAATTTAAGGTCATACAGCAAAATGTACTATAAAAACCTTTGTCCAAACCTAGCTCACCTTTAATGTACTGAACACAATAAGAACTCAATTAACTATATAACAGTAACAATTCTTTTAACTATATAACATTAACAACTCAATTAATATATAACAGTAACAACTCAATTAACTATATAACAATTACAACTCAATTAACTATATAACAGTAACTACTCAATTAACTATAAATCCTGAATCAGAATCCCTACTTAATCTAAAAAACAAGGATATGAAATTCTGGCAAACTTGCAAAGGAAATACATAGTGAGAGAAACCTTGTCTTCATGTGATCATGTGATGTGAGTGTAGAATGACATGTGACCTGACAGAACATGATGAATGTGATTCCTCAATAGTCCCCACTTCATGGGGGTAACATGATAAAATGTAGCTTCAAAGACTTCAGCACTGTCAACTACATAAGCGAAAGGATACATGTACAGAATGATCAAAACTGACACCACCAGCATATTTCTCTATACCTGAATCTTGTTTACCGTCCTCTGCCTGAAGGGATCGTTTCCCTCTCCGTGGTCGACCACCTGTCTTGGCTGGCTCGGCCTTCTCTGGCTGGCTGTCAGACTTCTACAAGTAGATACACATATCTACATATCAGGCTTTGTATTTCTGATGATGGGAAATGGCTTTAATAACTAATACCATATTTTGGGGCATAACAAAAGCCTTGGGGAAATGTGGCATGATACCACACCCAGTCACATTATCCTGACACCGGGCCAACCAGACCTGGAACTACCCTCATATGCTGAGCGCTAAGCAGGGAGCTACCAGAACCATTTTAAAATGGATGCTCTAACCACTCAACCATATAGGACAGTTTTATTGACTGTATAAGACACTTTTTTAACATGGTATGTATTTTATAATGCATTTAAAACTGTATTTACTTCAAAAATAGGGTGACAAAAAACAATTTCAAAGAAATTCACCTCTTTGACATATCATAATAATGCTAAATATTTGGAGAAATGTAGATACTTTTCAAATCTCACCTGAGACAAAAACTTGACCCTCTTTGGGGAGGGACTTTTCTTCTTCTTCTCTGGACTGGCCATTGCTGACTTAAGGGGGGAGTGGGATGGTGTCACAATGACCGCTACCTCACTGACCTCAGGCTCAGCTGGGATCTGGGCACATAGAAACAAATATGCATGGAGAAAGTTAACCCTTTCCCTCATATAGACTCATTTTGACGCACTCAGTAGGTATCACATAAAGCCTGATCTGCAGAAAACCACAGTTAAACCTTACCAAATTTAATTACAAAGTCCTAATTTCCAGACCACTGAGGAGCAGCGAACAGCATAAAACCTGATCAGCCTGCAAGTTACTCGCAGGCTGATCTGGTTTTATGTTGTTCGCATAGGTCTTTTCATGGTTTCCTCTATGAGGGAAAGGGTAAAACATGAAATGGTACATGGAAAATGTAAAATGAAAATGCCCTTGGAATAAGAAAATGTACCAAAAAACAGGAGAAAAGTTTCCAGACCATTAATAAAATAGGACTGTCAATAAAAACATCCATGCTGAAATCTTATCAATTCAAGGGTTATTACTCTGGATTCTGGAGTGACTGGGACTTTCTAGCTGGTTATCAAACCTTGTCAAGATATTGTGTCAATTTATATTTTGACCAAGTTTGGTGATTATTGGTCAAATCTTGGTGGAGTTATAGAAGACAGGCATGGCTAATTATGTTTTTTCTTTTTTGCAATGTAAGAGCCATAATTCTAGAGCAACTGGAAGTTTCTGACTGGTTACTGAGCTTTGGCGTCAAGATCAATTCACGTTTGTCAGAGTAAGAGAGTGGACACTGTTAATTTGGCTATTTTCATTAATTCCAAGGCTGTAACTTGCTGGCAGATTATCATCTTGGTTAAGGTACTATACAAGTTGGTGAAAATAGGTTCACATTTGTCAAAGTTAGAGAAAAGGATGCTGCTCGCCCATCTGTTTCAGTAGATAACATGTCCTGTCATTTGACTAGTGTATAAAAATGTAATGCTGCTTGTCGTAGCACCTAAAAACTCCAAGTAATATTTCACATTTGTGTCTATTCAAAGACACAGAACTCAGCAAACATTTACAGATTAATGACTGGGGGTCCAAGGTATGAACTGTTTTATACGTTATATTGGCATTCGCATTAGAGTTGAGCAAGTAGTAATGGGAACTTCACTGTATCTTGCTTCGACTTAAAAACTAGAAAGATAGCTTACCTCTGATAGACTTGGTGTTGCATCTTCATCAATGTACATCTGAGTAGCAGCTTCTGTATCTGAAACACAAAATCACTATATGTAGCTAATACTTCTGGTTGAATCAACTGAAAATCGAAAAGAAACTTTTCAGTTATTTCTGTTTATATTATGCTACTTTACACATTTTTGATATTTCATAATAAGTACATACCTGCTACATTTTAATGTGGCCATTTATCCTTAATATATAATGTATGATATGTCAAATCCCATTCAAACTCTTGCTAAATCCAATCCAATCATTAAAACCCAAGATCACACATTACATTATTCAAATAATGTTTTTGGTTATAATCTTACTGCCTTTAACTGCTGCATAACATGGACTAGCTTTCCAAACTGTCTTTCAGTTACCTTATTCCAAGCAACTAAACAGCCAAGCTAATATTATACCAGAACAGTAACTTTAAACAATACTTTGACCATAAAAGAACACTGATTGCAATTAACCTACATTTGCATTAAACCTGCTGAGAGAGACAACTGTATTTGTTTAATGGCATATGACCAGTGTCTTCTCAATTGGCACATTTTCCTGGGGTACTTTTTGAAGAAAAACTGATTTTGAATAAGGTAAAGATAAAAATTTCTTGTGCAATATTAGAGAGAGAAGCAATATGCTAATTAATGACTGATTACTTACCATTTTCATCATCTTTTTTCTCTGCATTTTTTTGTATGTCAGATTTCACACCAGCTTTCTCTCCTTGTTTACTTTTTCTGCCTCTTGTCTTCTTATCACCCTTATTGTCTTCTGGTTTAGTCTCAACATCACTTTTACCTGGCTTAGACACATTATCTTCGTTTTGTGGACCTTCACTTTCTTCTCTCTTAGACTGATCTATTTTGCTTCTTCTGGTTCGAGACCTTCCTGTTTCTAATGTTTTTGACTTACTTTCAGCATCAGGTTCGTTTGACTCATTTTTGTTCTCAGATGTTTTATCATCAACAGTAGCTCCTTTCTGTTTCCCTCTTGTTCTACTTTTCCTTTTAGACGTTTCTTTCACATCTTTACCAGCAGCAGAATTTTCACCTTCTGCATCATTAACACACTCACCACTTAAACCCATATTATCATTTCCTGGAATTCCCCCTTCATCCTCATTTATTTCATTTTCAATATCCATTTTAGTTGATTTTTCTTTTTCTCTTCAGATGAAATATTGTCTTTCTCAATTTTCACAGATTTTCTTCCCCTACGTGGCCTTACAGAACTGTCACTATCTTGAACTTCATCTTCAGCAGGAACTGTATCTACTACAGGAAGTAGAACTTTTACCCGTCTACAGTTTCAGTTACAGCATATCTAGCAGCTTTCTCTTTCCCCACTTTGGAATACCCTCTTTAGCCTTTGCTTCTTTTTCAGCAACAGGAACTTTATCCTCAAGAATAGGTACTGTAGCATCAACGTTAGACACAGCTAAAGTATCACTTACATCAGTCACTGCAACTGTCTCATCTTCTGTCACTGCTACTGTCTCATCTTCAGTCACTGCCACTGTTTCACTTTCGTGACTTACACTAGTGTTTTCTGACTTATCATCAACAGCAACCGTATCACTCACATTTACTGTATCACCTGCAACATCATTGTCTTCCACAGCTACAGTATCATCTGTAACAGCGACCGTGTCTTTACATTCATCAACAGGTTCATCAATTACTTGAGTAGCATCATCTGGTCCACATGTTTTCTGCACTTCCTTCTTATTGATCTTCAACCCAGCCTCTGATTTATCTGTATCAACCACTGCAACAGTTTGATCTTCTTGGACTGCTACTGTCTCATCAATATTGACAGTTTCTGCTGGAGCATCATCAAATACCTTAACAAGACAGATAATCAGAGGTATGTTAATACCTTAAAATGATGTTTGAAACTTAATAAGCAGTTGAGTGCCTTTCAGACGAAGTCCTAAAAAGCACTGATATGACATTCCGACAACAAATGTGTTTAATTTTATTTTGATGATATCATAACTATCACTTAAAGTGATTAATACCCCTACAGAAAAAGGGCTATAATTCTTACAAAATCCTTGACACAGTTATCTGCACTTGTCTGCTTATTGGTCTTATTATGATAAATCATTATTCCAAGTGTGAAGGCATTATCAACCACTTTTCCCAGAGATGAGAAAAATAATTTATCATTTTAAAGGGAATAAAGACAGAATATGGCAAGATGAAACAGATATCTGGAGAAAATTCAAAAAGGAAATATTAGTTCAACAAGTAACTGTTGTTGCACGCAACACGTAAGTCCCCTACTGGTGAGGTGCATAATTTTTCTGCTACCATAGGAACCAGAATTTTGGTCCGAGAAAAAAAAAAAGTGATGTTCAGAATTTCCATACTGCCATCTATTCATATACCAAGTTTCATATTATCTTGAGTCTTTTTTAAGTTATCGCGGGATCCAGATTTCACGTCATCCGGACTGACAGACAGACAGACAGAAGGACACACAGAGAGCAAACCTATAGTCCCCTCCAATGTAAACAACGGTAGGGGGACTAATAAGAAACAAAACTATACCTGAGTTGCTCCTTGATCCTCAATACTGACTTCCACTTCTGTTGGGGCAAGTGTTGAGACTGCCGTGATGTCAAATGATTCTGACTCCCCATCATTAAATGCTTGAGTAGCATCATCACTCTTAACCATATCAATAGCATTGTCTTTATTTTCATCTGGGCCATCACCAGAAATGTTATCAAACACTTGAGTTGCATCATCAGGATTACATACAGTTCTGTGATGTTTTTGTTCTACATTGTCACTTGCTTCTATAACCTGAGTAGCCTCCCCATCAATTACTTGTGTCTCTTGCACATCCATGTCTTCACCACCCTCTATAACTTGGGTTGCATCATCCTCAAGAACCTGCTTATGTTTTGTCTCTTTAATAAGAGCTCCACTGTCTTCTATGGCTACAGTTGCATCTTCTTGAAATACTTGGGTTTCAAACATACCAGAGTCAGCTTGAATCTTGGACTTTAGCTCAGATTTATTTGACATTTGGGTGTTTTGATTATGAAAGGCTCACTCTCAATAACTTGAGTTTCCATAGCTTCAATATTCACTGTGGCATCATTAACAGCTACAGTTTGGTCATCAAACACTTGAGTTTCTTCAAGTTCTTTATTTCCCATTACTCCCTTTCCTTCGTTCTCTCCACCAAAATCAGTCTTTGTCTCAATCACTTGAGTGGCATCTTCAGACACATCAACTGTTTCACCATCAGCATCTGCACCATGCTTGCCATCCTTTTTCTCACTCTGTACTGGGGTTGTAGCATCAACCACCTGAGTCTCAGCCTCATCCATGTCATCAAAGGCCACTGTTGGTGCAATCATCAGTTCCTCAATATCTTCATCTTCCTCCTCCTCATCTCCAACCTCATTGTCAGTGTCTCCTTCCAGAACAAACTCCTCGGAAGTATCAGATTCTGCACCTTTACCATCATCCTCGTCCTGTATGAAAATAGATAAAATAAGTTCTTCAAAAAATACATTTCATTGCATGATTCCCAGATCAGATCCATCACAAAAATTACTATACAGATAGATGATAAACATCTTCTACACCTAAAATTATTCTATCTAAGTCATCCTTTATGTATGTTTATACTAAATTAAAATTAAACACTAACAGTTGGTTAAATCAAATAACTCATGATCAAACAGGTGACATCTCTGATAAGTAGTATTCTATGATTTTTAACATTCTGAGACCAGGAAAATCACAAGATCAAAAATTAATGTGGGTTTTCCATGGTACACAAAATTTGTCCACATTAACCTGAAATTGTCTAAATGACACCAAACTCCAAAAATTTATCTCAACATCTATACATAAAAAGGTAACTTGACCCTAATTTGAGAGGGAAAAAAAAGAGAAGAAAATCCTGGAAGATGGACACTCTGTTATTCAACTGAAGATCAATATAATGCCTACCTTTGTGTTGTCAGGTGTGTCCAGGTAAGCCTGTGTTGGCTGGAACATTAAGCTCCTCCCTCCCTGTGTAGACAGAACATTGTACCTTGTATCTAACATATAAACCATCAACTTAACAAAAGATTGCATTAGATTACCGTAAATACTAAGGGATTTTCTACTAGTAAAATTTGTTTTTCATGAATATTAATCATGCTGACCAATAAAACCATGAATATTGTTTTGAATAATCTTCATTGAATTTATAAAAACAAAAGCTGACTTTCAAAATCTGAACAATTATAATTCGAGGAGTGAAAGCGAAACTAGGCTAAGTGCATATATATGTATAAGCACTTAGCATAGTTTCGCTCTCACCCCTTGATATGTAATGTGCCATTTCTTTGGTCAAATGGTCTGTGCTGTCTCCACCACGGATCAAATGAAATGCCTAATACAATATTCTCCCATGTTCAGCATACGAAGATAGAGATTTCCTCATAGAAGATAACTCTATCTTCCATGTCATGTGATCAGCTTTCTTCCATGTCACATAAATAAACAATGATGACTAAGTTACACATTTTATCAAGATAAAAAACTAACTTGTTGGAATTCATGTGAATAGATATGTTGAAAATATTATATAAATCTAGTTAGTTATCCTTTTTATTATCATTTACTACTACGAATGTGAAATAAGGTTTAATATTTGGGGGAAATATTACGTACCGTCAAGGACTGGTATTTTTTAACTGCTTAATATTTGGGGGAAATATTACGTACCGTCAAGGACTGGTATTTTTTAACTGCTTAATATTTGGGGGAAATATTACGTACCGTCAAGGACTGGTATTTTTTAACTAAGTTATTTTAAGCAAATGGTAATTCCAAGTTGAACGAACATCAGAATTTAGGTACATACTTGCGTGTGAACTTTGAAATGCCGATTTCTTTCATGTTGTTATTGTGTTAATTTGTTAAGCGGTAAGAAAAAAAGTGCAAAAAAAACCAAAAAACAAGAGGGCCATGATGGCCCTTAATCGCTCACCTGAGAAATATTGCTTTCAATGGTTTATAATATGAACATACTTAAAGTGGGACCAATTTTGACACAGGGCCATGATTAAAAACAAACTTTGGTAAGGTCATTATTTTAACAACTTTTGTAGTAGTTCACAAGACAATTCTACATACCAAATATCCAAGCTCTAAGACTTGCAGTATTTCAGGAGATGATTTTTCTATTTTTCCTATGTAAAATCAAGTGACCCCTAGGGCAGGGCCAATTTTCACCCAAGGGCCATGATTTGAACAACTTAAGTAGAGATCCACCAGACAATACTACATACCCAATATCTTAACACGAGGCCATGTGGTTTCTGATGAGAAGATTTTTCTAGGTTTTCCCTATATAAGCCTATGTAAAATAAAGTGACCCCTGGGGCAGGGCAAATTTTGACCCTAGGGCCATGATTTGAACAATTTTTGTAAAGGTTTATAAGACAATTCTACAAGCTGTAGGCCTTATAGTTTTGCAGGAGAAGATTTTCTAAGATTGCATTTTAAAATCTATTTTTAGCTCCTGTAACCTACTTTTTCAACCAATCATAATAATTTGTACAATTTTGTTAGAGGACATCATAAGGATGATTCCTGTGAAATTTTGTCAAAATCCCTTCAGCGGATTAGGAGATGTTGTTTAATGGAAAAAGTTGACGCAAGACGCACGCACTGACAGATGGACGGACGACAGACGCCGGACAAAAGGCAATCATAAAAGCTCACCATGAGCACGTTGTGCTCAGGTGAGCTAATTATCTAAGCTCTAGGCCTTATGGATTCATAAAAGAAGATTTTTAAGATTTTCCTATATAACTCTATGTAAAACAAGTAACCCCTGGTGCGGGGTCATACCATAGGGCTATGATTTTAACAATCTTGGTAATGAACCATTAGATGATGCTACATACCAAATATCTTAGCTCTAGGCCTTATGGTTTCATAGGAGAAGATTTTTAAAGTTTTTCCTATACAAGTCTATGTAAAACAAGTGACCCCTGGGGCAGGGCCAATTCTTACCCCATAGTCATAGTTTGAACAACTTTTGTAGAGATTCACTAGACAATGATACATGCCAAATATCTTAGCTCTAGGCCTTATTGTTTCATAGAAGAAGATTTTTAAAGTTTTTCACTATATAAACCTATGAAAAATAAAATGACCCCTGGGGCAGGGCCAATATGGACCCCAGGGTCATGACCTAAATTTTTGTAGATGTTCATAAGACAATTCTAAATACCAATTATTAAAGCTCTAGGCCTTACAGTTTTGCAGGAGAAAATAATAATCGTTCATGGGAGAAAAAAAATCCATCATTCGTAAATTCATGAAGGATTGAGATATCTCACCCTTGGGATCAGAAATTTCAGGCAGGGACGAGGCTCTGAAATTTCTGACCCTCGGGTAAGATATCCCTATCCTAAATGAATACTCATGGTGGATTCTTATAGTCTTGCTAATCAAATAACCCATGGTCAATTAAGAAGCAAAGCTTTTTGGGTGAGTGTGGAATCTGATAATAACAAGAGACACACATCACTGCAACTAAAATAAATAATAATTCTGTTAGATTTAAATCTAAAATATTGAATTTCCACAAATTGATTGCTGTTCAACTGAAAAAAAGAGAGAAAAGTATGACTACAGGTGATTAATATTCCCACATCCCACTTTGTCTTCACGTAATGTGAGTGTAGGACAGGATTAGGATGGGACACAATGAGAGCGATTCCTTCTATAAAGCGGGGCTATAAAAGATGTAAATACATACTTGAGCAATATCAGAGAGAATTATATAACATGTTAAGAAATTTACCTTTTCCTCTGCATCTTCACTACTCTCAGTGTAGGCCTGGGTTGCCTCATACATGAGCTTGTGTTTGGCCTGCATGAAGATCATCAAAATGCTTTATAGGGTGCTACATCTTGCCAAGATATTGTATGCGTTCAATGTCATTTTAATAAAAGAAACAAAATAATTTGGTGCTGGTCAATTATCCTTATGTCCAGATTTTCCTGGACTGGTTCAGTGCTGGAAAAGAAGCATCTGACTGCTCTTAAACTTGTTTTGAACTGCTCTTGTTTATTGCAAGAAAACTAGATTGATAATGCAAAAATGACTTGTGACAGATGGCATTATACTATTGAATCAGTAATAAGCTAACAGTTAATTGTTACAAACCAAAAAAAAACGTGTCTATTTAAAATCATAAAATTTCTAAATGACAAATAAAAAATCATGCTTAATCAGCGGGGTCTGCCAAAACAATTCATAGACATTAATGATCAATCAGTCTGACACTACAATATCCCTCTGTAAACACAGATTTCTGGGAGTATTATATAAAGCATATGCTATGACTAGATTTCGGCCAAGGGAATATGCGATTGCTGTAACTGGCACCTCATTCTTCGTGTCAAGCCTAACATACCTTATCAGGTGATTCAGACTCATCTGTGTCACTTTCCTGCATCTGTGTCTCGGCCACACCTACCTCCATGTCATAAGGGACTGTGGGATCTATAGGGGCCTTCTTTGTATGGGCCTGTAACAGTGAGGACCATATATAAATATTGAACAATACATTGTGACAGTAGGCACATGTTTCAAATTAAAGGTCACATCAATTTTTTCTAAATTTTTATATCTAACACAGTACATAAGGTATCATTCATATATTTTTCCAAAACATAAAATAAAACAAACAATGGAAACCAAATATACATTTTACCATAGCAATCAAGTAGTGGATTTTGGAGCAGCTCGAAAAATATTATCTATTCCAGAATATTAAAGTAAGTCCAATCTATCACAGCTTGTTCTCATAAGGACAAGTCATTATATGTTTTTTTGTGTTTTTTTTTCATTTTATTGTCCCCGTCACATAGGTAGCAGTGGGTCAGGGATCCATCCCACTGACTACCTTACAATAAATATTTATGCATATAGTTGTTAATTAACTCCAGTTTTGTTATATATAGAATATATAAACAGAATATGAACAAATATAGAAAAAAAAGAAAAAAAAGAACATGAATAGTTAATTATCTTTAGTAGTGACGACAACCTTGATTATACATACATAAGTAATAACATGACATCACTTTCTAAGCAGTAACTAACCTTTTCCTAACAATATATTATAATAATAATTT
Source organism: Solen grandis (assembly GCA_021229015.1). Classification (NCBI taxonomy): domain Eukaryota; kingdom Metazoa; phylum Mollusca; class Bivalvia; order Adapedonta; family Solenidae; genus Solen; species Solen grandis. The sequence continues at coordinate 37,100,986 of CM037786.1, forward strand.
TTAATAACTATGCATATTTTATTCACTGCAAATTATTCATGTTGAAATTAAAAGAGTAAAAATACATGTCTCCCTACAACTCATTATATGGTTTATTTGGATAGAACAATCACACTCAGGATTATTGGTGTGCTGAAATCTAGTGCAGACTAGGTCCCGAGATTACCCCAAAACACTGAAAAGGAGCACCAAGTGCAATATTCAAGGCCAAATTATATGCACATTTGGATTGATATTCTGACCTCTTAACCAGCTACCTACTATATATGGCACTTTTTTTAACTTCTATAGTAGGTGCCCCTTGAAGACAACAATTTAAAAAACAAGTTAAAAAGGGCAATAATCGTACCTTACAGATGCAGTTAGAAAATGCTGAAAGAAATCATAAAATGATGTTTTTTTATAAACTAATGTCATAAAAATGAGGCTATGTAGCATAAATTATTTTAAAAAGACCAAATCTGCATCTCCAAAAACAATTCATTGCAAATACATTAAAACCACCCCGAACATGAGATGCACAATTTAATGTGTGGATAGTAGCTTGAATGCAAAAATTTAACCAAAATTCTAAGTTAGAAGGGGGTCATAACTTGTAATATATTCCATCAAATGTTATCTACCTTGATAGTATAATACTCCTAAACATATTAAAGATGTTTCAAATCAATCCCATGCCTGGATACTGAGATATAAGCATGAAAGTACTTGCATGCAAAACTTTAACCAAAATTTTTTAAGTTAAAAAGGGGCCATAATTTGTAACATATTCCATCAAGAGTTATCTACCATGAAAGTATGATACCCCTAAACATATTTAAGATGTTTCAAATCAATCCCATGCCTGGATACTGAGATATTAGCATGAAAGTACCTTGCATGCAAAACATTAACCAAATTTTTTAAGTTAAAAAGGGGCCATAATTTGTAACATATTCTATCAAGAGTTATCTACCATGAAAGTATGATACCCCTAAACATATTTAAGATGTTTCAAATCAATCACATGCCTGGATACTGAGATATTAGCATGAAAGTACCTTGCATGCAAAACTTTAACCAAAATTTCTATGTTAAAAAGGGGCAATAATTTGTAACATATTCCATCAAAAGTTATCTAAAATGAAAGTATGATATCCCTAGACATAATAAAGGTGTTTAAA
>CM037786.1:37102248-37152248 GCA_021229015.1 Solen grandis
TCGGGGATGGTGACGGGTCCGGCTCTGTCTCCCATACGTTGACGCCAATTGACACCTTTGGTTTGCTTTTCTTTGCGCTGTTCGGCTTGGTAGACCCGGACAATCTACCGACGTTATCGAGGTCCCCGATATGGGTATTGACGTTGATCAAGATAGTGTTTGGAACCTACATGATGGTGACATTGATCGTGTTGATCAATTTACTGATCGCCATGATGTCGGACACGTATCAGCGCATCCAGCAGCAGTCAGATACGGAGTGGAAGTTTGGCAGAGCAAAACTGATCCGCAATATGAACAAAACCTCAGCCACGCCGTCCCCGCTGAACCTTTTCACTAAGATGTTCTCCTACATCCGGATCATTTACAAGCATAGAGGTAGGAGTACACTTGATATATTTGTATTTCGCTCATAGAAAGTTGTTCTTAAAGGCAAACGTACACAATGCATTTATTTTCTATTTATACAAAACGGAAAATTAAAACTAGCCATGATAAATTTTGAAAACTTTGAGAAAAAAAACTCACTTCCAGGGGAAGATAACTCAAATGATAGAATGATGACCCCCATTTTTTCCCATTAACTTGTTTCTAGTGTAATTCTCTATAATCATGAAAAGTTTTATAAAATTATTATGGCTAGTGTTAATTTTCCATCTTTGTCTATATAGAAAATAACTGCGTTTGCACGTATGCCTTTAAAAGATTGAAGTGTAGTTAGACTCACCTCTCGATCTATGACCGCGACATGGTCCAGAGTAAGGAAATGAAAGACGCCGTAGCCCAGTAGTTATCTAAATCAACCATAGGTCCGAAGGTTAGAAGGTCGATCTCTGCTTGAACTGAGTAATGATACCGCTTAGTATAATTTGTAAAATAGTGTTTCCACGCTAAGGCAGAATAAATAAGTTTAACTAAAAAGGTTTAAAGGCAGCCTATTTATGTGTCTGCCCCTCTACAAAATGATTTACGTTTTGGTCCGAGCCTGGTTGTAGCATCTGATAAAATATTACTTGTCTATGGAGAGATTTTGTAATATTGCAGTATCTATCCATATATGAAATTGTCTTCTCTAAGTGTGCATAATAGTTAAAACCAAATAAATGTAGCATTTAATTATTTATTTAATCTGTAATTCTTAAAATACATAAACAAAAAACTTCAATCGAACTCATCAGAATAATACTGTGAAATAGCCAACAAATTAAACAGCCAATTTATTTCTACAGAAACTTTATAAAAAAAAGTATATTATGCATAAATCATAATTACATCGTTGAAAAAAAACATTGTCAGTACCAATATTCGGTAATATTCTGTTGTTAAATTCTTATTTCAATTCCAACTCAGGAAAGCTTTGCAGTGCGCAGGCGCAGGCTTATATAAACGAAGACGACGACCACGACAATGTGTCAGATACGAGATCGATGGACATTCTGGCCAACTCGTCGGCAACCTGGATGAGGAACATTGGCCGTCGGAGTGCTAAGATCGTACCGGGAGGTAAGTACTGAATACTACTCCGTCTCTTGATAAGTAATGTGACGATGCGTCGTCACAGGAGTAAATACAATCTCTGACAACTGCGTCAGGGAGTCGACTCTTTGGCTCAGTGGTTAGAGCATTTGGCTATCACGCCGGTGGACCGGGTTCAATTCCGGGCCGGGCCGTGTTTGTTACAAGGGTAAGGTCACTACAATCACTAATGTTGTTTAAGGTTTCTACAAACCACTCTGTTTAGGATAAGGCAACTGTTATTCACTCTGAGTTTAGGATAGGGTCACTACCACTCAGGTTGTTTGTCTAGATTAAGGTTTCTTCCATCCAATTTGTTTAGGGGAAGATCACTACTATTCTGAGTATTCTCCCTTTACTTATATGATAATGTTCTCACCACTAACGCTATTTGTTTATGTTTCTACCACCATTTTGTTTAGGGACTATCATTACCAGTCACTACACACGCTATTTATTTAGGTTAAACTTTCTACCACCCTCTCTGCTTAGGGGAAATACCTAGTAAGTCAAACTAAACGCGGTAATTTTCCTTTCCTCCAGAGTTTATGATAGAAAAGAGTGAGCAACACTAATATCTTTAAAAGTATTAGTAATAATTAACGCTTGTATGAATATTGCATATGTGGGAGTGAATTATTTCTTTAATACATGTAACTGGATTGTTGCAATATAGATGGTAATTTTGTCAGTTCAGTGAACTGGAAGACCTATTTTCAGTAATTTTAATTGAGTTGAATCAATTCTACGGCTAAACATATGTATTATAACGTGAATAAACTTGTTTGTTTGATACCATCACATGGTTGATCACTATTGCGTTTTGTTTTAAGTCGCAATGGCTGCTCTTAAACCTACTTGGAAATTTAAAAGATACATCTGACAAGTTGACAACTTGTCCATTTGGCAATAAGAGCGTCCGGTTCGGGAGCGACAGTTCACCGCACATCTTTCGCTGTCACAGTGCATGAATATGATTGTTTTCATCTTCATCTAGAAAATAAATAAATAAAAAAAACTTAACTGGGCCACCACTGCCGATGGTCGTGATTGTTTTTATTTTATTATCAACATGTGCAGAAATATTAAGAAGGAAAGTTAAACATTTATGGTAACAAGTGTAGAAGTCTGCTCAAGAAAATGATAAATAACATAAAATAATAACAACAGCATAAATGAAAGAGCGTCACCGTCTTAAAACAAGCACTATTAAAATATATTCCAAAGTATTGTTAATATGTATTCTTTGATGTACTCCACTGTACGCCAGATCAACAGATTAATACATACATTTTAATCTGGTGGAATACTGATAATGTAAATGATACAATCGACACGCATGTTTCGTTCATGTGCGTTGTTTTGTTTTCTGCAAATTATATAAGGTTTGATCAGCAATATCGTGTGTTTTTCATTTTCAATTAAAGCGCCCAGAAACATGATTTGATATGAAACGCTTTATGCATTATTCGACACAATTTTGTAAAATGTGAAAAATGAAAGAAATCCGCTGTTCTCTCTTCAAATTTTCATTTTGGCATGTTTATTATGTGTGGGAAGCTACCCCAGTCGTGTTATTGAAAAAGTATGCTCTTCAAGTTTTATATCATGATTTGTGTTGCATTTAAATGGAATGAAGCAAACGTTTCGGAAAAGAGGCAAAAATGTTTTGTTTTTTTTTCTGCACAAAAAGCATATATATGTGAGGTCACTAACAGCCATCTTAATGGTTTTTGATGCAATAGATTTTAACTGCAATAGCGGAGAAAAGCGAAGCGAATATATATAAGACTCGATAGCACATGTCATGAAAATGTGCACATTTCTGACAAATCTACCTACAACGCTCTATCTATCTATCTATCTGACTGTATGTATGTCTGTCTGCTAATATATCCGCCAGTAAGCATGATAATAATAAGGAAATGTGTTGTGTGTTTTCTTCAATAGTATGCTTTTTTCGGGCAAAATAATGTCTGAATATGAAAGCTAAGATAATTATATTTCATAATTCTATTTAATAGTATTAGGTTTTCATTTTTCTATGGGTTTTTTTTAGCTCACCTGAGCACAACGTGCTCAATGTGAGCTTTTCTGATCGCCTTTTGTCCGGCGTCCGTCGTCCGTGCGTCCGGCGTCAACAATTTGCTTTAAACAACATCTCCTCATGAACCGCTGAAGGGATTTTGACCAAAACTTCACAGGAATCATCCTTATGATGCCCTCTATCAAAGTTGTACAAATTATTCAGATTGGTTAAAAAAGTAGGTCACAGGAGCTAAAAATAGATTTTAAAAATGCAAACTTTGAAAATCTTCTTCTGCAAAACTGCAAGGCCTAGAGCTTAGATATTTGGTATGTAGCATCATCTTATGGGCCATTACCAAGATTAAACCTAGGTCCCCCCCGGGTCACTTGTTTTACATAGAGTTATATAGGAAAATCTTTATAAAACTTCTTCTATGAATCCATTAGGCCTAGAGCTTAGATATTTGGTATGTAGCATCATCTAATGGTTCATTACCAAAATTGTTCAAATCATAGCCCTATGGTGATAAATGCCCCTGCACCATGGGTCACTTGTTTTACATAGAGTTATATAGGAAAATCTTTAAAAATCTTCTTCTATGAATCCATAAGGCCTAGAGCTTAGATATTTGGTATGTAGCATCATCTTATTGTTCATTACCAAGATTGTACAAATCATGACCCTATGGTGATAAATGCCCCTGCACCATGGGTCACTTGTTTTACATAGAGTTATATAGGAAAATCTTTAAAAATCTTCTTCTATGAATCCATAAGGCCTAGAGCTTGATATTTTATGTAGCATCATCTATTGGTTCATTACCAAGATTGTTAAAATCATAGCCCTATGGTGATAAATGCCCCTGCACCAGGGGTCACTTGTTTTACATAGATTTATTATTATTATTATTATTATTATACCACATTTATATAGCACTCTTTTCATAGCAATGTACGTTCAAAAGTGCTTTACAATTGCATTCAAAAACACACACACATACACACAAATCACCACACTCACTCACATTGTAATATAAAGATATATTATATAAAAATATATAATTAATAAAGCATCAGGTTTCTGATGGAGGAATTAGATACATTTAACTCCCCCAACAGCAAGGAACCAAGTAACTGCAGTAAAATGAAATAAACTAAAAATGATTAAAATAACTGATTCACTAACACTAAATCATGATTAGAAGTCCCTGAACAGTTACCGATTAACAGTCAGGTCAGCTAACTATCAACAGACTGAAATCCTTAGTAACTGACTAAAAGTCAAGTATCCTAGCCAGAAGCGGACTCAGTCCTCAGTTGCGACACTGAAACATTGACCGACTAACAGTCAGGTCAGCTAACAGTTGAAGGACTAACTCCAAAATACATAGTGACCAACTGAAACTGATGTCATCTAAAAGATGACAAACCAAATACAATAGTGACCAACCGAAACTGATGTCATCTAAAAGATGACAACCAAATACAGTAGTGACCAACTGAAACTGATGTCATCCAAAAGATGACAAACCAAAAGTATCCAAAGATCAATTTCTATATGCTTGTAGGCAAAGGTGTGTCTTTAATGCCCTTTTGAAAGAATCCATTGTGTTTAAATGTCTAATTCCGACAGGAAGAGAGTTCCAGAGTTTTGGTGCAGCATATGCGAAACATCTATCCCCATATGTCACAGTCCGACATTTTGGTACTACAAGTTTGAGAGAATCACTCTGAGATCGCAACTGTCTTTTTGGCTGGTAGATTTCCAACATTGTCTTGATATAAGTTGGTGCTTCATTGTGCAGTGCCTTGTAGGTTAGAGTGAGAATTTTGTATTGAATCCTACTTTGTACAGGAAGCCAGTGAAGTTCTTTCAAAACAGGGGTTATATGGTCATATCGAGAGTTTTTTGTTATCAGCCGAGCAGCTGTATTCTGCACATTTTGTAACTTGTTTAAAATGCTCTTTGGTGTTCCCTGCAGAAGAGAGTTACAGTAGTCCATTTTCGAGGTTACAAGGGAATTCACTAGAACCTTTGTTGCATCATCTGTTAGATATTTTCTGATGTGACCAATTTGGCGTATCTGCCCATAACACGACCTGCTGACCGCAATGACATGTTGATCCATAGTCATGTTGGAGTCCAACATTGAACCAAGGTTTCTGACAGATGGAGATTGGACGATCACAGAATCCCCAACTTTGACAGATATGTCTTTTACAAGTGCAGCATTCCGGTTTGAACTAAATACAATAACCTCAGTCTTTTCTGCATTTAATTTCAGCATATTGCAGTTCATCCACGACTCAATCTCTTGGAGACAGTTTTCAACTCGGGCTATTGTTACAGTTTCATTTGCTTTATCGATAGGTTTGAAAGAAATGTACAACTGGGAATCATCAGCATAGAAATGATGTTCGAGCCCATGTTTCCTACAAATGTCACCAATGGGTTTTGTGTACATTGTGTAAAATTTTGGACCAAGTACTGATCCCTGTGGAACACTGAAACTCATATGGGCAGGTTTTGACAGTTTTCCATCGATACACACTGTTTGTGAACGACCAGATAGATATGACCTCACCCATAAAAGAGGTTTGTCTGCAATCCCAAAGTCATTCTCCAGTCGGTTTAATAGTGTTGCATGGTCAATCGTATCGAAGGCTGCTGACAAATCCAGAAGTACAAGGATTGTAACATTATTCTGATCGAGGGAATGAAGGATATCATTTTGTACTTTTACTAAGGCAGTTTCAGTTGAATGAAATTTTCTATATGCCGATATATATAGGAAAAACTTTAAAAATCTTCTTCTATGAATCCATAAGGCCTAGAGCTTAGATATTTCATATGTAGCATCATCTAATGGTTCATTACCAAGCCAATGGTGATAAAGCCCCCGCACCAGGGGTCACTTGTTTAACATAGAGTTATATAGGAAATCTTTAAAAATCTTCTTCTATGAATCCATAAGGCCTAGAGTTAGATATTTGGTATGTAGCATCATCTATGGTTCATTACCAAGATTGTACAAATCATGACCTTATGGTGATAAATGCCCCCGCACCAGGGGTCACTTGTTTTACATAGAGTTATATAGGAAAATCTTTAAAAAAATCTTCTACTATGAATCCATAAGGCCTATAGCTTAGATTTTTGGTATGTAGTATCATCTAATGGTTCATTATCTAGATTTTCAAAATGGTGGCCCTTTGGAGATAAATGACCCCGCACTAAGTCTTCCCCTCTGAAACCATAAGGCCCAGTGCTTATATATTTGGTGTGTAGTATTGTCAGGGCTAAAATGTTTAAGATTGAGTTATATCAGAATTCTTGTCTGTTTAAAAACCTTGTAATGAGTTGTAGCAATAGTACTCATGTGAGCGTTTCAGGGCCATCATGGCCCTCTTGTTTCTTTTTCACATGTGACTGCAATTTTAATTGAGAGCTTTAATCGGGCGAGGTGAAATGCATTTTCATGAACGAGTTTAGTAAAATTTGATATGGAATGACAATTCATGTTAGGTTCTTTTTATCATATGACCTATAGTCACAGAAAATCGCGATTATAACAATAAACAAAAACAACATGAATGAACGGGCTGTGAACGAATAACTTTTGTAATCTATCATCAAGAAAATAGTTTCAAATAATAACTGATTTTAAAATAACGATTTAATTTGTGTATTTCTCATTCATTTTTAACATCATATGAATAATGAATCAAACACATTTAGTCTAGCTGTTCGAGTTCAACACTCTATGCATACATAGAGGATACCCGCACGTGAGGCGGAGTGATGTAATTCAGCCTAAAAGTTTTATCTAACGTGTTAGATATAAGAAAATATGCGATGCTTATACGAAAACGGAAACAGTTGTTTGAGCACAATGTCATATGATAAAAAGGTTATATACGTAAGAATGTTTGACATTTTGCAGGTTTCAGTCACCACAACCGACACGGTCCACAGAGACTGGAAGACGTCATCAACTGGAAGATGGTCGTCAAGAGGTACTACCGGATGCAGGGGGTAGAGGATCACGTGGACGATGACGATGAGAGGAACGGTGTAATTCCCGGCGCCAACTCCAACCACAATGACTCACGTGGCGATAACGACAAAACTTGATTACTCGAAATGTTGGCGTAAATTGAGATGACATAAACAAGCAAACCATGCACTTTCAAAAATACCAATGTCCGACATAAATTAATATAAATTTAAAGAATTTAAAGTCAATTTTACTTGAATGGGCAACTCTGCTAAAACCCTTCTACGCAACCTTTTTTATCTTGGGGGATAAAAACGTTTGATATTTAACTTTTGTTTAGAAGACAATTGCACTAAGAGGAAATTTATTTTCTTACTTGATCGTTAAAACAGGATTATTTGTATTCTTGCTTTTCGTTGGACTGCAGGTATGATTTTAAAGATGAAGATAAGTGTTTTCAAAGCAAAGAAACATATTGATTTCCCTTACAGTGTGTATGCATACCACATATGTACACTTGTTGTTATCTCAAATGGCGTATTTGTGCGCACTTACATTAATTACTTCATGATATTTTAGTAAACTGCAAAAAACATTTCACCTTTTCAGTGACCATGAGTTGTTCTTACTTGGACGGAACAGTAAAATCCTTTGTTTTCTAAGCATATCCCCTCTTTATACCACTGTTCTATATCAGACACTTTAGGCTTAGTATTCTGAATCTTATACCTTTGTCTGGATTTCAGACCTAAGGCAGTCTAATTTTCTTACATATTAATGTTACATTGCATTTGGTGTTTGGAAATATTTTGCTTACAGTTTCTATCTTGAACCTTAGATTACGGCCACATTGTCTAATTGAGCGCCAAATGATAAAGCTTGAGGTTAATCTCATTATTAAGACCAGCTCAATATAAGGACCACCTTTTCACCTATTACGACCATTTGATCGCGGTGGATATGGTCGTAAAAGTAAGGTTTACTGTCAAAAAAATGTATCGTGACAAAATACATTCTTAAGTTGTCAATACTATGACTTTTTCAGCATAGAGGGAAAGGGAAGTTTACAAATAAACGTGAAATGTTTCACTGATTACTTCAAAATGTAAAAAAGAAGGTTAAAACAAGCGTATCCAAATGCATGGCAGTGTTTTCCTGTATTATTGTGACGTAGCGACGTCATCAGCAGGTAACTATTCGCCACACTACAATGGACCTTCCAAGTGTTTACAGGTGTATTCATATTGACATACATTACTATACAATAGCTACACTAGGGTAATAGGTAGTCAATGGTTGACATGGTTTACACAAAAGAACACTTGCTTTTGTTTGTGATACGTTAGCCTAGTCATGGCGTGACTTTATTTTTACTGCTAAAATTGGAAAGGTACATTGTTATGCTAGCGGCACATTTCTCGTTTGTTTACGACATGGGTTTTGAATTCGATTTTTCATCAATGCATGTAGCATAACGGACTAGCTTGCTTACATTATGATATGAAAATGTGATACTGATTATATCTATCTGCTCCTTTTTGTACAAAAGAAAAACATACCTGTTCTATGTTAATAAAATGCATGTCATTTTCTGGAGTTGTTTTATATAATCATATCACCAATCCCATATCTGCTTCATTTTCTCCTTCTGTCCAGTATAAATTCCCATCAAGGGCCAAAATTCTGGGGTCCACTCTGACGGTAAGTATGTTTTTCTATAAACACATACTGTTCAACCACCCCGCCGTTGTCTAGTGAAATTGAACATCAGTTAAAGACCCGAGATATTAAAGTACGAACCCTTATATAGGATAATATTATTTCATTACCTCAAAGGTCACCGAGTACTGGGTCAGCCATGGACATGTGTGGTTTAATTAACGATTGTAATTCAACACTGCGTCGAATGTACTTTGTTCTTTGACGACTTCCAGAGTATTACAAATGGAAAGACTACGGAAGGTATATCCACCAACATATAGCATTCAGGAATTGAGGCGAACTGCGAAATACCCGGAGCGGGGATTCGAACCCAATTCGAAAACGTTGAGAGTGATAAGTTTAAAAGTTTGAGGTATCTTACAATGACTGAAAAAGCGTAACGTTTACGCTATCTTGCGTTTATTTTATTAATAGATTAAGTCCCTGAAATTAAAACGGAAAATTATACACCTGATAAAGTCTAAGTGTTTAATGTATGAACCCAGCTACAACTTATGCTAGCCGTCGGTGTAGAGACAGTCAGGCGAAACGGTAAACGCATTTTATTATGTTTATCACCAAACGTAAATTGAAATGTAGGTCGAGCTGATGTTACATTTGAATGAGTATATTTTCGCCGTTTTAACACGTGGATTTTCTCCAGGTACTCGAGTTTCTTACATCACCCACGCCATATCGCATAGTGAAGTGCTATGAGAAAAAAATGTTGAAAACTCTAGAGGTCGAAATCGAGAAGAACTTGAAGAGGAGTAGCGATGTTTAAGTGAACAAACGGTTTCGCTTAAAATAATATACCTTATTACATTCTGGTCGTACAAAGAATTATATCGATATGCATGAAAGTTTAATTTATGCGCTGTAATATGTACTATTATGTACATACATATATTCAAATTATACATGTTTGCTTGGGTTAACGTCCCATCGACAATATAATATTGTCTCACTGCTGTGATATCACACCAGAGACAAGTGGTAAGATACCACAACCAGTCACATTATCCTGATATGGGACCAGTCATAGATCTCACATTTATGCTGAGCGTCAGCTGTTTAAAAAGAAGATATACTAATATCATATTAAACGACCTCTGTATGCCGGTTAAGGGTGAACACTCTCACCTCTCTTTCACCGACACCAGTTGTGTATAAACATTCAACGCTGGCAAACTTGAGGCTGTAGCCCTGACACAAATTTCTTGCACACAACAAAGGCATATGCAGGGATACGTGCATGATTTCTCGTAGTTCAGTTTTCTAACACAGTGATATGCAAAATGAGACGTTGCGATGCGTACAATGAATTAGTGTTTTACTTACTCTCAAATGTTCAGATTGAATTCAAACAGACGAACAGGATCGTAGTCATTTACTGGTATGTAAATTTTGCTAACTTCAAACACTTGCAAAACATTTCATTTTCACCCTAAAGTAAAACGAAATTACACGTGTTCTATGAATTTCTATTTAAAAAGAACTGACATGAGTTTTCGCTATTTTGTTATTGTTATTTGTTAATTTAATGTTCCACCGGAAGCACTTTAGTCATCTGGAGTCTATGTCTACTTCAGATATACACAATGCTTCCAAACTTCAGTATCACGTAGTAGATATGTGGAATGATACCACACCCAGTCACAATAACCTGACACCGGACTAACTACCTATGGAAATACCCTGTATATATGCTGAGCTTCAATCAGGGAGCTACCAGTACCATTCTAAATGACTTAGTATGTCGCGGTCGAGTCGGGTGTCGAGCCCATGTTCTTCCTCTCCCGAGGCAGCCACATTTGGAATTGGAAAATATTGAAATATATATAAAGAACATTCATAATGTCTTAGCAGATTAAGAGGCTTTTAGTATGTTTGTTCATGTTCATGGTATGACGTACTGAATAAAGTTCCACACCTAGCAAATTAATGTAATACAATCTCTTTAAAACTATAGCCTAATTAGGTTGTCATGAATAATACATACACACATTCATTGAAGAAGAAAGGGTTGAGCGGATAAAATGATAACATATGCTGGAAATATACGCAATACTGTAATTGTTATTTCTAGTCAGTTACTTCACAGTCCTTAATTGTTTCAAATGTTAAAATGTGTGTGCAAGAAACAGATGCGCCTTGGGTGAGATCTGCTTCAGAAGTTTTTAACACATTATATTTCGTAATGATACACTTTCATAAAAATGTAGACAAACGCATGCAAAATTCTGCTGTAAAAAAACAGTTAAACGTACTGAACATGTTTATCAAATTCCACAATTAAATAATTTGCGTGGATTTTAAAATAATCTAATTATTTACATTTTGAACTGGCAAGTATTCCCGAAGAATACTTCGGGTCGTAATCGGAAAAAAGAAAACGTCGCCAAATCACAGTTTGTTTAACTGTGAAATATGCATGGAAAATTCAAAACGAGCTAAAATCGCTAATGTGTCATGACCAAAATATTCACAAAAAAACTACCCAATATTTATGAAATCTTATATATTTTTTCCTTGATAAAAAAATCAACGGACAGATTTCCTTTATTTAATTCAGATTCAATCCTCCGATATACGGGCTTTCTGAAAGCACTGTTTAATTTTTAATTAAAAGCAGTATATTTTATCTCTATTTTTATGGATTAATAGAAATATTGCACATACTCAGTTAAGTATTGGTAGTGGTTTTATTTGAACAACTAGTTTATTCCAGTTTTGATGTGTACGGAAGTGACAGAGGTACACATATGACTGATTAACTTACTATCATCACGACTTAAGGTTTTGGTATCCAATTCCTGATCTTAAAGAGTAAATCAGTCAGAATCCTAACCACAACAGTGATATTTTTTTCCAATTTGTCCTTATGCGCTAAACACCAAGCATCCCAAGACTTAAGATGTCGTTGTGTTATGCAAACTTTGGAAACTGGTGTTCTCGATATATACATAGTTTTGTTTTAGATACCATCATTCAATTAGTTGCTGCTAATACATGATTAAAGAAACAATGCTTAGTTTACTTCAATAAATCATAATTTTATCAATAAGGATTGTTTTCCAGATAGAACCATATATACTTTCGTAATATTATGTACTTTTAATAAAAAAAGAAATTTAAAAAGCATATTCTGTAGTAAATAAATATTGTAAACTATCATTCAACCAGGCGCAGCAAATACAGGGTTAAAGAAACAATGCTTAACTTACATTAATACATTTCAAAATGTAAGTATATATAATTATTTTCGTGACATCGTGTACTAAAGAAATTCTAATAAAAAGAAAACAAAACCATATTCTATAAGACTAAATAATATTGCTGTTAGTTTACTGGATTTTACCGTCGGTGTGACAGTATTTCACGTCCGGCTAATTGCTGGTGAAGGAAATCCCAAACTTGTTAGAACCACAGATCTACCTTTGGTCTGCAGCAGGAAAAATAGACCTGTCTAATTAGAAGATACTAACTAGGTTGTCCGGTAGGTACGTGTTATGAATGATAATTTATGAATACAACTTTGGTAGTCGTTACAATTGGCCTATTAACCAGTTTAGTATCTGTGTCATCAGATTTAAGGTTCATACCTTTAGTATCAGTCATGCTGTACTGCACAGGTGTACAATTTATCTTCATTTTCATCTTTTTCCCAGCTGAGTGTATGTGTACACTTTCATATCAGTTATTTTCATCACTGGGATATTTCCACAGACGAAATGTACACCTACCTTGTGGCAATTGGATTATTACTAGTAATTGTGATATGGAGGAGACAGAAAGAAAAAAAAGTTCCGGGTCCAAAAGGATGGCCAGTGTTTGGAATGTTATTTGATATGGACCCTAATTCCATGCATGTTACTGTGGAAAAGTACGCTCGAGAATATGGGGAAATCATGGGGTTCGACATGTTAGGAGAACACTTGGTGTATCTGAACTCTGAGAGGGTAATACGAAAAGCATTTACAGATGAACCAGCAAAGTTTTTGTTTAATGACAGACCGGAAACGCATACAACAAAAGTATTCTTCCACGGCAAGTCTATGGTAATGCAGCAACACGGCTTCAGTAGAGAACATGACCTGCTACGCAAAGGATTTGCAAAAGGATTACACGTTTACGGCGATGGTATTAAGGTGTTTGAGGAAAGAGTACAATCTGAAATTCTTAGCCTATTGGGAAACATCGATGGATACAATGGGGCGGAGTTTGATGTCCTAGCTTTGATGAAAACTTCTATTGTCAATCTGGTGTCAATATTTGTGAGTCATATTCTTTTTTTGAAAACATCCATTGTCAATCAGGTGTCAATATTTGTGAGTCATATTCATTTTTGGCAGGGTTGCTTGCACTCCTTTTTTACTACGCGGAGGTATAATTCTAAATTTTGTTATGTCTTACTACTTAGTGATTTTAACTTAATGTTGATTTTGAGTTTATTTCGTGCTTTAGTCATGTTTATTAAAAATAGATACTCGTACAGTAAAACCTAGATTATACGAAAATTGTTGGAGAAAAGAAATGCTCAGATACTCTCAGATAAACACCAAGAGCACTTAATTCTCATAAGCTAATCAATTTCACTCAGGGAGTCTGTATATTTCTCTAACGTAAGATAGTGTAGTCCGTAAATGGAATGTGCATGTGAATAGATCTCGAAAGAGGAAGAGTGTTCGAAGAATTGCTCATCGAAAATCATATTTTACTGAACTTTCATATGTAAATAGTCTTGTCAAAATTCGTCATTGCTAGGCCTTTTTGTTTTAAGACCAGAGAAGGCCTTCTGTTACATGGTCCTTGATAGGCAGGATGGAATTATGGTTACTAAGAAATGATTAATTTCTATGCTGTGGTCGGTCATAAGCTTACATTTTGAATTCGTGCTTTGTATATCGCAGATTTAATTATTTTAACTTATATTGTTTCATTTATGTTTATTATAGCTCCGAGGACATGGAATAGAAGGCGAGGAAGAAAATATAATCTGGAATTTCATTGATGCAATGGACTTAATCGCAACACCTAAAATAAACTCAATGTTGCTTAACTTTCCTTTTCTGCGTCATCTGCCCGGTGTGTACAAAAACGTTCACGAGCAGTTCAGAGATTGTCATCAGAATATTTTGAAAGTGTTTGTCGCTAAGCAAAAGGTAAGAAAATTGGTCCCTCTTCCAATGACAGAATAATTTGAACGTTTTATCCACAGCCAGGATTTCATAGGTTAGATCATCAGCCATGACATGTTTTAGTTGTTTAAGTCGGTACAAGTCTGTATCCATTGCGATTTGTTTGTCTGGTTTCATGATAAATTGATTGGGAGTGGTAATCTTTTTGTAAACAGTATGACAGTGCATTGCAGCAATACTGTACATGTCACATGTAGATAAAAAAAAACTTCTAAATGACGGAAATCAGAGCGGCAAACCAAACGAAATGGCAAAATTTGTATTGAGGTATTTACGATGACTAAAGGACTAACTTTAAATTAAATTAATTATTATGAAAGGAAACTATCAAAGGGGCATTTGTAATCAGTTCATTGGTAGTTATTGACATAAGCATAAGACATAGATGATGATACGAACTTGTACAAAAGGTAAATATCCTTCTTTGGCTATATGAATATAACGAAAAAGAGATAGTTTAAAAGATTTAATAACTCTATTACATATAACCAAACATAGTCTTTTCGGGGAATTTGATTGTGTTTTAGAATTCATACGCAGAATCAGAAACAAGAGGATTTGTTGATTTCCTGTTACACCAACAAAACCTCAATGAACAGGATAATACCGAAGAGGTGTTTACTGATGAACGAATAGAGGGAATAACGACTGATATTGTCTTTGCAGGTATTGAAGTTTTTCTGCATATATATATATATATATATATATATATATATATATTCTATAATATTCTGTAGCTTTAAATTCTATCAACATATATAATCGCTACACACATGGTACTCCATAACTCTTTGTTCTTCGAAAAAGAAAATTTATGACCGAATATATCAACTGATTATGATCAAAAGAAACCTCGAAAAGAAATGAAGATGATTTCAAAAATTAGCTGATGATCTCACTCTCAGGGTGTTTCCCTTCCTTTTTATAAATAATTGATGTATATTTCAGATACCCAAACTGGGATATACACATTAAGTAAATCCTCAATAAAGTCTAATGGATGCGCTTGATTCCAGGTGTTTCCACATCTGTGTCCAGTCTTTCGAGTTTGATCCTCTGTCTGGCCCACCACCCGGAAATACAGAGAAAAGCCCAGCAGGAAATACAAGCCGTTATAGGAAGCGGTCGCCTCCCGACTATACAAGACAAGGCCAATTGTCCTTATATCGAGGCTCTCTTCGTGGAGAGCCAAAGATACATATCCATTGCTCCTTTTGGTGCTGTTCATGCCAACAGGGAAGAAACAGAATTTGAGGGATTTGATATACCAAAGAAATCGCTGGTAATAATACATTTTTCTCAGTTTAAAAAAAATCAAAATCACCCATGCGTATGAATTGTTTGAATACATAGGAACTGTATTTTTTATTTTTGGTTCATGTTCATTGTGCTATTTGGAGCAATCGTTTGATAGTTAAAAAGACATTTAGACCATATTCACATAATTAAAGATATCTAAGATTACATATTTTCTCGTCCAAAAATTACCACAAAGAGAATCGATAAATATTTACAATACAAACGATCTTTTTAGAAATAGAATCTTCATAAATCTGTAAACGTATTTGATTTTCTTTAGATCTTTGCCAATCTCTGGTTCTTACATCACAACGAGCACATTTGGGGAGACCCCTGGACATTTCGACCAGAAAGATTTCTGGATGAGCAAGGAAAGCTATTGCCAAGGACGCATCAATTATTTAAGAAGTAAGCAAAGTTGATCAGTTTTGACCTAAATTGTGCCTGTTTTATTTATTATGCAGTGAACATGTATGTTGTTTTTTTTAAATAAAATTATATATCAAAATTTTAACTGATATGCATGTTATACATATCATGTCGCCAAACGTATCATGGGGACTCCGACTGTATCTTAAATTATGCACAACACATTTCTTGAAATACTCTTTACGTGTTTAAATACCTTACTTTGCCGCTATTTTGTAGCAAAATATACCTTCATCGGACTGAATGCACATAAAACACAATAATTTCTCATATGGCACTTAAAACAACATAACCATGTGATTGTGACACATGATAATTCTTTCGGCTACTGATTAGCAGATACAGATAAAACAATAATATGTTTGAAAGTGCGGGCATAACAAGACGGTGCTAGGAATCTTCGGGATTTAGGGTGATAGGTCAGAATGGAGATTATACATTAGGGAAGAAGAGAATATCGAGACGATTCCTACGATATAAATAACAAACTTTAAAAAGAAAAATAGTTAGAATATTATAAGAATAAAGCAACGTTTTTATAATTGCAGCGTCCTACCGTTCGGTGTTGGTCGAAGACAGTGTGCTGGTGAGGTGTTCGCAAGGTCCCGGATATTCCTGTACATCACGTCTCTCCTCCAACGGTGGACATTCATCCCGTCACGTGACCGGTGTGGGTCATGTGACCCTCGATCTGATCAGTTTGAAATAAAATTGCTTACAATACCGAAACCATTCTTTTGTAGAGTGATACGACACTGAGCTGTCGAGATTATACTGTAACGTGTATCGGGGCTAACTATCTCTAAATATGTACATATACTTAATTTTTCTTAGGCTTATCTAGCCGATGATTAGAGACCAATGATTCAATTAAAATGATTATGGTGACACAAAAATCACGGGGATCAAACAATATAATCAACAAAGATTTGTTTAAAATAAATATAAAACTCTAAAATATCCAGCCATGAAACCCAACAATTAATCCTGCTTTGGCTATGCAAATTAAAGAGATGAAAACCACCTTAAAATGATGTCTCGGGCCACCTTAATATTAATAGCTGAGGAATGAAAATAACCTAGGATGATGAAATCCTACGTATATGACAATCTCTATACCGACAGACAAGCAAGCGAAATTGACGCTTAATGAGCTCCCAAACCCAAGTTAAGGATGTATCGGAACCTTTGGTATCAAGAATGTTCTGAATCTTTTCGCCCCTAACAATGCTAGGTGACAACTCGGGAGACAGAACTTGCATCGAGATACCAAAGCCTAACAATCAACAACCAACAACGATATGCTTGTGCTATCTGATATCCTACCCTGATGACAGTTGACAACAGACTGGCTGAAAATCTGAGCGGACCCGCTTTATATACTTTTCTATAAGTCACGTGACCGACAAAACAAAGAATCTTCCAGGGCGAAACCATTTCCGTTAAATAAGAATAATCAAAGGAGTGTCAGCTTATACGAGAGACCTAAATGACCGTGATTAAAGCATTTAAATCGAATTAATGAATTAAATCAATGAAATATGATAAAGTAAGCTATTTAAACTTACGATTTGATGCTTCTTTATATTAATGTGGCTGAAATAATGGAATGCCGGCGTTGAAAACATCGAATCGGGAAACCGGAAGTAGAAACTTTGATAAACTTTACTAAAATTATTTTGACGAAAACATTTAAATTACACACTAATAAGCAGGTTTGTTACAATACATCATGAACACGTTTAAATGTTTTATTTTCAATATCCACGTATTTGAAATATTATCGAATTTTTTTTAATGCTGATTAAACATGGAAAATGGAACAGAATGGATATACAAATGTATCTTATCTGTATTGTCTTCACTGAAAGAATAATCAAATCATTGATAAGTGAACATTTTGCTGTAATTTTTTTGTCGCCCCCGAATGCAACGTTGTATCAGGCATATTCTAAACACTTCTACGTAAAATACAAAATAGATAGATATGTTTAAAACCTCATTTTTATCGTATATAAGCACCATGTAGAAAATTATTACAATTTATCTAAAGGGTTGAAGCAGATTTATTTTTTACTTTGATATTGTATGCCTTACTCTTGGAATGAGAAATATTCAGCAATTTTATCGCTCATCCTTCGAAATGTATTACTTTATTATGTTAATATAGGCAACATAATCTAACAAATTTACAAAATGGTTGCCTTACACTTATATGGCATTGTGATATTGTTTGCCAAGGTTTTTTTGGAAATAACCTTATTCAATGTTAAAGAATACGTGCAATTTTCTGAAAACTGTTTCTATTTATCCTTACATCGATTGTATTCATAAATCTGTTTAAATTTCTCCTTTCCTCGAATTATACTCTTATCGATTGTATTCATACGTCTGTTTTAATTTCTTCTTCCCTTCATTCCGAATAAAATCTAACAAATAACAAATGCTGTACATATGAAATACATGTACCGTTAGAACTATAAAAAGAAAATGTGTCAAAAATTAAAAATATAATTTTTAGGTTATACAGTTATGTCGGCATGGTTGGATTTCTTTTGTACAGTGATTAATAAAGATTTTTATTGCAAACCCTGAAAATACTGGTGGACTGGTGAAGACTCTTGTATATGCCGCTGTATAGAGAACTTCTGTACTTATATTTCTTCCAAGATAGAATTATCTTAAGTCTCGAAAAATAAGAAAAAATAATAAGAAAAAAATATCGCGCTTAATATTGCACAGTGTAACTCCCTTCATGTTCTATGATTCAGAAGTAAAGTTAACCACTTTGATATTTCGTGGTCGGGTATCGAACCAGCGATTTTCTGGTTACTGTGTTGGTGCTCTAATCTCTTTACCAACGCGGCCGGATAAAATCTTGACAAAAGGAGCAGTACTAACAAATCATCTTTTATATATCCTAGATACGTAGATGTGCGTGCTCATTATCCATTCAAGACGTCACTGTTTACACGATACGTGTATAGCACCGATACACGGGAGACAAGTTCCTGGATAAACTAGTACTAAGTACTCCGAGTTCCCATAGAAACTCAATTTTGCCGAGTGCCAGGCAAGGATGCATGTGGTACCAATTTTATACGTCTTAGGTTAGGAAGTGCCCCGGCTTGAATTCGAACCACATACCTCCCGAACGCAAAACGAACACTATCACTGAGTTTTTGCACCGGTCTACATTTATGCAATTCAAGTACATGCAACCGCATAACCAGGTGTGTGAAGTTCGTAGCTCAACCACTCAAATAAACCAAAATAAATGGTTGAGCTGGGTCGTAGATCGTAGCTCGACCATTCAAATAAACCAAAATAAATGGTTGAGCTGGGTCGTAGATCGTAGCTCGACCATTGAAAACTTTCATAGAATGGTTGAGCTGGGTCGTAGATCGTAGCTCGACCATTGAACATGTTTATAGAATGGTTGAGCTGGATCGTAGATCGTAGCTCGACCATTGAAAACTTTCATAGAATGGTTGAGATGGGTCGTAGATCGTAGCTCGACCATTGAAAATGTTTATAGAATGGTTGAGCTGGATCGTAGATCGTAGCTCGACCATTGAAAACTTTCATAGAATGGTTGAGCTGGATCGTAGATCGTAGCTCAACCATTTAAAATACTGATGGAATGGTTGAGCTGGATCGTAGATCGTAGCTCGACCATTGAAAAGCATTTTTTTCTCCGACAAATGCAATTTTCCCGACGAGTACAATAATCCCGACGAAGATAAAAATATTTACAAAATACAATTTTCACAACTTATATAAATTCCCAACATATAATTTTTCCCGACGAACAGAAAATTTCCCGACGGAAACTTTTCCGACGAATGAGATATTCCCGCCAAGTACAAAGATTTTCGAATGAAACTCTTTTCCCGACGAAAGCATTTTTTCCGACAAATGCAATTTTCCCGACGAGTACAATAATCCCGACAAAATACAATTTTCACAACTAATAATAAATTCCCGACATATTACCGACGAACAGAAAATTTCCCGACGGAAACTTTTCCAACGAATGAGATAAAAGATTTTCGAAGGAACCTTTTTTCCGACAAATGCATTTTCCCGACGAGTACAATAATCCCCGAAGATTAAATATTAACAAAATGCAATTTTCACAACTTATACTAAATTCCCGACATATAATTTTTCCCGACGAACAGAAAATTTCCCGACGGAAACTTTTCCGACGAATGAGATATTACCGACAAGTACAAAGATTTTGGACAGAAACTCTTTTCCCGACGAAAGCATTTTTTTTCCGACAAATGAATTCCGTGAACTTTTTCAATGGTTGAGCTACGATCTACGACCGAGCTCGACCATTCTATGAACATTTTCAATGGTCGAGCTACGATCTACGTCCCAGCTCAACCATTTATTTTGGTTTATTTCAATGGTCGAGCTACGATCTACGACCCAGCTCAACCATTCTATAAAAGTTTTCAATGGTCGAGCTACGATCTACGACCCAGCTCAACCATTTATTTTGGTTTATTTCAATGGTCGAGCTACGATCTACGATCCAGCTCAACCATTCCGTGAACTTTTTCAATGGTTGAGCTACGATCTACGACCCAGCTCAACCATTTATTTTGGTTTATTTCAATGGTTGAGCTAAGATCTACGACCCAGGTCGACAAAGAAAATTAGTTATAGTGTTGATTTACGATCTACGATCTACGCGCTAACTTCACACACCTCGCATAACCATAAGTAACATATGCTCTTAGCTATGTGCAGTATCTTAAAATCGGTATACACAAAGAATTTTGTGCAAAATAGTCACCAGAGTTTGTATTTAACATTTAAATCTGTAAATAATACACTGTTAAAATTTAATTTTCGAGGGACATTAATTTTCGTCGATTTCGTGGAGGGTTTTATCAACGAATATTAATTCCTACGAAAACTTGTTTCTTATATAGACCTCACGTTTTCTAGAAAATAGATCCACGAATAAATATACCCACAAAATTCTCATCAATGAAATTGAGGTACATCATCAACGAAAGTTAATGTCAATGAAAATTAGTGATTTTACAGTCATGGAAATGAACCAAATACATATGCCTGCATGAATAGCATATTTTAATCGCATTCTACATTCAAAAAACGATGTAATGGAGAGCAATAAGGTAACCCTGTTGACTAGCGATGCGTGACATACATGTTTAAAGTGTCTCTCGTTTTGTGTGAGCATATCGTTCGTATGCCCTATCAAGTTGTATTTGGAAATTGTAGGCAAATCTGCATTTCCTAAATAAATCAATGACATATATTTTAGGATTGGAATAACGAGGGTGATTGTAATGTTAGTACACAGAGAAAAAAAAGGGAGCATTTGCAGAAGACCCGGCGAAGTGTTTGCTCATTTACAGACCAGGTATTTATGAACAGAACAGAACAGTTCTGGTATTTATGTATGTGACTTAGTCGATAAATCATGATGGCAAGGTTCAGCAATGAACATGAACTGTCAGAGAACATTTTGTAAATGAATTTTACGTTTACGGCAATAATACTAAAGCGTTTGAAGGAAATCAATCTTATAGGTAGAGCTGAGAAATACAATGGAGGGGTTTGATGTTCTTGATTTGTTCAAAACCTCCACCGTCAACCTTATGTCATTATTTGAAAGTCATATTTATTTATAAAACATTATCTTTTAAAAATGATTCTTATAATGAACAAAGCAGCTTTTGCAAATGAAGTGTTAAAAAATAAAGTGCTATTAACTTATCTGATATAACTAGCCCTTTTTCAGTTTTAATCATTTTATTCTTTTTTAGTATTGTATTTAATTTAGATTTTTCCTAGAAGACACATTTTCAGTTTACTCGTACTTTGTTACATTTTGAAAGCTATTGTTGGAAAAATATTAAAGCTCTCATAATGTATAAAATTCTGCAGTTATACATATTTAATATTCCAGCATCTCGGCGAGCCATTTCAGAATATAATTCAGATTAATTATTTATCAAAAAGGGCGGTAATTCAAAATTTGCAGGTTCATGTGTACTCTTCTCCTCCTTATCGTCAATTACCTACATCTTTACATTTAAAATCAACCCCTTTTATAGCTTTTAAGTAGTGATCCTTACAAAGCAGGGGCGGACGGCAGAGACAGCTAGTGTATACTTATTTTCGATAGAATAAAAACAAAAGCGTCATTTCTTCCTTTACTAAAATGGAATTCATGAAGGAGATACTGACAAGTGAGATAATGCATTATAATTGTTAATGAACAAGTTAAACATCAAAACAACTAGTTTGAATTTGTATGACAATAAATAAATAGAGAATGTGACGTCACTAACTTGCACTTCAGACTGGTCTTGGCACATTGTTTATCAATCCCCACGCAGTTATCTCCCCTTCATTCTTCGGCATAGATCTCTGCCACCACGAGTGGCATTTATCAGGATTTCTGATATATATTTTATAATTGTTAAAAAAAACTGTTTCTATGTATCAGCTTAATTTTCTCTCATTCATATATGTTGAAATAAATTTAAACAAAATGGTAACAAATAAAAATATTTAAAAAAAAAACGCGAAAATAACCGTTATTCTTTAGTTTTTCAAAATCTTTTTATTTTACAGCGAGTGGCAATTTCTTTAGTATATTATCATAAATAAACATCGCCTTGTGGTAAAAATAATCTGTTAAGAAAATAACTTTTTCTGTGCATGAAGATCTATAAATAATAAATCTTCGCCATTTTGTAAGCCTACCAGCGTGCAAGGGAGATCACTGTGTGGAGTTTGATTGTTTATATGGAAGAATGTTATATGTTGAGAATGATTATATGTTTTATTTTTAAGAATATGACGAGATATAATTAAATGACAAAATAATGTCAAGTGCTTTTAAAAACATCTTTTATAAAGCAGACAATTAAGATAAGTTCACTTAGTGGCATACAATCCATCTGAATGCAATGCTCATGAAAGAAAGAAATAAACGATACTGTTTTGTTTTCCACATGCTAAATATAAATACATTGAGCTTTTAAAACTGAAGTATTGTATATGTATCATATCATAAGGGATTACGTATGTCATAAACTCCATATATGAGGGTCATCCGAAAATGAATGAGAGTTAGTTTGTAACTTTTGATTGAAACAACATAAAGCCACAAAACTTGGCACGTAACTAAATTAACTTTTTGCGCGTAAGCGCACGTGTTAATAAGCATCGTGACGTTATGTCATCTTTGATGACGTCATATCAAACAACGCAAAGGCGGACGATGCGTTCGCGCTGACGCGAGAAGAAATTTATGCGTATATCAAGATAGAGAGTAGGCGCGGAAAGAAAGCGACTGAAATATTTTATTGTACTCCAGGAGGTTGACCCGTCATGTGCAGTTGGATTTAGCACTATTTGTAGATGGGTCAAGGATTTCAATAATGGACGGCAAGAGTCTTACAAGAAGCTCTCCTCCGGTAGGCCGGTGACAGTTACAGAAGCCGATAACACCGAAATTGTTGCTCAACTTCTCAACTCTGATAGACGATTTACATGCGAGGAAATTGCGTATGAATCGGGGATATATACGTAAGAGTTCCGTTCATGTTATTCTAACGCAGAAGTTAGGCACTCTCAAAAACTGCAAAAGACAAATTTGCACTGAATTGTTGAATAGATATTCAGAGGAAGGTGAAATGTTGCTGAATAGATGGTTGCTATCGACGAAACATGAATCCGGTCATTTTAGCCAGAATTGAAACTCCAAAGCTTTAAATGGCATACTCCAAACTAGCCAAGACCTGTGAAATATCGCCGCAATATGAACTGTCCACATCGAAGCACGGTTAATAAAGAGTACTATGAGTGGTATTTGACTAAAATTCTTCGACCAGCGATACGCCGCAAACGACCGGAAGTTTTACAGGTGACGCCATTAATTTTGCATGATAACGCAACGCCGCACAAGTCCGGCGTTGTTAGGGACGTGTTCGAGCGGTACCAGTGGGAAGTTCTTAATCACCCGCCATATTCGCCAGACGTAAGTCCCCCCGACTACGACCTGTTTCCAAAACTTAAAGAACCAATACGAGGAGTCCGATATGACGATTTGAATGAACTATATATCGCCGTGAACGCGGTCGTTAGGGACATCAACAAAGGTTGCCTAGCAACGGGAGTTCGGGATCTGCCAAACGATGTGAGTCGACCATAGCATCCGCGGGAGATTATATTGAGGGACTATGAAGAGATTTTGTGAGTAATAATTGTAGTTTTTACGTAATTAAGCAACTCTCATTCATTTCTGGATGACCCTCGTACATGTACTTATTATAGTCAAATAATTCCAGTAATAATTTCAAAACAGACTATAGTCTGTGTTACTCAACGTTTGTATTCTGTTAAATACAAGTACTGATCATAATTAAAACCACAGACACACAGAATTTGTGGACGCAATCAGTGATATTCGCATTCACTTCTAGGTGTATAGTAAATCCCACACATATATTGTACCATATACAGAAATGTCCTTGCTTGGTCTGTATTTTCAAATGTTGATGTTCCAATGTTCCAAATTTATTACATTTTTGACTCCTTCAAGTAATGATAGCAATAGTAACGACACAGTTTAAGCATTAAAAATCTAATATTATACATAAATTTTTTTGAGACAGGTTCACAAACCTTGTATTTCTGCCCTGTGATTTTGCAAATATTAAATCTTATCTATTTCCTGAAAACCAAATTCCTTTATAAAATATGACTTATTTTCTATATGAAAAAGGCAAAATAGCACAAAAGAAGAACCCTTATATAAAGAAAAAAGTTTTTACCATATCATACATAAATGGCAAAACGGTTAATTTTAGAGTATTTGTTGCAATATTAGGTTAAAAATAAATATGAAGAGCCACACGAGACAATTTCTCCTTTTCGGATAATGATGTCAAATGTATTGTGAATTTAATCTTGAAATATGGTCGTGTCGGGTTTGGCTCTTCGTACCTAAGAAAAATGATTTATAAATTTGTTTTTTTTTAACAAAGAAAGAATGTCAATTGATATCAATTCATTTTTCCGTAAAATTAATATTCTTATTATTAAGAAACCCAGCCAGTACTAATTCTAATATAAAGTACTATTCATAAATGCACAAGAATGCCGTGGAAACGGTCTTTGCATTCTCTTGATATTGATATTTACCCGTCCTCGTGTCCGAATTATTTCTATCCGAACGTATGTTAACAGTAGATAAAATAATGTCCTATATGTATCGCTCATTTTGATGGAAAACATTCAGTAAAATAAATAAAAAAATAAATAAACCTAACAAAGAATGCAACGCTAAAAAAACTTATTCTGTGCGGAAGAAAACATATTTTTATTCATCAACTTTTAGTGTGCTTTAAATAACCACAAATCAAGGTAATTCACTCGCACTGTTTCAAAGTACTGGAAACAAAAAAACCTATATGCGCACTTTGTCTTGAAGACTTTTAAACATTTTCCGATCATGTGATATTAAAGAACAGAAGGTGAGTGTTAAACATTGTTTTCTTTTGTAAATCTGTGTTAAACTGGTAACAATCCTGTATCGCATAGTTGTAAAGTAACATGAATCAACTTATAGCTCGGGTTGCTAAAGACGCTGTGCAGACGTCAACACTTTGAAAATGGTTATAGTACAATGTAACAATAACAAAGTTAACACGATCGTTTAGAAAGCATTATTTTGTAAAGTTAATAAGTAGTTTTTGTATAATATTTGAATTAACCTAGTGGAAAAAAGCCGAGGATCTAAACGTTGCATCAGCGTTAAAACTTTATATACTTTTTTTTAACAAAGGCGTTAGAAATGTACAGTGTGGCGTAGTGGAAGCGGTGGCGGCGTACAGCGCAGGAGGTCTGAGTTCAAAACCAGGTCAGATCCATATTTTTTTATATATTTTTTTTTATATATCAGTACTTTAAATCATTGATCCAAATTCATAATAAAATAAAACTGCTTACAAATGTATGAAATGAAATATATCATTATTTTAAAATTACAATGGGGATATAATGACGTACAAAATTATAAAAACTTTTCTGACACCCCATATACATATGATAATTATATCAAAAAGTAATTAATGGTTTCAGATTTTTGTTTGAAAAAAATACTGTAGTTAATTGATTAGTAATATTTTTTAATAAACATTATGCAAATAAAACCTTTTATATTTTTTCTAACAGGATGCCTAAAAAAAACTGTGTGTTGTGTAATAAAAAACTGAAACTACACCAAAGAAGACCGGTTAATAAAAACATTGCAAAATATTTAAGAAAGTTCTATCTTCTAGAGGCATCAAGTTCAGATTTCATTTGTGGGGGTTGCAGCAGGAATGCCTATCCAGTATCAAGTGCACAGCCGAAGGCATCAATCCCACCTACATCAAAAGAAACTGCAGAAAATACATCAAAGGCAGATTGTAAAAGTCCACCATCAATTCACCTCCCTATAAAATGTGCCAGCAAAAGTCACTCATATTGTTTTATATGTAAAAAACCTGGACCGAAAATCATCATAGTTCCAGCAAGTGTTAGACAAACAGTATTTATTGAACATGGCATCATGATCACAGCAGAAAGTAGATGTTGTCCATCTCACTTTAATAGCAACTTAACAGAATTTAACAAGGAAGAACTGCTCAACATGAAAACCAAGGAATATTCTTACATGAATCGCACTGCAGTATTTGAACTGATAAATAAAACACGGGAAGTGGCCCTGAAATCTACCAACCAAAGGATGTATTTCGACAATATACATATGTATACAGATGAAGACATAATCAATCTGACTGGCCTCAACAAACAACAATTTCTTGACCTTCACCGACAAGTTGAAACTTCTATCAAAAACACCCCAGTAAGAACATCCATTACAACACTTGGAATTTTTCTCTTTAAAATGAAGTGTGGACTTTCAAACAAAATCTTGTCAACGATATTCAACCTCACTAAATCAAGTATCAGAAGAGCAATACATTCAGTGCGGCAAGCTCTTATTGATATCATTGTTCCATTTCACCTCGGATTTGACCATGTCAGCCGCCAACAAATAATTGAACAGCACACAAGAAAACTGGCTCAAGATATTTTAGCTGAGAGGCATGACCAAGCAATTCTAGTTTTAGATGGGACTTACATATATATCAATAAAAGCAACAACTTCCAGTTTCAACGGAGAAGTTACAGTGTACACAAGAACAGGCCTTTGGTGAAACCAATGATTATTGTTTCAACTTCAGGATATTTTGTAAGTGTTCTAGGACCATACTTTGCGGATTCAAAAAATAATGATGCCTCCATACTCAAACATATCCTTAAAAACAACATAGAAGAAATCAAATCATGGATTAACCCAAGTTACATCTTTGTTGTGGATCGTGGCTTTCGCGATGCAATCAACATGATGAAAGAACTTGGAATACAAGCAGAAATGCCTTCATTTCTGAAGCGATCAGAAAAACAGATGGCAACAATTGATGCAAATGCCAGTCGCTTGGTAACAAAGGTAATGCAATCCAATAAGTTTCTTTACATATATTTTATATTTATTTATAAATATAATTATTTACTTTAATGATAACATGTCAGAAAGTTAAAGAAAGATGTTTTCCTGCCTACTCGTACAATAGGCAATTTACTCATGCTAAGATACTAGGACTCACAATCAGAACAACGTTTTGGAATTCATGAACGTATAAAATAAGATCTGACCAGCATAAAATATAAATTGGTACATTTTTTAAAATATAGGAATTTAAACAGATTTTTTTTTTGTTAAAAGAAATCAGTTCGGATCAAAATACCTTAATATCCTTATCATAATCAAGTTGTATTCAATGCATTATGTCTTTCTCATATATAGGGGCCTCCGTGGCCGAGTGAGTAAAGTCACCGACTTTAACACTCACTCAGCCCCTCACTGCCTAGGTTCGAGTCCCGGCATGGTAATTTGGATTTTCATGTCACGAAGCCTTCCAGCTGGCTTGCGGTAGGTCGGTGGTTCTACCCGGATGCCTTCGTGCATTCAGAGTCTATATGACTGAAGTACTGTCGCATACTGTTGGTTAATTAAAAAGTCAATCAATCTTTGTCATATATATCAAATTTTCATCAGCATGTGAAAAAAAAATGATACCACTCTTTTTAAACACATGTATATAATACACAAATAATATTGGTAAATGGTTATTATTCTCTTCCATCCCCCCCCCCCCTTTTACGGAGTGAGGAGTTCACTTTACACATGCTGGTCAGTAGATCTGTTCGTCTGTTGGATCAGATCTTGTCCGATCATTAACTAGAGATATCTTTAGCCTACAATCCTTATTATATTTATTCCCATTTATTTATTAAAGCGGGTTTTTAATGTTTCTGTATTTTGAGGTCAGTAGGTCAGGGTACAGCGAGCATAAAATTAGTCCGACTTTGATAAAGTTAAAACTTAATAAGTCTATGTAACTTGTTAAATGGGTTGCCATAAGGGGACAAAGGTGTTTTAAAACGCTTATTGCATTTGGTTATATTGAATTTCAGGTCAGATGGGTAGTGGAGGCTGCGAATGCCTGGATAAAGCGCTGGAAATATCTAGACCATGTGCTCCCTACTAATCAAGTACCATACATTGGTGATTATGTGAGAATCGTATGTGCGCTGTCCAACATGTACTTTCCAGCTCTTAGCAAGACACAGGATGAGGACTCTATCACAGC
The DNA here is from genome assembly GCA_021229015.1 of Solen grandis. Classification (NCBI taxonomy): domain Eukaryota; kingdom Metazoa; phylum Mollusca; class Bivalvia; order Adapedonta; family Solenidae; genus Solen; species Solen grandis. The sequence goes on from CM037786.1 coordinate 37,131,184, forward strand.
TGCTCAGATGCTGGATAGAATGTCTAACATCTGTAGTTTGCAACAGTTTGTTGAGGAATATAACCTGGAAAGGCGAAGTATAGTGCAGTGGAGTAGCACTGACATTCTCACCGACTTTCCAAGGTTAAATGAAACTATACTGAGAATAATAACACTCGGAACTTATCAGTTAAAACTGAGTACAAGCTATGTCCAGGAATACATAAGTGGCGAGTGTGATTTTCTTTTCCATAAAGAAATTCCCGGTCTTTTAAGAGTCAGACTTCAGAGCCGCCATGTCTCATGAAAATCGTATTTAGTATGGATAAGGTACGATACAGACCATGTAATAGCATGGTACTGCAAATGTAGGACTGGGGCCAGGACTGTTGGGACATGTTCCCATGTTGCCGCAATCCTTTGGTACCTTGGTGTAGCTGTCCACACAGATCGTGATGTGTATGGAGTGAAGGACTGGGGTGAGTTTCTGGAGGATGCGGCGTCAACTCCAGAAACGATTGATTCATCAGACTCAGACTCTGAAGACAGTTTAGTGGAGGAATAGATATTCATCCTAACATTATTTCATAGGGCCAAAAAGTTCACAACAATGAAGTATCAAAAGTCATTATTTTATTACTGATTGAAGTATACCCATTCTGATCGGTGAATGTCTGTCATCAACAATCGAGTTGTTGACAGTCAAGATGCTGCAGTTTTGATCAGATAATTTTCAGTTATATGTCGGTTCAAATCTGTGTACATCACATTCATTCAATCAAAGTTAGATATCATTTCTTTAATAGTTATTTATTGAAAGTATGTTAAGGTTATACTTGGACATTTTTGTAATGATTATTGTACATGATAAAATTAAATCCACTTTGCTGAAATTTTAAATGCGCTGTTTTAACATTACTAGCATACATTATTATATGTTTTAAGCATAAGCATGGTTGCTATGGAAAAATGATAATGAGATGACATATTAAAATTTACAACCGGGGAAAAGTTATATAATAATAAATAATGATCTTAATGTTCAGTAATATTTATGCAAAAACGGATGCCAATGTTTGTAAATGAGTTCAGTACATAATTAATTGTTGATTTTCAAAATTTTAAGTGTTTCTATAGCAACACTGATATTTTATTATATTATTTATTGGCGCTTTTGTTAAATTATGACTGCCAGTATGTACATTTACATTACTATATAAAATTGATAGAAATAAAATTAACATTAAAATTCTAATGATTCTAAGTATTTTGCGGTGTTGCAAGATATGATTAATTGTATAGTTGCCATGGAAATGCCATAATGTATTTGTGCATTCATGTTTTAAATTTCCACCTAAGAAATGTTTAAAGCTATATCATTTATAATTACATAATGTATGTAATGATATGTTGGCAAAAATAGTAAAATACTGCTTTATAACAGAAAAAAAATGATTTATGTCATTTGGTTGCTATGGTAACCAAATAAAGGAAATTATCAAAAAAAAATTTGTTGTTGCTGATAAAACATATAAATATGTACCTCTTCTGAAATTTTCACGAATTTCCGAAACAGGGCACATTTTTAGCCTTAGTGAACCTGCTTTATTACAACTCCAAGTTATAAATTGTACAGTGTGACTATGTTTAGCATGTTTCATGAAATGAACAAGGCAAGGACATTGGAGAACTTAACCACCCATTTGCAAAAACATTTCAGTTACTTTTGAAACAATTTATAGGTTTTATATTTTAAAAGCTGTGTCCAGAACAGTTTCTGAGATAAGAAGGAACACGACTTGTACAAAATATCTAATTAAAAAGTAAAATCCTTGATAATAATAATAAAACTTGTCCCTGCTACTATTGTGTCTGACTTTGTAAGCTTTCAAAACTCTACTCTGAATAGTTACTAAGATAAAATGGACTGAAAAATACTAAAAAATACATGTATTTGTAAATGAAACGCCTGTTCAAATCGCTGAAAGGCATTCAAGGGGTTGCTTGCTGGAACAGTTGGAGCATCAAGTTTACACCAAACACAGATTGTTCACTATTTTTAATGGCAAGAACAAAGTCAGGTCATTAATAAATTTAGTAAATATTAGATATATATTACAATTACCACTATGACTGGTAAAACCTTTAGATCTGTTAATGTATCTAAACACGATCGTATCCCTTTGTTTGAATATGGCTAAAATAATTCATATTCAAATTAATATAATGTAAGTAGGTTAAATAAGATAAAATCATAAAGTGTATATCCTGCATTGAGTTACTAAGTGAAATGTTTACAACTGATCACATTATACACATTCACTTACAGTGAGGCTAAATAAACAAGGAGTAATTTTGCAATGATCATGAGGGACTTAGATAGGGTCTTATGCAAGTAATTGTACACACAATAACATACTCAGGTGTCATCTTATCATTACACCGTACATGCATACTTTTTCTAACGATATACGAAATTATTTTCATACACGATACAATTATATTTATACAGGTACACGTTCTTCTTATCACGGATGTTTAACAAGTATCATTGGATGATGGGTAAACATCGGGTATATTTTGTAAGACTTTAGGAAACTCGAAGACAAAATATACATTTACTTCATAATTGGAGTGTTGTTGGTGATTTTCTAGGTATACATCTCTTTACACGTTCTACATGCCAAGAATGATCAAACAAACATTTTGAGTTTTTATTGAACGTTAGGAGTATTATATATATAGCATTCAGAAAAGTCACAGGCAAAATGTACATCTACTTTATAATTGGAATATTTCTGGTGATGTTAATATTGAGGACGCTGAGACAAAAAGAAAGGAATATTCCCGGCCCAAAAGGATGGCCGATATTTGGAATGTTATTCGATGTGAAACCTGAAAAAATGCATTCTACACTGGAAATATACGCACGAGAATATGGAGAAATCATAGCTTTCGATGTTTTAGGAAAACGCATAGTTTACCTAAACTCTGAGAGGCTCATCCGAAAAGCGTTTGCCGAGGAACCGGCAAAGTTTGTGCTTAACGACAGACCGTATATATATGCAGCAAAAACGTTTTATAATGGCGGTAAGACAATGGGGTTTTATCCGTATGGCTTCAGCAGTGAACACGATCTGCTTCGGAAAGCTTTCGCTAAAGGATTCCATGTTTACGGCGATGGTATCAAGGCATTTGAAGAAATAGTACAGTCTGAAATCCTCAACCTAATAGGTAGAGTTGATGAATACAACGGAGGGGAATTTGATGTCCTAGCTTTGATGAAAACCTCCATTGCCAACCTGATGTCAATATTTGTAAGTCATATTCACCTGTTTATTATCTGTTAATGATTGTTTCAAAGAGTTGAACGGTTTTGCTAAGAATACATTCAAACAAGGTCCACTGTTTTAGACTTATGATTTATCAATGGATCTGATAATGAACCATTTGATCAAGGACACATCTAACATACAATCGTACAATTACAATGATACTCGTTTTGGCATAGATAAAATCTTAAGACACTAAACACAAACATTTCCTCCTGTAGTAAAATATATTAAAAACCCCGTAATCAGGATTACTAAGGTAATCCATCTATCATTAAATAGTGATCATGGTCCATCAAGTCATCGTAAAAAAAATAGAGTAAATACAAGCCGGTACAGACTTTAAGTTAAAAAGCTTATAACTTCAAATTAATGGATGCTTGCATCTGCACTAAAATCTCTTTCAGCATTTGAAGGACAATGGTAAAAGTTAGTTATCAATTACCTTAAAATGGGTCATGAATGTGTAGTTCAACGGCTAAACACATCAACTGCTTTTTGAATGATCGGAGTTTAAGCTTACCTTGATGACATATACTTTGTTAGCTGTGATTTATGTGCTTAACTGCAATTTTTTTTAAATATAGCTTCGGGGACATGGCATAGAAGGAAACGAAGAGGACATCATTTTGAAATACATTGACGCAATGAATTTGATGTTAACGCCAGTGATAGACACTTTACTGCTTAAGTTCCCTTTTCTGCGCTATCTTCCTGGAGTTTACAAAAACGCTCACGAGCAGTTCAGATGTTGTCATGAGAGCATTTTAAAAGCTTTTTTTGTCGAACAACGGGTGAGAATTTCGATATAGCCAATTAAATTTCTCTTTTAACGAGTCTAAGCCAGTGTTGAGTAAATTTAAATTTAATGTATAGCGATCATATTACATATATAAGTTTAGATTGTATACAGTATCCTTTTGAAAATGAACTTTTGTGATGTAAACAAGTATATTTACGGTTGATGATTGCAGAGTTAGATTGCTAGTAAAATAGTAAGAATAGCTTTCAACCATTTTTTTTCCAGAACACATACTCTGAAAAAGAGACCAGGGGGCTGACTGATTTCTTTTTGCACCAGCAGATCAACAAAGAAAGTGACAATGCTTCTGCTGTATTTACTGATGAAATAATTGGAGGAACTATTGTTGACCTTACCTTTGCGGGTAATTTCAATCTGTACAACTGTGATATTTGACGGTTTTTATCGTCTATTTTCATGTTATAGATAAGAATAGGATTTGAACGATTGTTTAGAGGAAATTTTCGTCAGTTATAATTAGTTAAGTTAGTGTAAACTTATTTACGTCAATTGGGAAACAAGTTCTTAAAACTTAAACTAATCTCTCTCGACGGTTCCTGGGTTGGACCAGTACTTTGCACCTGGTAAGGTCATGAACAATTCTTGCCTCCAACGGGTTCGAACCAACAACCTTCGGATCCGTAATCGGATACGTTATCATTGAACTACGGTGTTATAATTCAGGTTAAAATAAAAAATAACCCAAAATACGTAACCATTTTATCCCGTATCGGTTTTAATTGACTGAAATGTATGACATTATCTAAAATTAACATGTTATTTAAAAGACGTTTACAACAGTTAGTTCTTCCTTCAATATACTATTCTGTTTTTAACAAACCTTTTTTAAAGGTCATTACTTAAGTAATATACAGTGTGTCTGTGTGTCATTTGTTGTCGTTTATTTTTAGAAATAAAATTATATTTAGAATCTTTACAAGAAAAAAAAAATGTTTTCAATTTTGAATTATTTTTATTCAATATTCTGATTCAAGGCGTCTCCACATCTGTGTTCAGTCTTTCGAGTATGATTCTCTGTCTGGCCCATCATCCGGAAGTACAGCGTAAAGCCCAGCAGGAAATACAAGCCGTTATAGGAAGCGGTCGCCTCCCGACTATACAAGACAAGGCCAAGTGTCCTTATATCGAGGCCCTCTTCATGGAGAGCCAAAGATACATATCCATTGCTCCTTTTAGTGGACCACATACTAACAGGGAGGAGATAGAATTTGAGGGATTCATTATTCCAAAGAATTCGTTGGTAATTAATATTCACTTGAACCTTTTTTCGGAAATGGAAAAAGAGCTGAATTAATTGACTCTATTATTTAGTTAAATGGTGTCTGATTTCTTACAATAATCCTTGAAGTTCCTGATTGTCTTGGAAGCCAAAACAAAATCTATAAACTGATGGGTATCATTTTCTAGGGTATCATCATAAAAGCGTATATTTTTCTCTGGGAGTACTAATAGGAATTCAAAGATTTATTTCTCAAAAAACAAACAAGTATAATCACGAGATCTCCAGTGAATTATATTTGATTGTCTAGTGAATTACATTTGAGTGGTCAATATGTCAAATCTAAAATTTAATAAAAAATAAGTATTGAAGGTACTCCCGGACGAGACCGTTTTCGACTGAGACCATCTTTTCGATTTATTTGAAAATTAAGATACTCGAAACAGTTCTAATTTGCAAATATTAAAGCAACACAATTGCGAGCACCAGGAGAACAATATTACGTAACAATATGAATGTGACGAGTTTCCCCATAATCTTATTCAAACACGGTGTTGTTGTTTTTTTTAATTTTGTGAAGTAAATTGTCATCTCCATAATCGAACTTTTCACAGGCTTGGTCCGCTTATTCTTTTTATTATCAGTTCTTGGGAAACCTCTGGTTTTTACATCACAATGAGAAAATCTGGGGAGACCCCTGGACATTTCGACCAGAACGATTTCTGGATGAAGAGGGACAGTTATTGCCAAGGACACATCAACTGTTTAAAAAGTAAGCGAATTAACTTGTTACCCAAAATGTTCATTTTTATAAATGTATGAATTGAGGCGTATTAGAAATTGAAATAACCAATGTACAATTAACTAAAGCATGTTGAAATGTCGTGTATATTTATCAACTTAAGCTTTATGAAAATGAATTTAATACAAAGAGTATTAAGTGTTCCATAGTACTATACTACATTATATTATTGTAGCGTCTTACCGTTCGGGATTGGTCGAAGAAAGTGTCCTGGTGAGGTGTTCGCAAGGTCCCGGATATTCCTGTACATCACTTCCCTCCTCCAGCGGTGGACATTTATCCCGTCACGTGACCGATGTGGGTCATGTGACCCTCGATCAGATCAGTTTGAAATCAAATTTTTAACAGAGCCAAAACCGTTCTTTTGTAGAGTTATACAAAACTGAGAGGAAACCTTTGAAAGAAAGAACTGGTGATGATATTTCTGTTTTCATCTTTCTTTACTTGTTTGAGCAATATCATAAAGAAAACTATTGATTTTGATAATACACCTAATGTGCAGATAAGAATTTTTGTTATTTTAGTTTTCTTATTTGAAAAAGTAGTGATGATCATATTCGTTGTTATACATCCCATTTAAATCTTCTCTCTCATCAATTATTTTCATTGGATATGGCTCTGACAAAGCATTAAAAAAGCTATCAGTTTGATACTCTACATTAAATAATGTTATACGACTTTTTATTTTCTCTAAAATTCCTCTTAATGGAATGATATAGGTTTGTTTCAATATGTATCCTTATACTTATATCATAATGTAATATCATAAATTTCTGTAATTTATGGTTGGTTTATACAATTTATATTATAATTGTAGTTTTTCCTTCTATATTGGATAATGTGTTTTTATTAATCATCAAATCGCATAGTATTTAAACCCCAAGTCTATGTAGAAAAAGTTGAACCTTATATACTATAAAATGATATAATAGTATAACGTAAACGTGTAGTTACCGTGTAGATGACCTCATGATAACTAAGACGGGAAATGAGTGTAACTGAAACATAAAAAAAAACATCAAGTCGCAAAGTATATCCGTCGAAAGTTGTGAAGTCGTTATCAGAAATCTACTTTCATCTGCATTGCTGAAATACCTTTTCAGTCGATTTAGCTTCATATAGTCCGTGTCAAAGCGCTGTGTGTGTGTGTGTGTGTGTGTGTGTGTGTGTGTGTTTAATTTCCAACGTATAGAATGTATTTTCGTAATGAAATAGTGTTTTATGTGTTTATCATTATCTTCTTAATATGATGTGGGAAATATGATAAACAAATATATCTGTATTTCGGTATTGTAGGTCAAACCATTTTCTTTTATATTTGAACAATAAGTACAGGAAGACACACGTGAAATTATTATTCCATAAAATAACAAAATAAAAAAAAATCACCTAATATGAATATTTTGTTATTTCGAACGATATAAAAAGAGAAAGAGAATTACCGGTATCACTGGTAATTTAAAAAAGTACGTTAATAAATCAGTTAATTGATTTTGGTCCTGAAATTGAATGTCAACGGGGTACTTTAAATTAGCGTTGGACACAGCTGTGAAGTTTTCTTAACCGTAGGTACTGTTTACGCGTTATATTGTAGATGTTCTGTGCATTTTGTGACGTACTGTTGTATTTGCGTTGCATTTTAGGTTTGTCTATGTTGTCCAGTAAGTAGTGGTCTGCATTATACGGATGCATATGTTTAGCAATTGGTATTTTAATGGTTTGCGAAAATAGGTATAACTATAAAGTAATATACTAGTAACTCTGCTATTAGCTTACATTGTCGTAGTCTATCACAGAAGATAACGAACACTTAAATACTGCTGTAACGATGTCAAAGAGAGTTGTGACAGAATTAAGGATGGACAAAACAGTTGTTAAATACACAATTGTTTGAATGTATGCTTTAATTCAACTGCAAGTGTTACGTTTTACAGGGTACCGGAGGCTCGTATGTTTTAGATTGTATCCCAGTTGAAAAATGTACAAGATAAAGCCAAAAAGAAATGAAAATCCATTTTCAAAACTCTTTTTTCCAATAATTTCTGAGGTAATGTAAATGTTACTTATTTCAAAGTTAAACTTATATTTTAAATATACTGTGTTTGCACAATGAAGAATTTTTAAAAAAAAATTGAACGGTTATTAAGAAAAAAAAATCCAAAAGCGAAATTCATTTACAAAATGTCAAATAATTATTTGAAACTTTTGGAAGTGTGATGTTTTGACCCTTAAGCACACCAATTTAATCTTTTGACGACTGGCCATGCCAAGGCGGTAACTGTTAATATTTCTCTATTTTATTTTTAATGTCCTGTCTTCGTGCTGTTTTGTCCATTTACATGCGCCTCTTTCTTACACGGCCTTTTGTCCTTCCTTATTTAATGCTGCACATTGAATTGTGTCTTAGGTCTTGATATTCTGCATGCAGCTATGTAACTTCTACCTGCTACTGTGAAATCTGGCTATTTTAATGTCCATTAAATTATGAACCGAAATGGACTTAAAATACTTCAAATATTAAATGAAATATTTATTTCTTATAAATAGTTATTAGGCTGGAGTAACTGGAACAATCATGATTTGTTCATTCTCTCAACTTTTACAGGCACTAAATTGGAATTTATTTGTACACACAATAAAAATCATACAATATCATTACACGTCAGATAATAGTCAGACCTTTTAATGACGGTATAAGTTTGATATTAATTCATTAATATATGGTAGATAGCTATTTATTTGTTTGTTTGGGTTTTTTTGTTGTTGTTGTTTTAAAATATGTCTCAGACTATAAATAAAAATAACTTTTATCAAATAGTCATTAAAATTGATAAAATAACAAAGGAATTGATTAACAAAGCTTATGAATCATTTATAGAAACAACTGAGTTCAGTCTGCTGAAGTACATATTATTGCTATCAATCTCGAATAATCTTAAAGTAACTCGGGTGTTTGACATGCTGTCTTCATCGTTCTATCAGTCTTCCGTTCGTCCCGGAACTTACTTACTTCGGTATATCGTGGTAAGTGATCGAACCAACGACCTATTGTTTACTAGGAGGGCGCTCTTCTACCTCGGCTAACCAAGCACGATGAAGCTGGACTGAACAATGCTGAAAGTGATAGTTGTGCAGTTTGAGATATACGTGTACAAACAGAAAAATAGATCGTTAAGTACAAAGTCTCATACACATGGCGCACAAGACCTTGACGGGGAACGTTGTCAGTATGGGAGCAGACTATGACAGACTATGACTCTTGATACACGAAAAATTTCTGTCTATGCCTGTCAATGTAACATTACAGTAAAAGGAAGTGATTATTGTTCACTTGCGTGTTAAGGTATTTTGAATGTGATGCTTTTTACTTGTACAGTATATATATGACTTGAATTTGTATGTTTAAATATGCATGAAAAGTTTTACAATTTCTAGTTGTTTTATTTATTATCTTATATGCGTATTTTATGTCTCACAAATATTTATCTGTCATTTCTTGTTGCTATTTCCATCCCTAGGTTTTAAAAGAAAACATACCGCTGTAGATTAGATTACTTTCTTTAATATGAACACGAGCAGTTCTGTACTGTTAATCCAGCTGGAAATTCCATTTTTCAACGTTCAAAACTCCATATAAAACTAGAATTAAATAAAATGACAGTTTATAGAAAGGGATTTTTTTTTTTTAAAATTTTTTTTGGTTTTTAAATTTTACATCTATATTTAAAAAAATTAATAGGGGGGGGGTTTTTTGTGTAACTACACTGTGTTCAAATTCAGGTAAAAAGAACAACATCGGAAGTAACTATGGAAATGGTAAAAAGTAATTGCGTATTTTCTAAAAGATATCTTTATTATCAATGCAATGTGTTCAACAAATTTCATTTTATCTTTTTAAGTGATAATGCTTTAAAATTCAAATTCAAAATTTACATTTCTTAATAACTGTTTACATTGTCTACACAAAACTGTATGCAAGTTATGAAAAACTAATAGAATGAGGATCAGATTTTCTTCATCAAAATATATTTTGTTTTTCCTGCATACCCGTCATAGAGATCAAAACAGCATACATCTCCAATATGTATTAGATGAAATATATATATATATATATATATATATATATATATAATCAATGCACTATACGCGACGTTAAAAATATTCTATGAAGAATCCTTGTTTGTAACCATTGAATATATGAATCTCTTGTAATTTGAAATGTTAGACTGTAAATATCATTCCATATCAGACATATCAGAGTAAACATTGTTCCATTTTTCTTGACTACTTGAAATATCATTATTTGCTATAAGGTTTCTATATACTTGTTTATTGGTACTCGCACCAACAATAATTGATTTTTCAGTAAGAACTGATTTATGGAAATTTTAGTATGTTATTCTTGAATGCAGTTTTACATGCCGCTTTATATCTTTTTACATTTATTCTGAGAGCTTCATGATGTATAAAATTGATATAATATCCTGTTTTTAACCACTTCACTATGCATTAAAAGTTATCGTTTATTGTTTACAATATGTTAAACAAAACGTTATCATTTGTCATATAAAATTTTTATAAAAATTCCATTACCTCCAGACAAAACTTTGTGATTATGAAACAATGGTAAATCTAAGAAAACAGTTTCTGTATTGATTACTAATCTGTTAAGATATTCTGTATAACTTTTCAAAACAGTTATCCAAATATTGGTTTTTATTTTACTAATAACTCTATTTGCATACAATTTTCCAGTACAAAACAACATATCTATATTAAATATTGATTTAACATATATGAAACATTGACTGTTTACTGTATTTATACATTTTTAACCAGCTAGGTTTAAGAGAGTTGTTATAGAAAAAAATATTTGTCATCTTTAATCCCCCTTCACAATAATCTTTACACGTTATAGTGCCTTTGATTTTTACTCGCTCACTCCGTACAAAATCCGTGAACAATTTATGTTTATATTCTGTTGGTAAAGAAGTAAAACAATGTGTATAACCCTTTTCCCTCATAGACGACACCATGAAAAGACCTATGCGAACAGCATAAAACCAGATCAGCCTGCGAGAAATTCGCAGGCTGATCAGGTTTTATGTTGTTCGCTGCTCCTCAGTGGTCTGGAAATGAGGATTTTATAATTAAATTTGGTAAGGTTTAACTGTGGCTTTCTGCATATCAGGCTTTATGTGGTACCTATTGAGTGCGTCAAAATGAGTCAATATGAGGGAAAGGATTACACTTAGCTACAATATTGCATGAGCAATCAGAGGAGACCCCTTTCTGAATCTGCTCTGTGTGCCTATGCGTCAAAATGCGTCTATATGAAGTAAAGGGTTGAGATATTACAATGATCTCCACAAAACGGGAAAAAGAAGGCGATCAGAGACGACCAGAGAAGTTTGGATAAAAGATATGAACAAGTCGTTGAACCGTACGCTTGAGGTCAATTTAATTTCAGGTAAAGGGGAAGTTTTTGTATAAACCATACGAAGAAATGTTTCTATTTTATATTAACTTAAAATTGGGACCGAAAATTCGGTTCGAATAAATTATTGGTTTCGAAAATAGGGTGTTTGAATAACAGATATTCGACTGTATCACTTAAAAGATTACATTAACAATCCTCGTGTATGTATATATACACTGAACAAAATTTACAAACCCCTCTTTAACAATACCATATTGAAAACACAGACGTTTTAGTTTAATTCATTGTGTGTCTTTGAGTTTCGAGGGTTTCATGTTAGCCCCAGCTGCTATTTTGTTAAATCTTGTTGGAAACTAATGGAATTTTGAATAAAATGTATTAAACTCACTCGAAATCTTGTGTTTGTTTTGTATAAAGGTATCACCACAAGTCCGTAACAGATATGGGGCTATCAGTTTGTTTTGGGTGAAACAAAATACCATTATTGCTATTTATGTGCATCGAATTAAATTTATATTTGATAGCTCAATGTCTATTCTTCGCACATTCTTTTAAATTGTACCTTATTCGAAAGTGGTACATGATTATTTCACTGCTGAAATAATTCATATTCAAATCAATATGAAGTAAGTAGGTTAAATTAGATGGAATTTTATAGTGTTTATCTTGCATTAAGTTACTAAATGAATATTTACAACTGATCACATTATACATAATTACTTTAAAGCGAGGAGAAATAAACAAGGAGTAATTTTGCAATGATCATGAAGGATTTATATAGTGCCTAATGTAAGTAATTATACAAAAAATAACATAGGTGTCACCTTATCATATCACCGTACATGCATACTTTTTCTAACGATACAATTATATTTATACAGGTACACGTTCTTCTTATCACGGATTTTTAACAAGTATCATTGGATGATGGGTAAACATCGGATTTATTTTGTAAGCCTTTAGAAAATTTAAGGACAAAATATACATTTACTTCATAATTGGAGTGCTGTCGGTGATTTTCTAGGTACACATCTTTTTACAAGCTCTACATATCAAGGATGTTTACACAAATATTTTGACTGGTAAACGTTAGGCGTATTATATATATAGCGTTTAGAAAAGTCAAAGGCAAAATGTACATCTATTTTATAATTGGAATATTGCTGATGCTGTTATTCGATGTGACACCTGAAAAGATGCATTCAACAGTGGAAAAACATGCACGAGAATATGGAGAAATTATGGCTTTCGATGTTTTAGGAAAACGCATAGTTTACCATAACTCTGAGAGGCTCATCAGAAAAGCGTTTGCCGAGGAACCGGCAAAGTTTGTGCTTAACGACAGACCGTATATGTATGTACCAAAAACGTTTTATAATAACGGTAAGACAATAGGATTTCATCAGTATGGCCTTAGCAGTGAACACTATCTGCTTCAGATAACTTTCGCTAAAGGGTTTCACGTTTACGGCTATGGTATCAGGCGTTTGAAGAAAATGTACATTCTGAAATCTTCAACCTAATAGATAGAGTTGATGATTACAACGGAGGGGAATTTGATGTCCTAGCTTTGATAAAAACCTCCATTGCCAACCTGATGTCAATATTTGTGAGTCATATTCACCTGTTTATTATCTGTTAATGATGAATTAATTCATTGAGTTTAACGGTTAAGAATACTTTCATACAAAGTCAAATGTTTTTAGGTAAATGATCTTTCAGTAGAATAGATAATGAACAATTTCATCAAACACACATGTAACATACAATTGTACAATTACATGATAATTCTTTCGGCTACTGATTAGCAGATACAGATAAAACAATAGTATGTTTGAAAGTGCAGGCATAACAAGACGGTGCTAGGAATCTTCGGGATTTAGGGTGATGTCGAAACCATTCTTTTGTAAAGTGATACGAAACTGAGCTGTCGAGATTATACTGTAACGTGTATCGGGGCTAACTATCTCTAAATATGTACATATACTTAATTTTCCTTAGGCTTATCCAGTCGATGATTAGAGACCAATGATTCAATTAAAATGATAATGGTGACACATAAATCACGGGGATCAAACAATATAATCAACAAAGATTTGTTTAAAATAAATATAAAACTCTAAAATATCCAGCCATGAAACCCAACAATTAATCCTGCCTTGGCTATGCAAATTAAAGAGATGAAAACCACCTTAAAATGATGTCACGGGCCACCTTAATATTAATAGCTGAGGAATGAAAATAACCTAGGATGATAAAATCCTACGTATATGACAATCTCTATACCGACAGACAAGCAAGCGAAATTGACGCTTAATGAGCTCCAAAACCCAAGTTACAGGATGTATCGTGATTAAGGACGTTTTCGGTAGTAATTTATGCGCATCACTCAAGCGCATCTAGGGGAGATAATCGTCAACTTTTACTCTTCAAAAAGGAGATAGTTGAATAGCATTCGGACATTTCACTTTGCGTTTAAGTCTTCGATTACGATGAGCCAACAACTACGGATACGCGGTTATTTTGTTAAAAAATCAAAGAAAGAACGATCTGATAGAATAAGAGCGGCATCCCAGCTGTACCGTCAATCTGTTAACTAAAGCACAAAAACTATGTCATTACTCAGCTACAAGCAGCTTGAAGAACAGAGTGAATTGTGCTGTAGCTGAAAAAAATTTAGGCTCCTCTTATGTTACAAAAGTGAACATCTCCTTGGGAATATCACCTGGAAAATTCTACGCCAAACATGCTGAACGCAAGGACAATAAACGAAAGAGGCGATTAGTATTTGAAAACTCTTTAACTTTTAAAAAGCGCAAACTGCAAAAAAAGTTGAATAAAAGCACAAAAGGAGTTGAGAGAAGGTGTGACATATCAAACAGCTATAGACCTTATTGGTAATGCAGACAATGACATTGTTCAAATACCAGCACCCACCATACCACCTGACCTGAAGAAAGTAGAACCTGATGTTAACTATTCCCCTGTTTATTGTGACATTGAAACAACAAGTCTACACAAAACATGCGATATTACACAGTTATCAGCTGTGTCAGGAGAGGACTCCTTCAATCAGTACATTGTGCCGGAACAGCCCATTTCCCCTGGTGCAACGCAGGTTACTGGATTGACAGTCACCAATGGCATACTATACAACAAGGGAAAGCCAGTAAATACTGTGCCACTACATACAGCTTTGGAGCAGTTTCTCACTTGGTTAGAGAGCAAGCGACCATGCATACTTGTAGGACATAACTTTAGGGTCTTTGATTTTCCAAGGCTAGTGAGGTCATTTGAAATATGTGATCTATTGCCTTCATTTCAGGACAGTGTAAAAGGTTTTGTTGACACACTTCCACTGTGCAAAGAGCAATATCCTGGTTTAGAAAAGTATAAACAAGAATTTCTGGTTAAACATGTCATGAATGCTCAATATTCTGCTCACGATGCCCTTCAAGATGTTTGTAGTTTACAGAAACTCATAACATATTCTCATGTTACCATTGATGTGTAAATATAGCATTTCAATTGAATGTGCACTTGACAACTATATGTATGAAAAAATAGGTGATGTAAACTTGCACAAACTAAATAATATGCTGCAACAAAAAGTGGTCAGTAAACAAATTGCCATGAAAATAGCCAGAAGTGGACTGTCGTTGAGACATTTGAAACTGGCAGTTGACCGAGGGGGGCCGTGATGGTTTAAACAATTTATTGAGTGAGAAAGTAGGTGCAAAAGTTCGTGTCACATCGACAAAAAGAGTTATTGAAAACATGTTTAATTTCTTGAATTGAAATTCTGTGTGTTACACGAACTGTGTAACAATTTTATGTACTTGTTTTGATGTTTGAAACATTTTTATTTTTGAAGTAAAATTGTTTTCATGGAAACTGTTGTTAATTAAAATTAACAACATATTTTGCAAGAACTGAGCTATTTGTGGGTTTCTTTGTCCAGTAATTGTAATTGTTCAACTTTGAAATAAGTTGTGGGCTGTTTTTACTGTTTTTCAAATATGGTTGCCATGGAAACAGATGTTTTTTAAAGAAAATTAACACAGAAACATAATATTTCAATATTTTGAGATGAATGCTGGATATTTAAAAAGATTTTTTATGATTTATTTCATAGTTTTGGCAAATTGGTTACCATGGAAATTTCATTTTACAAAAAAAGAAGCCCGACAACCTTACTTTTTCTTTTCATTTTTAAACTCGCCATTAAATTCTACTATGGATATCAAAAAATAAAAACATTCTATGAAAGGATTATTATTTAATCTTTATTTATTTGCAGAACATGTGTGTTTTTTCTTTCATTTTTACCCTGTGAGGAAATTCAAAATGGCTGTATTGTGTTGAAAAAATGTACAGATGGAAACAGTACTTAATTATAACATAAAATAAAGTTATTTTGTGTGCAAATTCATGTTTGTTATGTTTGTGTAAAATTTCTGGAATATTTTATGTAACTTGAATAAATTATGCCATTTTGTAGTATTTCACCAAATTGGTTACCATGGAAACTTCATTTTTACTAAAAAAGTAGCCCGACAACCTTACTTTTTCTTTTCATTTTCGAACTCGCCATTGAATTCTACTACGGATGTCAAAAAATTAGAAAATTCTATGAAAGGGTTATTATTGTAGAAATCTGTAGAAATCGTCCTTAAAGCATTTAAATCGGATTAATGAATTAAATCAATGAAATATGATAAAGTATGCTATTTAAACTTACGATTTGATGCTTCTTTATATAAATGTGGCTAAAATAATGGAATGCCGGCGTTGAAAACATCGAATCGGGAAACCGGAAGTAGAAACTTTGATAAACTTTACTAAAATTATTTTGACGAAAACATTTAAATTACACATGTTACAATACATCATGAACACTTTTAAATGTTTTATTTTCAATATCCATGTATTTGAAATATTATCGAATTATTTTAATGCTGATTAAACATGGAAAATGGAAAAGAATGGATATACAAATGTATCTTATCTGTATTGTCTTCACTGAAAGAATAATCAAATCATTGATAAGTGAACATTTTGCTGTAATTTTTTTGTCGCCCCCGAATGCAACGTTGTATCAGGCATATCCTAAACACTTCTACGTAAAATACAAAACAGATAGATATGTTTAAAACCTCATTTTTATCGTATATAAGCACCATGTAGAAACTTATTACAATTTATCTAAAGGGTTGAAGCAGATTTATTTTTTAATTTGATATTGTATGCCTTACTCTTGGAATGAGAAATATTCAGCAATTTTATAGCTCATCCTTCGAAATGTATTACTTTATTATGTTAATATAGGCAACATAATATAACAAATTTACAAAATGGTTGACATACACTTATATGGCATTGTGATATTGTTTGCCTAATGGATATTCTTTGGAAATGCAACCTCTCATATTCAATGTTAAAGAATACGTGCAATTTTCTGAAAACTGTTTCTATTTATCCTTACATCGATTGTATTCATAAATCTGTTTAAATTTCTCCTTCCCTCGAATTATACTCTTATCGATTGTATTCATACGTCTGTTTTAATTTCTTCTTCCCTTCATTCCGAATAAAATCTAACAAATAACAAATGCTGTACATATGAAATACATGTACCGTTAGAACTATAAAAAGAAAATGTGTCAAAAATTAAAAATATAATTTTTAGGTTATGCAGTTATGTCGGCATGGTTGGATTTCTTTTGTACAGTGATTAATAAAATATTTTTATTGCAAACCTTGAAAATACTGTGGACTGGTGAAGACTCTTGTATATGCCGCTGTATAGAGAACTTCTGTACTTATATTTCTTCCAAGACAGAATTATCTTAAGTCTCGAAAAATAAGAAAAAATAATAAGAAAAAATATCGCGCTTAATATTACACAGTGTAACTCCCTTCATATCCTGTGGTTCAGAAATAAAGCTAACGACTTTGATATTTCGTGGTCGGCTATCGAACCAGCAATTTTCTGGTTACTGTGTGGGTGCTTTAATCTCTCTACCAACGCGGCCGGATAAAATCTTGACAAAAGGAGAAGTACTAACAAGTCACCTTTTATATATCCTAGATACGTAAATGTGCGTGCTCATTATCCATTCAAGACGTCACTGTTTACACGATACGTGTATAGCACCGATACACGGGAGACAAGTTCCTGGATAAACTAGAACTGAGTACTCCGAGTTCCCATAGAAACCCCATTTTGCCGAGTGCCAGGCAAGGGTGCATGTGGTACCAATTTTATACGTCTTAGGTTAGGAAGTGCCCCGGCTTGGATTCGAACCCCATACCTCCCAAACGCAAAACGGACACTCTATCACTGAACTTTTGCGCCGGTCTACATTTATGCAATTCAAGTACATTGTAACCTCATAATCATAAGTAACATACGCTCTTAGCTATGTGCAGTATCTTAAAATCGGTATACACAAAGAATTTTGTGCAAATTAAGAACCAGAGTTTGTATTTAACATCTAAATCTGTAAATAATATAATTTCGAGGGGCATTAATTTTCGTCGATTTCGTGGAGGGTTTTATCCACGAATATTAATCCCTTCGAAAACTTGTTCCTTATATAGACCTCACGTTTTCTAGAAAATAGATTCACGAATAAATGTACCCACGAAATTCTCATAGGTACATCTTCAACGAAATTTAATGTCAACGAAAATTAGTGATTTAACAGTCATGGAAATAAACCCAATACATTTCCCCGTATGAAATGCATATTTTAATCGCATTCTACATTTAAAAAAAAAACGATGTAATGGAGAGCAATAAGGTAACCCTGTTGACTAGCGATGCGCGACATGCATGTTTAAAGTGTCTCTCGTTTGGTGTCAGTATATCGTTCGTATGTCCTATCAAGTTGTATGTGGATTTTGAAGTCAACTCTGCATTTTTTAAATAAATCACTGACAAATGTAAATATATTTTGTGATTGGAATAACGAGAGTGATTGTAGTGTTAGTACACAGAGAAGAAAAGGGGAGCAAATCCCAGGTCCAAAAGGATGGCCGGTGTTTGGGTGTTTTTAAGTGGATCTTATAAAGATGCATCTAGTAGTGGAAAAATACGCGCCAGATTACGAAGAAATCATAGTTTTTAAGATATTAGGTAAACATTTAGTGTACCTTAATTCAAGAGAGTAATTCGAAAAGCATTTGCAGAAGACCCGGCGAAGTGTTCGCTCATTAGCAGACCAGGTATGTATGTATGTATGTGACTATGTCGATAAATCATGGCGGCAAGGTTCAACAATGAACATGAACTGTTTACGGCAATAATACTAAAGCGTTTGAAGGAAATCAATCTTATAGGTAGAGTTGAGAAATACAATGTTCAAAACCTCCATCGTCAACCTCGTGTCAATATTTGAAAGTCATATTTATTTATAAAACATTATCTTTTAAAAATGATTCTTACTTAAAATAACTGACATTTCGACCCGAAAGATTTTGGATGAACAAGGCAGCTATTGCACATGAAGTGATGATAAAAGAAAGTGCTATTAACTTATCTGAAATAACTAGCCCTTTTTCAGTTTTAATCAATTTATTCTTTTTTAGTTTAAAGTATTGTATTTAATTTATATTTTTCCTAGAAGACACATTTTCAGTTTACTCGTACTTTGTTACATTTTGAAAGCTATTGTTAGAAAAATATTAAGGCTCTCATAATGTATAAAATTCTGCAGTTATACATATTTAATATTCCAGCATCTCGGCGAGCCATCTCAGAATATAATTCCGATTAATAATTTATCAAAAAGGGCGGTAATTCAAAATTACATCTTTACATTTAAAATCAGCCCATTTTATAGCTTTTAAGTAGTGATCCTGACAAAGTAGGGGCGGACGGAAGAGACAGCTAGTGTATACTTTTTATCGATAGAATAAAAACATCCTCCTTTACTAAAATGGAATTCCTGAAGGAGATATACTGACAAGAGAGATAATACATTATAATGAACAAGTTAAACATCAAAACAACTAGTTTGAATTTTTATGGCAATTAATAAATCGAGACTGTGACGTCACTAGCTTGCACTTCAGACACGTTGTCTTGGCACATAGTTTATCAATATCCACGCAGTTATCTCCCCTTCATTCTTCGGCATAGATCTCTGTCACCACGAGTGGCATTTATCAGGATTTCTGATATAAAATATATATTCTTTAATTGTTTAAAAAACTGTTTCTATGTATCAGCTTAGTTTTATCTCATTCATATTTGTTGAAATAGATAAAAAATGATAACAAATAAAAATACTTAAAAATATGAAAATAACCGTTATTCTTTATTTTTAGGGTGAGCTATTGTGATCCCGTGAGGGTCCGTCGTGCGTCGTGCGGCGTCAACAATTTTTAGTGTTTACACTCTAGCACCTTTATTTCTTGAGCAATTATCTTCAAACTTTAGGACAATGTTTATGACCATAATGTCTCGATTGAGTTCGATTATGGCTGAGATCTGTCAATTAGGTCAGGAGTTATGCCCCTTTTAATATTAAAAAAATGCCAGATTCCACGTTGTTTACACTCTAGCATCTGCATCTTTTGAGCAATCATCTTCAAACTTTATGGCAATGCATATGAACATAATGTCTCGATTGAGTTCGATTATGGCTGAGATCCGTCAATTAGGTCAGGAGTTATGCTTTTTAATATTCAAAAAATGCCAGATTTCACGTTGTTTACACTCTAACATCTTCATCGTTTGAGCAATCATCCTCAAACTTTATGGCAATGCTTATGACCATAATGTCTAAAAAACCAAATTTCACTTTGATTACACTCTGGCATCTTCATTTTTTAGCAATCTTTTTCAAACTTTAAGACAATGTTTATGCCCATAATTTCGCAATCGGGTTCAATTATATCTGATATTGACAAGTTAATTTAGGAGTTATGCCCTTTTCACCATAAAAAAGCCAGATTTCACTTTTACACTCTAGCATCTTTATTTCTTGAGCAATTATCTTTCTCAGGTAAGCGATCAAGGGCCATCTTGGCCCTCTTGTTTCAAAATCTTTTTATTTTACAGCGAGTGGCAATTTCCTATGTATATTTTCTTAAATAAACATCAATTATCGCCTTGTGGTAAAAATAATCTGTTTAGAAAATAACTTTTTCTGTGCATGAAGATCTATAAATAATAAATCTTCGCCATTTTATAAGCCTACCATCATCACGTGACATTTGTGACGGCAGTGATTCTTTTTGCTAAGTGAACGTGCAAGGGAGATCACTGTGTGGAGTTTGATTGTTTATATGGAAGAATGTAATATGTTGAGAATGATTATATGTTTTATTTTTAAGTATATGACAAGATATAATTGAATGACAAAATAATGTTAAGTGCTTTTAAAAACACCTTTTATAAAGTAAGCAATTAAGATAAGTTCACTTAGTGACATACAATCCATCTGAATCCAATGCTCATG
>CM037786.1:37152348-37202348 GCA_021229015.1 Solen grandis
AAATTTCTTAATCAATCAAAATGATGTATAACAAGACTCAATTAATACCGAGTCAATTTACAAAGTTAAGGGAAATATTATTTCCTTATGCCCTGCAGCATGTATATTACTATCAATATGTAAATTTGGTATTAGAGTATTTTCTAACTTTCACTTTTCTCTTAGTACTGGTAGATATAGCTGCTCTCCTAATCTCCATTGTATTTAATTCTCCATATATGCTGGGTACTCTAAATTCAAAATGATATGAACATTTTTTTAAATTATTTAATTATTTTCAAGGACACTCAGATTTGATTTTATGGTAAACAGAGATATTCAATTGACCTATAAAACTGAGTTCTCAAAAATATTGAAAATCATACACAAACTTAAACTTGAGTGTGATTATCATTCTCACCTTAGTTTAATCAATAAACGACGTCTTTTAAGTGCATTCTCAGTGAAGTCAAATGTCTTTCTCAGTTATGCTCGAGACAGTATTTGAGAACACATAGTATTACTCAAACTTCAGCTTTAGCATGAGATTTGTTGTTTGTTTGAGAACACCACTTAACCCTTTCCCTCATATATACTCATTTTGACGCCTTCAATAAGTATCACATAAAGCCTGATCTGCAGAAAACCACAGTTAAACCTTACCAAATTTAATTACAAAATCCTCATTTCCAGACCACTGAGGAGCAGCGAACAGCATAAAACCTGATCAGCCTGCGAGTTACTCGCAGGCTGATCTGGTTTTATGTTGTTCGCATAGGTCTTTTCATGGTTTCCTCTGTGAGGGAAAGGGTTAAGTATGTCATACTCAAGCTTAGACTTAAATTTGAGGAGATATTTGAGTATAAACCTGGGATCATTTTATTTGAGTTACAAAAAGTTACAGTACACAGTGAACTATTTTTTTTTTCAAGATTCAAATGCTCAGAAATAAGCTCAGGTACCTTAATATTTGGAGAAAAACATTTTTTAACAGGATGTTAGGATAGATTAATGGCCCAATGCCCACAAACCGTAACGTGTGTCTCCTAGATTTCTATACCCAGTAAATATAATGCAAAGTGTGATATCCTTCTGTACTTTGTGTGAAAGAGAAGCAGGCTCTAGTTTGTATACATGTATATAGCTTCTTATATGATTATTCTTCGTAGTATTATAGATGACATGTCTTCACTGGATTATATTTCGAGGGGTGAGAGCAAAATTGTGCTAAGTGCATATAAATATAATAGCACTCATGCACTCATGCTCTCATCATCAGCCCTTTACCTCATATGGACACATTTTGACGCCCTGGCAAATAGAGCATACCTAGATCCGACAGATCCTTCCAGTCTGATCAAGGTCTCCTGTTTGCTCATATAATATTGTAGCTTAAATTTTACACAGATTGCACAGCAATCAATTTATCAAATGATAAATATTCATCAATTCATAGATGTGTACATGAATATTCATGAGGTAAAGGGTGCAGCTTTTTATGCTCTGCAAAGTGACATGCTTTTATAGGCTTTCAGGTTCATTCTAATTATGCACAGCCTTGCTTAAACTTACCTATTAACAACATACATGTAGTAGTTTTCATGGGATTGTCTGACACAACTAGTTTAAAATTAGATCAACCCTCTTGTACGTTGCAGAAATAATAGTTGATGATATGGTCACATCAGGGCTACATAACGCTCGTTGAGAAGGTTTTTCTTCAAAAGTGGGAATATTCTTACGGAGTCCGTAAGACTGGCACAAGCAATGTGAGGATTTTTTTATTTTTTTGACTCGTGCAAGGCCTTGCCAACTATTAACTCAGAGTTGTAAGTTTGTGAGTCCACTCAGGAATTTCTAACTCGCAGCCACGTCATCAACTACTCTCACCTTAGCTGGTGCTCGTGTGGCATCCTCACGAAGCTTGTGTGGAGCTCTTACGAGTACTTGGAACTCTTGCGAAGCTGCAAGAGCTCATATGAGATTCGCACCAGCTCAGCATGATTTTTTCAATCCAAATTTTCATCTGATCTGTGCAAGTCTTGTAGCCTTCCCTTCTCAAAAAAAAACACACTTTTTACCAAAACGCACTTAAAACGCACTTTAAACGCAGATTAAGTGTGTTTTTCCTGCGTTTTTTCACAAAAGTGTGTTTTTTCTGTATCTTTTTCAGAAAAAGTGTATTTTAAGTGCGTTTTTTTGGCAGAAGTGTATTTTTCCTGCATCTTTGAGAATAGAAGTGTATTTTACATGTACCTTTTTGCCAATAAGTGTGTTTTTGTTTCCAAAAGTGCGTTTAAAGTGTATCTTTTGCTGCAAAAGTGTTTCTTTTAGATTTCTTTTTTTTAATAAGTGCGTTTTAAGTGTATCTTTTGTGAAAAAGTTCGTCTTTTAGTTTCAGTTTATTTTCTGACCATCAGTAAGTGCGTTTTAAGTGTATCTTTTGTGAAAAAGTTCGTCTTTTAGTTTCAGTTTATTTTCACCGGTTTTAAGTGTATCTTTTGTGAAAAGTGCATCTTTAACTTTCAGTTTAATTTCTGATTTTTTTTTTTTTTTTTTTTTTTCATTTTTATTTTACAGATTTTATTTTGGTAACCATTGGTTAATTCTTGATAAAAAAAATTTCAGATTTTTTTATTTTTTTTTTATATATATATATTAAACGGAATGAAAATTCATAAAGACCAAATAATAAAGAACCTTTCTAATTGATTCTTCCCTTCTGGTAGTGTTCTTATCAAATCAGTACTGAATTTTTTGAAGTTATTTTTGAAGATCGGACATTTATGAAATTATATATTTTCAGGTTTTCCAAGTTAAACAGTTATATAGATTACAATATGAGCATATACCTTTAAAACCAGAAATATCTGTCACAGGTTCAATACTTGATATCTATAAAATTACTTTGTATAAGCTGTTTTTTAAAGAGAGAGAGAAAACAGATTAGATGATTTCACATATTGGCTGAATTAATGTAGTTCAGGACCCCCCCCCCCCCCCAAAAAAAAAGTGAAAAAAAAAATGAGAGAGAAAGAGAACAGGAGGCTAAAAGTAATTTGTGTTTGTATCAGATCTTGTTAGAATCATACTTTACCTCATTCTATTCTTAAAATAAAATTAACATGTCCTAAAAAATGCTATTAAACTTCACAAATCATTAAAAATGCAGACCAAATCAGGCTTATATACTTTATACTTAATAAAATAAATGTCTAATCATAAATTCACAAACAGTTTCCCTAATGAGTTTCTTCAAGTTAAAAGTCTTTTTTTTTTTTTTTTTTTTGGCTTGCTTGTGTACAGTACAGAACATGTGTGTTTACACAGGCTGAACTGTCAACTTCCTGTCTTCCAGACACGCTGTTGCACAGTCATGTGATCAATTTCATTGGCTCTTATGACATCACATTGTTTAAAAATGGCTGCTAAAAACAATTGATTAGGAAAATGGCAATATGAATTAATTCCGTAGGACCCTGGTATGTGTTTATGAAAACAATCATCTTTTTCAGATACATATAAATAATTGGAAACTTCAATTAAAATTGTGATATACTTAGAAATTTAGAAAACATTTGGTTTTAAACTTTGGATCTGCTATGATCGATTTTATTTATCCTTTACACAGGTGTTCTAAACAATGTAAGTTAGCAAAAGTGACAAAAAAAGTTTGGACCCCTGGTCATGATAAATGTCTTTAACGGTCATTTTTTGAGAAACATGTTGGGTTTTAATTTGCTAAAATATATCTGAATTTAAATTAAGCATCAGAATGGATTAAAATTCATCATAACTCTTCAGTAAGACAAACTTGAGACAGAAATAACTGATGTAAAGCAGAAAGTCCATTGGATAAAACTGAACACGTGATCGAGGTGCGTCATTACAATTTGAACTGTGAACCCGCCATAAACAAAATCATGGTTGATTGCTCAACGTGTTTGCTGTATTAATTTAAACGTTTACCGTCATATGTATAAAGAAAATAGAGATCAGCAATTAACCTACGTGGTGAAGTCAAATTCCAAGGGAAAACTATACAGCCCTCTAACATTTACAAGATCGGTGAGTAAGTAATTTATTACGTAGATTGATCATATTCTGCTTCATAATGAAGTCTAACACACATGTGTAATACATAAGTATATACTTTGATCATCATTGATAGTTTTCAGCTTCATAAGTCCAATACACATTTATATTTATAATACATAAATATACTGGTATGCGAGCAGTATCCGTGATTTTTTAGCGGTTTTATTTCATTTCTGCTGTAAATGTGTTAAACGAATAAAAATAGTTTGCAAAAATAAACAGGTAGGTTCGATGTCCATCTGACACAAACATATCGAATTCTTACGTCACTCGTGTACTAAGAGGCAGAGGCCCCAAAAGGGGCATTCCATGTTGCTATTTTGGGTCACAACTGAAGCAGTATCCGTGATTTTCGTTTTTGATGTCGTCGCGCATATATTTTGTCGGTTTTATCTAAATTTTCGCATTAATGATACTCTTTTAAGACGTATAGTCTTATTTAACCAGTTTAGATAAAAAATATTATTTTTATTACGATCATTTAAATAATCTAAATCAAGTGGTAGGCCTGCCGGCAGACGGAATCGTTCGATAGGCTATTTGAAATCAATGTTTGATTATTTATTTCTTTTCTTATGCATTTGTTTTTATTATTAGGACTTTCTGCCTACAGGCAGAAAGTCATATTGGGTTTGTACTGTTTTTTTATTATTCTTCTTCTTCTTATTCTTTTTTTCTTCCTCTTATATTTGTGTTAATTTCGAGGTGTTGCCACTGACTCAGAACAATGAAAATTTTATGGCTTATATTTCAAACCATGAGCTTTCAGATGCAATGAATTTTATATTCATACGACGTCATATTACGTCAGATGTGACGTCAGGTGAAAAAGTTTGTACGCGGTCTACAGCCATTACTTCTGGACCGACTTTCATCAAAATTTCACAGAATGTGTATGTTAGGTTCTAGTTGTGCATCCCTGTGTCCGTTTGTCAAAATTCGAAAAGTCCATGGTTCTATAGCGAATCCAAGATTCGAACCAAGGTCGTAAATTTTTAAAGGCTTATAAAATCTGTCCTATTTAAGATAAAAAACATATTTATGAAAATAAATTTCATATGACGTCACGTGACGTCATTATATGATAATGTATTTCTAATATTAACAAGAATATTTCTATATGTTGAAATTGTCGAAGGGCAATGAAAATTTAATGACACATGCTTCAAAGGCTGAATTTTTGATTTCTATAATCTTCATATGCCTATGACGTCATATGACGTCACACTTGAAATATGCAACAAAAGTTTGTACGCGGTCTACAGCCATTGTTTATGAACCGATTTTCATCAAATTTTCACAGATTGTGTATATTAAGTTCTAGTTGTGCATCTCGGTGTCCGTTTTTTCAAAATTCGAAAAGTCCATGGTTCTATAGCGAATTCAAGATTCGAACCAAGGTCGTAAATTTTTAAATGCTTATAAAATCGGATTTATTTGAGATAGAAAAGTGATATTGGGTCAGTGTATAGGCCTCTGGGAGTCTTAAACATTTTGTGAAAATAAACGTCACATGACGTCACTTGACGTCATTATATGATAATGTATTTCTAATATTAATAAGAGTATTTCTATATGTTGAAATTGTCGAAGTGCAATGAAAATTTAATGACAAATGATTCAGATGCTGAAATTTCGATTTCAATGATTTTCAGAAGCCTATGACGTCATATGACGTCACACTTGGCAATTTGCTACAAAAGTTTGTACACGGTCCAGAGCCATTATTAATGGGCCGATTTTTATCAAATTTTCACAGAATGTGTATATTACGTTCTTATTGTGTATACCTGTGTCCGTTTTTCAAAATTCAAAAAGTCCAAGCATCTATGGCGGATCCAAGATTCGAACCAAGGACGTCAATTTTTAAATGCTTATAAAAACTGTCCTATTTGAGATAGAAAGTTGAAATTTTGTCAGTTAGTAGGTCTCTGGGTGTCTAACAATTATGTGAAAATAAACGTCATATGACGTCACGTGACGTCATTTTTTATCATTATTATTCTTTTCTTCTTCCTAACTAAACGCTTATTATAATATGTTGCAATAGTCCTAGGACCATGAAATTTTTATGGGTTATTAGTGATGTGAGGAAATTTTGTTTTCAATGATTGTCAGCAGCCTATGACGTCACATGACGATACAGCTAAAAATAGTGAAAAATGGTGTTTGCGCTCTACAGCCGTCATTTTTAGTCGGATTTTCTTCAAATTTTCACAGATGGTACATCTTGAAACTAAGGTGTGAATGTTTGTCAGCTAACCGAAATTCCGAAAGGCCGATGTTCTGTGGCTTAAATAAGATTCGAACATAGGACCGAAAATTTCATTTTAGGATTAAAGAGCTTCAGGATGAGATAGAAAGTTGAAACTTACACAGTTTGCAGTTTTGCAGAATTTCTACATATATTTTGAGTCGTGACGTCATATGACGTCATGTGACGTCATAGGCATACTTCTTAATTTTCATTTTAGGGCAATGATTTCGACATGATGCCAGTTGTTCAAAATAATGAAAATTTCAGAGTCACGAGAGTAAAGTATTCGCTTTTTAACAAAAGCATCTTCAGTACCCTATGACGCCATATGACGTCACAGCTAAAAATAGTGAAAAATGGTGTTCGCGCTCTACAGCCGTCATTTATGGTCGGATTTTCTTCAAATTTTCACAGATGGTACATCTTGAATCAAAGGTGTGTATATCCTGTCAGCTAACCAAAATTCCGAAAGACCGAAGTTCTGTGGCTTAAATAAGATTCGAACATAGGACCGAAAATTTCATTTTATGATTAAAGAGCTTCAGGATGAGATAGAAAGTTGAAACTTACACAGTTTGCAGTTCTGCAGAATTTCTACATATATTTTGAGTCGTGACGTCATATGACGTCATGTGACGTCATAGGCATACTTCTTAATTTTCATTTTAGGGCAATAATTTTGACATGATGCCAGTTGTTCAGAATAATGAAAATTTCAGAGTTATGACAGTAATGTATGCGCTTTTGAAAAAAAACATCTTCAGCACCCTATGACGTCACATGACGTCACAGCTAAAAATAGTGAAAAATGGTGTTCGCGCTCTACAGCCGTCATTTATGGTCGGATTTTCTTCAAATGTTCACAGATGGTACTTGTCTAAACTAAGGTGTGCATATCCTGTCAGCTAACCGAAATTCCGAAAGACCAAAGTTCTGTGGCTTAAATAAGATTCGAACATAGGACCGAAAATTTCATTTTAGGATTAAAGAGCTTCAGGATGAGATAGAAAGTTGAAACTAGCACAGTTTGCAGTTCTGCAGAATTTCTACATATATTTTGAGTCTTGACGTCATATGACGTCATGTGACGTCATAAGCATACTTCTTAATTTTCATTTTAAGGCAATGATTTTGACCTGATGCCAGTTGTTCAGAATAATGAAAATTTCAGAGTTACGACAGTAAAGTATGCGCTTTTGAACAAAAGAATTTTCAGCACCCTGTGACGTCATGTGACGTCAAAGCTAAAAGAAGTCCATACGAAAAAAAAAAAAATAATAAGTAAAAGGTAGAGAATTTAATATATAGTCTTTCTAACGGAATAAATCTTAATATTTTCCAATTTTAGCAGAAAGTCCTATCATTCGTATCAACGAATGAAATCTAGTTATTATTATTATCATATAGATATTAATTATTTTCAGATTTTTTTTTTCAATCAAAATGATCGTAGATCAAGGCACTGTTTTACAGGAGAGAATAATGGGGCGCAATTGAAAAAGGCACACGCTTACTGATGGCGTGAGAATTTTTTTTTATTTTTTTTTATTTCTATAATTTACTGTGAAGATAATTATATATCAGGAATTTTTCACGAAGAGAACACAAGAATTTTCAAATACATTTACGCTGAAACAGATTCAGCTGACAACCATGCAGACAGAAATATAAAGGTTTGGTTGATCAGAGATTTATTTTGACCAGTTCATCGTGAAGTTGCACAAACATTATCAGCTTCTTTTCAAATATTTAAGCTACATAGCACGAAGCTACAATATATAAATCTAGGTATTTACATCTCTAATTAAAATATCGGGTTAGGAGGTAAAATTTAAATGAATAGGGCCGTTTCTTTATAGTGGAAACCACGACTTGTTAAGGTATTCGGCCGCTTATGGCTATACATACATATCATTACGATTAAATTAAATTTGGTTGTATCCACCACCATAGCATCTAGTCAGTTTATGGCAAATTATATAGATCGTAACCTATTTTTTTTTACATCCCTTAACCAAGAAAATGTTTATCTTTCCAAAGTCAATATTTCGTAATGTTTTAATGTTGATTTTTCGCATATCCCCTACTGGTTTGTATCAGCAACCATATTACATTTATGTTCTTGAACATTTGTTCTACCAACTTGAATAAATTTACGTCATTTCTGAAGTAAGACCGATGGACAGAAAAAATGCAAAGTAAAGTCGAGTTAAAATAATCCTTAGTGGCAAAGAGCGCACTTACACTTGTTTGAATTTTATTTGTAATCATATTAATATCAGTCTTACAAACACTTCGGAAACATAATGTAATAAATCTATTATGTTGCGTTGTTGTTTTACCGTATTGACAGAAATTTAAATTACGGTTGGTTAAACTAGGACATCGAAGCTACGTGCGCACGCGACGTAAATACATTTAAACATCCCTTTATACAGGATTAAACACTGCTCTTTATGGCAAAAAAAAAGATCATGAACAAAACGACAACAAACAGTGATTATGGTTTAAAATTTCGTGATATTTTAATGTTCCCGTCCGTCAGTGCAAACTGCCAGTCTAAAACCAGATGGTTGCCGAATCGATAACTGACATGTTCCTTGTCGGTTAAAAACGTAATTTCGGCGGTCAGCACATTTTCTTCTTAATTCACTGAATTAAATATATTATATACTAGATGGTGTGAGTATGGCCAATAGAGTCAAAAATACTACTACTGATACGAACTACTACTCAAAACTGTGTTTGTAACGTGTACAACTGGTACAAGTTTATAAGGCATGACCAGCAGGTATCGACTTATAACATATGAATATTTCACCACATTACCTTAACAAAAGTCAACACGTTTGTTTCTTTTCACAATACTTTGCCTCGATAACTAAGGATAAAAACAATAACAAAACTGCAGACATTTTTTTGATTTACAAAAGCTACAAATTTGTGAATTTTATTTCAGAATTCCTAAAGAAAGATGTGTAACAAGTGATGCAAGTCCAGCTTAACATGTACACTCTTGGACTCTTGGCTTAAAGCCTTCTGAAGCAGGTATATATGTAATTCCTCATTATGACTCCATCTTTTATTTTGAAGTTAATCAAATCAACCTGATGAAATTTTATGTCAGCTTATAAATTATGTTTCTACCTATTGTGATAGATGACTGACATTTATTGTCCAAATCATACAATTTGAATTTCACAAACATATAACCGAATCTTTTAGTTCTTAAGTATTATTTTCTGAAAATGATTGACTAATGGTGATTATTTGACATTGCATGAGGGTTGTGTTTTTTTGTTGTTGTTTTTTATCCATTTACAAAACAATTGTGCATTGATTCTCTTGCCTATAAGACCAGTTTCTAGCTATAATGAGCCATCATTGACTGTTTTGTTTTTTTATGTTTATTTCTTGATTTCAGATAAACTGTCCTGTAAGATAACTTAAAAGGAATGACCTCTCAAACAACATGAGTCCCGCTGCCACATCACAGCTGCCCTTGTCACAGATGACGTAAGAGCAGCCGCCCCTGCTACAGACCTTAAGGCCGATCACATCACAGAAGCCCCTGTCGAAAACCTCATCACTACAGCCCTTGTTACAAGCCATATTACACCTGCACCCCTGTCACAGACTAGTACACTGCTATTTGAGGTAAAAAGCAAGGAGGTCATCATAAATTCCTTGAATTTTAATTTTCCAAGATTTAAATATCTGTGTATTTGTTTTCTTTTTCTCTTTGACTCGCTATCATAGTCAAGGTCATCAGCGTCTCCTAGCACTATAACCATAGCTCATTATTAGAAAATTGTTCGAAGTATTAGAATGAAACTAAATTAAGGTCACTGGTCCACCATCTCTCATTTTCTGAATGCTGGCTACTTCTTCCATAATTAAAAACTGTCAAATGAATTCATCTGAAAGCAGACACCATTAGTGTTACTGCTAGTAATTGATCAGTATGTTGCAGAAGAGAATACATGATCTTGAGTCATAGGTAGTACATAAATATTAATAAAGTGTACCTATTTGAGTCCAGATTATTTTGTAACATTCTTTTGACTACCCTAAGGGTATGATTGATTAAATAGTTGATTACAATTTAAAAATTTAAGTACATGCACATTACTTGATTTGACATGTTACTTTAGTGGCATGTGTCTGTTTGATCCATTTTTGAACAGATGAAATCTGACTACAACAGATTCTATCATCCATCAACAAATGAACAATCATCTACTAGAGGTCAGGTTACTGGAAGTGAAGATCTGTACAGTGTCCATACTTTATGTAAGTACTTGTTGCATACATACTTCATCAATGAAATAACTAGAATGTCCCATAGTGTGCTTCTGTGTATGCTTAGGTTTTATCCATTTTTTTTTATGCCTATAACTCATATGCAGGTGTGTGTGTGTGTTGGAGGGGGGGGGGGTCTTTAGATTTTAAGTCTGTGTCCGTCCATCACACCTCAGGTTTGCCTTTGCTTTTTTTTTTTTAAGATGGTATCACATCTTCATGAAATTTTTTACAAATGAACATCTTGATATGAACTATTTAATTTTCAAATGCTTTTGGCTGTGACATATATTAAACAGTTGAATGAACATGGTGAAATAAGTTGTTCTGCTTCAGGTTTAACTTTGTGTTTAAGCTTCTTTTTTTTTTTTTGATGTAGATGAATTCACATCATCATGAAACTTGATACAAAATGTACATCAAGATAATAAGCTTTTAAATACACAGGCAAATACTATGTTGTGACCAACATTATGCAAGTGTGGCATCAATGTTGCAGAGACACATTTTCTTGTTGTCAAATGAATTTTTGTTTGTTGAAATTTAAGAAACCTGATCATATTATATGTGTTAGACAAATATACTACTTATCTTTTGAGCTAATGTAAGCTTTTCCTTATCCTTCAGGACTGACTGTCAGAAGCAGTACAATATGAGTATCGACTACCCAAGGCTACTTTAAAACTTGAAATATAAGTAGATGGTGAGATTGGGAAATGCAGAAACCAGGAACTGTAACTTTTACCGAGACCAATTTTTGAATTAGCATGTCTGTTTCAAAGAAAAAGTCAAAAAAATTTAAAAATTAATTTGTTATCATGACAAGGTGCATTTTTTAACCAATGGGCATTATTCTGAAAGCTATATTTTCTGAGTTACGCCCCTTTTAAACTAAGAATTTAGGTCAGAATTGCTTAATAAGTAGAAAGTCTTGAAAACTTTGTCAACACAAAACTTGGAAGGCTTGATAATCATGACAAGGTGCAATTGTAAAACAAGGGGCATTATTCTGAAAGCAAAATGTTTGGAGTTATGCCCCTTTTTAACTTAGAAATTTTATTGAAATTGTATGTTCAAAGCAATTACATTTCTTCTACACTGTGTAATTTTTTTTTCTTTTTTACTCTTTACACCTTATGGTCTTCTTACTTGAAATCGCAAATATGGGCCTCTTTTGTTGACATGTAAAACAGACAAGCATTTGTGCCACTCTGCTGAGCTCTAGTTTGATATTACAATGAATTTAAGTCCAGAGAATAATTTTTTACTACATACTTGAAAACTATTCTAAGGCTTTGACTTTGAATTTCATATATAAGAAGACAGCAACTGTGAAAGTGCAGAAACTAAATTTCTTAACTTTACAGTACCTCGTCCAATTTTGTATTATTTCCCTTGATTTCATATCAAAATAACTCCAACTATCCGAGGTAATGAATTTGAAAATTAAATTAAAAAGAGATTGTGAGTTGCAGTAGTGATTAAAAATAGATTGTGAGTTGCAGTAGTGTAATTATAATCAGGGTTACTTTTTAATTGTCTCCCTTTAGTTGTTTTTTTTACACTTCTTGTGAACAGAACAAATTTTTAAAAAAATGACACATATATCTTTTTTTCTTCTCAGTCCTTTTTCTGTATAATCTTTAGATTTATTTAGCCATATTTTTTGTAAATTATTTACACATTTTTTTACCCATATACACACACCTTATGCTGAGTTAGTTTATTTTTAAAATATTGAAGATATTTCACAGGACCTTTTTTTCCTTCCTTTTTTTACCTTTTATTAAAGCTTCTATTTGAAAATAAAACAGTTTATTTAAATAAATTGTGTTTAAAAATGGTTATCTTTAAAACTTATAAATGTGTTAAATAAAAATGAATTATTATACATGTAAATTGTTTATGTACTTTTAAACCTTTATACAAGAAATAACATCATGATATAAAATAATTCTTTCTTTACAAATGCATCTTTTCTGCATTTTAAATACCTATTTTTGTGCTGAAAAAAGTGTGTTTTTTTCTGCAAAATAAATGCCTTCTTTTGCTGAAAGAAGTGTGTTTTTGAAGCAAATTAATTTTATTTTTCTGACTCAAAAACATCTTTTGAAGGCAGAAAAAATATGCTTCTGATAAAGAAAAAATAAATTTTTACCACAGAAAATAAGTGAAGTAAAAGATGCACTTATTAGGACAGAAAACATACTTTTACCGCAGTTATAACACACTAAAGTGCGTTTTTAGTGTATTTTATCTGATCAAAAAAATACACTTTCAACACAGTTAAAAACGAACTTAACTGTGTTTTAAGTGTATTAAATCTGACCAAAAAACACACTTTTAACGCAGTTAAAACGCACTTAAGTGTGTTTTTAGTGTATTTTATCTGACCAAAAAACACACTTTTAACGCAGTTAAAACGCACTTAAGTGCGTTTTTAGTGTATTTTATATGATCAAAAAACACGCTTTCACCACAGTAAAAACGAACTTAAGTGCGTTTTTAGTGTATTTTATCTGACCAAAAAACACACTTTTAACGCAGTAAAAACGCACTTAAGTGCGTTTTTAGTGTATTTTATCTGATAAAAAACACTTTCACCACAGTAAAAACGAACTTAAGTGCGTTTTATGTGTATATTTTTATCTTCATGAAAAAACACACTTTTACCACAGAAAAAACACACTTAAGTTCGTTTAAAGTGAATTTTTCCAGATAAAAAATGCACTTCTGAACAGAAAAAACACACTTTTTGTTCATTTTTATTCACTTTAAACGCAGTCGGTAAGAAAAAACGCACTTAAAACGCGGTGCCAATACCGCAGCGTTTTACACGGATAAAACGCGCATAAAACGCGCGTTAAATGCACGTTTTCCACACTTATTTGAGAAGGGAATTATGACCACTACCATGGACATTGAACAAATTTTAAAACCAGGGAGAACTTGCAGAGCTGTATGAGTTCTATGTTTCTATGAGCTCTGTGGAAATGATGTGATCGTAGCATTATTGCTTTACCCACTAGGTTCATGTTTCTGAATGCTTAGTAAATCTCATATGATTGCTCATGTTGCTAGATCTTATTATGCTGTAATTGAAAGAATGTCAGAAAAGGAAGTAATCTATCTGGTTCTGTGGGAACAAAACGGCCTTAATAAAGTCAGAATTGATAATCAGTTCAAGGGCTGACTGCTAAAACTCTTTATTGCATAAAGAAACAGATGGAGAGTGAACAGCTTTTTGGACAGCCCTCACATTGTTCCTAAGTACGAGTCTTTTGTTCTCTATCAAATTGGCCAAGATAAGATTTATTTTTAGCATGGGTCAAGTGCATAAACATTGTTGTACATGTACATTTTAGTGTGCCTTAATAAACGATAACAGTTGTGTACATGTACTTAGTTAGTCTAAACATCAAAACTTATTTATTTCACATGGATTGGGAAACATGTTCTTACAACTTATACTAATCTCTCTTGACCTGTTTGGCATAGGGATGTTAATTTTGGTTAATGTTTTTTTTTTCTTGTTTTTTTTTTAGAGAGAATCAGTATCTGGTCAGTTTTAGTTAGATATAAACATAATTATGTCCACAATTACTTGAACATGCTAAAAAAAAGTCCATATTAATATAACTAATGAGAGAAACCAGCTAAATAAGACTCAGGTGTTCATTCACAATGTAAAAGTATTGGTGTCTTACCTTTTACACTCTTTTGAATTAGTCAAAGTTTTATCACCATATTGTATCCCTGTAAAATAAAAAAGGAGCTTCTGTAAAATCAATAATTTTTGTTGACATTAAATTTTGTTGATTATGTACCAAATGGAATTTTGTGGGTACATTTTTTGGTGGATCTATGTTTTAGAAAATGTGAGGTCTATATAAGAGACAGTTTTCGTGGGGATTAATATTCGTGGATAAAACCCTTCACAAAATCGATGAAAATAAGTGTCCCACGAAAATTAATGATTTTACTGTATATGATTACACAAATCTGTTACATCGTGTACTAGTCTCACATTACGTGAACTCATGTTACAATACAGGGGTATTAATCATAGTTAATGATAGTTCTAGTTTATATTCTATTCATTAACATAATTATGTGAGTTTATTAGCATATAATTTTCCTAAGTCAAGAATAGCTACACACCCAAAGTCAGTAATGAGGCCCAATTGTCAGTCAGAAATATCATGAAATTCAAGATTCAAAAGATACCAATATTAGTTTGTATGTAAAAGCACTAACCTTCGACTGCTTATGTAAAAATTTCAACAACACTATTTTGCTCAATTTGAAGATATCAGACATTAAAATGTACCACTCATAAATTAGTTTTTTTGCTAATATACATACATTATCATGGTGTTAGTATGGGATTTCGACAATTATAACCAGCTAAATACTTATTTGAATGTAATTTAGTATATGTTTGGGAAGATTAGTATTCAATACAGTATTTGTATAAGTTTTTTGTGGAACTATTGTGGTTTATGTCACCGGGACAATGCCATAAAAAAGCAATAACTTTGAAACGATTTTATCTTTCAACATGTTTTACATTGTGTTCTATATATTTTATTTGCAAAACATGTGTAACACTTTCACAATTGTTTAACTGATAACACTATGCTCTTTCAAGTTATTTGACTCAAAAAACGCAAATATCTTAACACATTGTTATCAGCTAAACTAATTAAACCACAAATGATAACATTGGTACTGAAGTCACGTATGTATTAATATGAAAACCTAACCCTAGTACTATCACTAACCCTAGCACTAACCCTTACACTTGCACTCTCTCTAACCCTACCTGACGATATCATCAACGTGGTCCATAGATATACAGTCAAACTTGTCCAAGCGACCACGTCTATTAAGCAACATGTTGTCTTAAACGACCATTTTATTTACCCCCGAAAATATTTACTCTATATTTCTTATTTATTAAGCGACTTTTGTCTTAAACGACTAGCGACCACTAATTATCATTTCGAGTCTACTAAAATAGGCACGCATTAAGCGACCCTGTCCCACCTTTAGCCCCAGGGAATTATGGACTGACCAGGTGTGTACCATATTTTCCGCTTGAATGATTCACCCTGAGTCCCCCTGGGTTGCTGCAAAGGACCTGTTAATGACCCCATTGTTTGTGTTACTTGGGGGTTTTCACGCGTTTGCTAAATATAGTTTTGTTATTCGCAACAATAAGACAATAGAAAAGGACTCCTTAAACGCCGAGAGTAACCGCATCTTTTTTCATCCGGGGCTATCAAAGGCGCCGCTTTGAATCATTAGGAAAACTGTTTCAATTTGGAAAACAGGAAGATTTTTAATTAGAAAACAGTATTAATCAGCTAATAATGGAGAAAAAAGAATTAATATCTAGATTAATCTTCAAAGTTATCGCTCAGTATCGCATTTGTAATCAACGCATCAACATGTCGAAACGAAAAGTGCTAACTTTACAGGAACGGATTAATGTGATTGAACTGTCAAAAAGTAAAAGTGCACGGAAAATCACGGAGGAATTGGGAGAGAGAGATTCACCTAAGTGAATATTTCAACAACAATAGCAAAAACAAACAAATCATGCAAACATACATATTATACATGTATAAATGAGCAAATTTAGATTGGAGAGAGAGAAAATTCACGTATAAAAAAATAATACAATATATATACTACCACTAAAATTTATCAATTTTATTAAAAGAACACATTTCATTCACATGCAAACACATTTACACATACAATATACATGGATAATGAGATACCATTATTTTCACACTGTCGTGAAATAAAAAATGACATATTTTATTAAGAGACCGTTTTATTAAGAGACCACTTTTATAAAATCCCAAGGGTGGTCTCGTAATACAAGTTTGACTGTATTTGACATTTTAAGCAATATTGTTCTGTTTCACTAACTTCCATGATAGAAATAAAAAAAGAGTTTTCTAGTAGAATATAACAACTTCTTATGAAACAAATAACAAAAAATCTAAAACTAACTTTGCAAAAAGAGTTACATCACGGACAAATCAACTTTTAAAATGTTAAATGTGTTTCGGTAACGTATTTACCGTTTTTGACGGAAGAACATAAACCGCCGGTGTGTAGTCAATGAATCACGAAAAACTTACATAAGCAACTTTAGAATATAACAATATTAAAAGACACTTTAACAGCTTTTAAACCAAACACCATCATCATGGTGTGTATACGTAGTGTTGTATTTCGTATGTATTCCAACATTAACATTAAGCTCTGGCAGCAAACAGTTCTTTTATAAGCAGTTCTTCAGTTTCACCTAGCTGGAACAACCGTTTCAATTTGCCAGTAGGTGACAATGACTGCACCCTACAAAGAACATCTTCCTTACTTAGCCAAAGAGAATCTACTGGGTATGGCCATTTGAAAAATAGTTTTGCTTTTGTCATAAAGCTTATCTCATATTCATGATCCTCCTGAGTAATGATTTTCCCTAGATACCGCAGCGACATAGTCTCCAATTTTATACTTGATTGTTGACTGGTGGCATAGCGATAAATCAGTTGGTAGTGTCTGGAGGGAAGTCTCGTGTTCCTTACGTTTAGGTGACGCTCTGCTAGTATTGACTGCCACACTTTCAACCTTACTTGAAGTGCCGAGTTCAACAACTGATTCAACTTGTTTACCCTGTACTTCTACATTTTGCACTTTCCATGTATTGCAGAAATCTCCCTTTAAGCAGGTCCTGCAATAACATGAGGTTTCTCTGGTCATGATGCGGTTTTCACTGACCATTCCTACAGCGTGCAATTTCATCGTACCTTTAACTGGTTTTGGACCGACTGCTGTCATTGCTTCTTGTTTCTTCGCGGTTTCGCCTTTGGACACAAATATGAATCTGACACCTTTAAGGGTTGACTTAAGGCCCCAGGCAAAGAAGCTCCCTGCATCTTGGATCAGAGCATGTCCTTGTAGAACTGCTTCATCAGCCATCCTTTTGACAGTTCCACCGAGACCATCACACGGTCCCTTGCCATGTCCGCACTCGAAGTAGTTCCACCGAGCACCAACGCCATAGAGAACTTTGTGATTAGCCACAGTGTGAAAGATAAACCGATTCCGATATTGGCTGGACGGGGAGTCGGTCCAGTAGTGCACTGTTTTCAGGTCAGGTTTCAGTGCCTTGAGTAGTGGCATTAACCTGTCAATGAAAGCTATTACACTGCTTGAGTAGTGGCATTAACCTGTCAATGAAAGCTATTACACTGCTTGAGTAGTGGCATTAACCTGTCAATGAAAGCTATTACACTGCTTGAGTAGTGGCATTAACCTGTCAATGAAAGCTATTACACTGCTTGAGTAGTGGCATTAACCTGTCAATGAAAGCTATTACACTGCTTGAGTAGTGGCATTAACCTGTCAATGAAAGCTATTACACTGCTTGAGTAGTGGCATTAACCTGTCAATGAAAGCTATTACACTGCTTGAGTAGTGGCATTAACCTGTCAATGAAAGCTATTACACTGCTTGAGTAGTGGCATTAACCTGTCAATGAAAGCTATTACACTGCTTGAGTAGTGGCATTAACCTGTCAATGAAAGCTATTACACTGCTTGAGTAGTGGCATTAACCTGTCAATGAAAGCTATTACACTGCTTGAGTAGTGGCATTAACCTGTCAATGAAAGCTATTACACTGCTTGAGGAGTGGCATTAACCTGTCAATGAAAGCTATTACACTGCTTGAGGAGTGGGAAAGTTCGTCACTGACAACTACAAAACTTTGGTGCTTGAGTTCGTTGTCTGACATATAATAAGCTACTACTGGGTGTATTGTAACAGTACTTTGGTTCCAGTAAGCTGTTTGCACTTCGTTAAGCGTTCTACATGCGAAGTTTTCGGCAAAATCCATTTGCACCATTAATTCATCATCTCCCAGATTTTCCTTCAACTCTTTCACTTGCTTATATTGTTCACGCACTCGGTTAACATGTTCAGCAAATGATTTTACTTGGGTTTTAAGCTGTTCTCGGAACTAGCTGCGTCAGCATCTTCTGATACTACTTTCATCCTCATCTTTCCATCGTCTTCTACCTTTTTCCACACTTTAAATGAAACCTTCATAGGGGCTTCTTTCATCATGTCATCTATTTCATCACTCCTCAAGATCAGATGCTCTGGATTCTGGGACAGCTTGATGCCAACATTTCTCATAGCTTGCACTTTCAGCGCCATGTTTTGATGATGTATACATTGGCATGTGTTCCGGGAGATGAACGACGTCAGTAATACATTCTTCGGGCGTAACCTTTGGAAAGTAGAAAGAGATATATCAGCTTCAGGGTGTTCAGATAGAAATTTAATGTACAAATTTCTCATGTAATCGGTCAAAACTCTTGTCTGTTGTTTCTCT
The DNA here is from genome assembly GCA_021229015.1 of Solen grandis. Lineage (NCBI taxonomy): Eukaryota > Metazoa > Mollusca > Bivalvia > Adapedonta > Solenidae > Solen > Solen grandis. The sequence continues at coordinate 37,171,403 of CM037786.1, forward strand.
CCTGAATCCATCTTCTTAACATCGGCTTTCCCAGGTTGTGAGCAACTATTGTCTTCCCGGTTAAGAAATTCGGCTACCATATCCTGTAAAAGCTTGGCCTTAGACAGTCTTTTCTCAAGCTGTACTACTGTAACCAAATTCTTGTCTACTACCTTTGACATTCTCTTCCTGGATAGGCCTGTTACTTGTTGTAGACTCTTCAGACATCTGTACTTTCTCGCTATTCTCCCAGCCACTACACTATGTAAAACCTGACGTTTTTTTGTTGATGTTGATTATTTGCAGCTTTTATTTCAGAAAGGACAACATTGCTTAACATCAGCTTACGCCTTATTTTCTGGTGACATCGAGGCGTGAGATTTAATTCTTCAATTTCCTGGAGTGTTTGCTTTTCAGGCGTAAGAATCTTATGTTCAGCTTTCTTTAACTTATTTATTCTGGCTGTAAGTCTGTTTAATTGCCTTTGCTTGGACTTCAACTTCATTTTCAGTGTTTCAGTGACATGCTTCATTTGTCTTAACTGTTTGTTTTTCAGAGCTAAAACTGTCTTTCTAGACTTCCGTCCCTTTGACTTGTTTACATTTGGAAGTCGAACAATTGGCCTACTTTCAATCGGCTCTTCGTCGTTTGGGTTGTTTGAGGGTGATAGCGAGAGTTCGGTTTCATACCCGCTTGTCTCATGCACAGGTGTGGCCATGTTCTCATTTGCGTTTTTCTTGCGAAGTCTACAAAGTCGATTTCTAAGTTTGTTTTTTCTGTTCCTTTCCTCTAGTTTTGATTTTGAAAGATGATTGGCTGGTGTATAATATTGACGCTGACGTATGCGTTCTTTTTCCAAGAATGTCTGGTCCTTTGCCTTTTGCCTTTCCCTGTAGGCTTTCTGTATTTCTCGTCTCGTCTTTGCCATCAGAAGAAAAGAAGCAACGTCACGTTTGTATCGATACATACATTACATGTATTCTTATATCCCTACTGGGAGTTAAATGCAGCATAAAGCATTGTAAAACCAAATTTAAACCAATGGCATATCGGGTAAACGAAAATGCGTAAATTTAATTGTTTTTAATAACATAGTTTCAATATTGCAAAAAGAAAAGTGGCAAAGACAAAATATTAAAAGTCAAATTTACATTAATGACAATAGGTAATCTTTTTAATGTGTTTTAATCACCACAATGAAACATAAAAGCTTTCTGTCAAATTTAAAAGTATGTACCGATGAATTTACATGTGCACATTTTAGTCTGACTGCATTTCTTTAGACAAATGCACCTGTACAATACAATCATAATGTCATTGGAGTACAACAGAAATGTGAAGTTAAAGAACACCAAGAAAACGCATGATATATGCTTACCTCTCTTAAGGCACCTCATTCAGTTTTTTCATAACAACATTCCTGCACTTCATCAGCCGTTACAAACACGTGATCGTTGTGACGTGTTATGACGTAAAAATAGCACCATCAAAACTAGAAATTATGTAAAGCCAAATACAAAAGAAACTATTTTTGATAGTTTCGAATCTTCATGTATCGTATGTATCGATAACGTATGTATCATTTCGAGGTATATGGAGTTAAAATCAAACGACTAAAACGAATGGCAACAAACATGGGCTATGATTTTAGTTAAACTTGTTTTGTATTATGTCTTCATGGATTATTTATGGCTTAATTTCCGATTTGGTGAATCAAAACGTTTGTCAACATATGTATCGGTCAAAATGGAACCATGCTATGCCGGCCATGCAAATCGGTGTGAGTCGAAGTAAAAAAATTTCAGTATGTTTTTTGTTATATTTTTTTGTATAAAAAACATATTTACATGTAAAAATACCTTAAACATCACAAACAAATATATTAATGTATACAATTTATGCAAAATTCTCGCCGCGTAACGTGTGTATCATTTAACGAGAGACACATCATATACAAGCAATGAAATCATGACCGGTTTTTACAAAAAAACAAAAGAAATTGGGTACATGTATCGAGAAAAAAAGTCTTAGGATATGTGTCGTGTTTTTTTATTATAACTGATTTGCTTAAACACGAGAATATTAACATGGAGACAGTAACGTATGTATTGTTTTGCGAAATTAGTCATCCTGTTTCTTTCGATAAAAGATTCACTTCACAACAAATGTTGTTTTGCAAGAACGAGTACGTGCCCATCCATCTACTGGAGGGTTAAAATCCCACTTTTTCATGAATACGGATGTTGTATTGACTGGAACATATGTTTGGGCCTCATTATTGACTTTGGGTGTACAGTATGTTATAAATGTAGAATTATACTCATTCTTGCCTTATCTACTTCATATAAACCAAGCTTGTTTTTTTTCTGCAGAGAAATAAGTACATGTTCAAAAAACTTTTTTACCAATTGACATTTATAAGAGAAATAAGTTGAATGGTATAGACTAAGACCAGAACCTATATTGTTATAATCATCATCATCATCATCCTCCTCTTTATGATAGTTAGCAGGGTGGCTTTTATTAAGCCTTTACTTCATGAATATTCATTTACAAATTTGCATAAATGTTTCTGAATTTTAGATGATAAAATTGAAAAGAATCTTTTTTTCTTTGCTGCTTAGTCTGTGTAAAATTTAAGCTACAATATATGAGAGCAAGCAGAAGAGACTCTAGTCCTGTTAATATTCCGTCGCTTTGTGATATTTTTTTAGTTGCGTCAAAGCGACGCTATATAAATAAATATAAATATATACTATTGTAATGCTTCATTTCACGCTGGTTAAATATCACACAGTTGAGACTCATTTTGTCGACATTGCAAGTCTCGACATTTAGTATATCTCGACATACTTTGAAGGTCTTGACTTTTTTCTCTATTAATATATATATAAAATCCATTCTTATCTCGACTTTTTATCTCGACATTTTTTATATGTCGACGTATTTCTTTGGCCCTGATGGGTTACTTCTCACTTGAAACTAAGTGTTTATCTTGACACGTTCTGAAATGCTCACAGAAATGTGAATATAAAGTATTACCAAAGTAAGTTTTCACACTTTTGTAGATTATGTCCCCAACCACTGCATTATATATATAGTGTCAATTACAACATTAAAATTAAAACTGTAATGTTTGAAATGAAACAGGTTAATGCTAGATGCAATCATACACGCTTAACAAAATCATATTAAGTGTGAACTATTTTTATGACCAGTGATCTAACGTCAACACCATTTTTGCAGTATATGTAGCGAGTATACCAAAAGAAACTTGCATCATCAACTTCAGTAAAACTCTTGTAAGGCTATTACATATAAGACACGATTTCTATTAGGCATATAGGGCCTTTATAGACAATTGTGTTAAATATATGTGCATTTTGTGAATGATAGCTTATATATAACCTCATGGTTCCAGGTACATTTAAATTATTCATATGTCAACATACTCATATCTCAACATAAAAATGATGATTATGTTGATGTCGAAATAAGGAGTCTTGACTGTACTTTACTGGAGGTTTCCATTTTTTAGCTCACCTGAGCACAACATGCTTAAGATAGGAAAGTCTGATCACCTTGTGTCCATCATCATCAAGTTACTGATAAAATATCAGCTCTGAAACAATTCAGTAGAAATTAATGAAACTTGACACGAATGACCCTTTACAAAAGTTAAAAAAATAAACTTGATCAATGCAGAACAAAAAAAAACAAAAAAAAACTTTAAAAATCTTCTCTGAAACCATTATGGTCAGAATTCAATTTCATTTGGCATGTATACAGTCACCTCATGACCTTCTACCATTATTGCTAAACTTAAGTTTATCACCTAGAAAATAAGGACCCTAGTGGTTGGCTAATTTTCTTATATACTATGTTCAGAAGAAATTTAAATTCTTCTCCTGTGAAACCAAGGTCAGAACCAATAGTCAGCTCTTTTAGGAGCTGTCAGATCTGGGTCTGCTCTGTTTGCCAATGTGTCAAAATGAGTATTTGAAGTAAAGGGTTATAAAGGAAATTCTTGCAAAGTCCAAAATGTGTACATTTTTCCAGAAATACTGTCTATTTATTATTTAGTCAAAATTTTCCCAGATTGATTGTTATAAATATTGATATTAGGCCAGCGTGAAAGCTCTAACAGTATATTTTTCTATGTGATATACAGCATGCTTTTACACAATCTCATTGAAATCAGATGCAGTATCAGTAAATGAATCTGACATCGTATAGAGGGTCATCTCAGATTGACCTTTGTATAAGCCAATCAAAGCGCCACCTACCAAATCGTTAGGTACAACCAGAGGAAGTAACCTCATCAATCTCACAATAGGGTAAAAAGATGTGTAAGTGGCCGGGTAGCTCATTTGGTAGAGCATTTGCACTGTAAGCAAAAGGCCCCAGGTTTGAGTCCCGGTCTAGCAGCACACTTTTCTCACCCAGTGACAAATGTTTTACCGAAGTCAGTTAGAAACACATTTTTTCATTGATTTAAAATCAAGCACTTGTTTATGCATATAAATTACTTTAAAAGGTCAATCGGAAGTGACCCCTAATGCAATATTGTCAGATCCTAATCATGTATTGTATAGGAGGGCATATTAGGTTATGATTTCAATGAGATTGGCTTTTACACTATCTTGTACTATTTTCAGCTTCTTGGGACAGAAACTAATACAGTGTACCTCAGTAGGGAATCAAGAACTTGTACAGTGTCCCATGCGAAGCTTTTACATTTTCATGGAATACAATGATATTCACCTGACCGGGATAAATGAAAACTTCAACAGAACGGTATCAAGCCCAAGTGTGAATATCTTTCCCAACGCTTCTATAGGTAATTGTAGGTGTTGTGTCTTAACCTTTTACGCCATGAATATTCATGTGCAAATTTATGACTTCATTAATATTAATTGATTGATCTTTAAATTGTTTATGAAGTAATGGATTTTTCTTTATCACAAATGACTGTGTACAAACTGAGCTACAAGATTGTATGAGCAAACAGAAGAGAACCTGATCAGACAGCTCCTATAGGAGCAGACTGATCTGGGTCTGCTCTGTTTGCCTATGCGTCAAATTGAGTCTATATGAAGTAAAGGGTTAATCTTGTTGAAGTCTTATCATTTTAGCATATGACAGTTTTTATCTCGTCTGTTTTTTTAAAGAAAAAGATACACACTATTGTCGTAACTCCGGCATCCGCGTTGTCGTCGTCGTAAGTAGTCGTCTGGAATCTTAACATTAGCCATAACTTCTCTATTATTCAATATACAACTTGCTAAAACTCTATAAAGGCTTGCAATTAATAGGGATAGACCATGATCACAATTTAATTATGGATAGATTACCTTAAGTGTAGGGAATTTGGGAATTAATAGTTTTTTATAGACGGAAATAAGGTCAGATGAAACAGTCAGATCTAGATATGTATGTGTGCAGATCATGCAGCTGCTTAAAAGTAACTGAACAGTCTTTGAAAGTCTTTGAAAACTGGAGAAAAAAGACACTAGTATCATGATTAGAAAAGGTTATGTCTAACTACCAATCCTGAAAAAAATGTACATGGATGGTTATTGTGTTTACAATAAAAGGGGTTAAATTGTTAAAATTATAATTGTTCAAAATCATCTTTTCAGATCTCAGCAGAATGTATGTTTCTTATTTCTATACCTGAAAAGACCAGCCTTGCTTTTAAATTCAGCTGATACCAGTATATATACTTTCTTTCAAAAATATTGTTATGCCCCGGAGATCTGTGATCAGAGGGGCATATTGTTTTGCCTTGTTTGTTTGTCAGCAACTTTAACATTGGCCTTAACTTGAAACCTGTACAAGGTATTAACTTAAAACTTATTAAGTTATATGAATAGAATGTGACTAGGAGAAGTGCAGTGACTAAGAACCATAACTCTTCCTGGTCCAGGTTTTGAATTTTGCCCTTTTTTATACGCCCGAAGGGCTGTATTATGTTATGCCGCTGGTCGTCCGTCCGTCTGTCCGTCCGTCCGTCTGTCCGTCCGTCCGTTAGCAATTTCGTGTCCGCTCTGTATCTTTTGAACCACTTAATATAAATGAAAACTATTTGGCAGAAGTATCACCCAGAGTGAGAGGATGTGCAGAACATAGGTTTCAGATGGCTAGGTTCAAGGTCAAGGTCACAATTCAAGGTCAAATATCTTAACTGGGCAAAGTAAGTATATTTGTGTCTCCGCTCTGTATCTTTTGACCTGCTGGATGTAAATGGAAACTATTTGGCAGAAGTATCACCCACAGTAAGAGGATGTGCAGAACATAGGTTTCAGATGGCTAGGTTCAAGGTCAAGGTCACAATTCAAGGTCAAATATCTTAACTGGAGCAAAGTAAGTATATTTGTGTCTGCTCTGTATCTTTTGACCCGCTGGATGTAAATGGAAACTATTTGGCAGAAGTATCACCCACAGTAAGAGGATGTGCAGAACATAGGTTTCAGATGGCTAGGTTCAAGGTCAAGGTCACAATTCAAGGTCAAATATCTTAACTGGTGCAAAATTAGTATTTTTGTGTCCGCTCTGTATCTTTTGACCTGCTGGATGTAAATGGAAACTATTTGGCAGAAGTATCACCCAAGTAGAGGATGTGCAGAACATAGTTTCAGATGGCTAGGTTCCCCGGAAAGGAAATTTAACCCAGATGAGAGGAAATAGCTTTCAGAGGTTTAAGGTCAAGGTCACAATTTAAGGTCAAATATCTTAACTGGTGTTATATATACATGTTTGTGCTTATCCTTTTTGTCTTAGGATATTCCCTGACAATACATACCTTCGGGCGTATATTGCCCCGCTGTCAGCGGAGCTCTTGTTTTCAATATTTGTCTGGAGCATAACTTGTAAACTATACATGGTATGGACTTCAAACTTTAAGTACAAGTATAAATAAATGGAGAAATTCGGAAATGCAGTGACCAAGAACCGTAAGTCTACCTGGACCGGTTTTTGTGTCACCTGCTGTAAGCAAAGGTGACATGTATGGATCACTTTTCCATCGTCTTTCTGTCCATCTGTCTGTCTGTCTTTCCATCACTCTTTTTCCACCACGCTTCAGCAGATGACACACATGCTCTAGAGAACACTCTTGATGAATTATTTGCTGTATTTTAATTTTATAATGAATTTCTGTCCAGAGCACAGCTCATTTACTGAGTTTGATTGTCCAGTATGTAACTTGTGAACTATTTAAGGTATTGATACTTCAAAAATAAATAGATAGCAAATAAGAGAAATGCAAGAACTAGGAACCTGAACTCTTATTATTATCTCCCTTGATTTTTTTTTTAATCAATTTTTGTCCAGTGTGTTTCTCTTTTACTATATGGAATGAACACTTGATATTCAACACATTCACTACACTTATAAATGCCTCTCAACTGACACCAATTATTTTACATGGGGCCTCTGTGGCCGAGAGGGTAAAGTCATTGACTTTAATACTCACTCAGCCCCTCACCATGTGCGTTCGAATCCCGGCAATGTCATTTGGATTTTCATGTGAGGAAGCCTTCCACCTGGCTTGCAGTAGGTCTTTAAAACTTACTTTAAAACATGATCAAAATTTTGACTAGGATAGACACCACTCGTTATTTTTAAGGCTTCAAATATACGCACTGTATTGTATAATACTGAGATATATATCTATAGTTTCACAAAATAAAATCGGGGCTTCATAAGAATCTCGCACAATGTCCAGTCCTATAACCAACATTCAATATCTTTTCATGTTGTTAAGCTGGGGTATTCATTGTGCTCTGTGACAGCTCTAGTCAATCTAGAGCTGTTACTTTAAGTATAAAGTCCATTCAACATCACAAATAAGTTTTTATTTTATAGAAATATTAAGTATCAATTTTTTTTTTAAATACACAAGACCCTTTAGTACAGTCAAGTTTGGGTTCAAATTTGACCTTGACCTTAGTGATATTGATTAAAGTATAGGACAGAGGCAGGTTTTTAAGGGCCATTTTACAAATGTTTGTGAGCTGATACTCAGAGAAAGAGAAAGAGAGAGAGGATATTTTTAGTGAAATTTTAGGAATAACTCTTGACTATTTGATATATTCAAGTGACTGCAGCTGTATACTGGTGTTTTTCCAATACACATAATTATATGCCCATGGTATCAGCTGTTCTAAATGATTAAATTATTGATAGTATGAACTAACTTATTGCAATATAAAGCAGATTTAAGTTCGGCATAAACATGTGTATTGCTGTGACTGCCCAATGCATATAAACAACAATGGACTCCCACTTTCAGTGAACTTAATTTTGACATCAAGCTTCTTTAGCGTGGCATACAACCAAGAAAATTCAATGGTCACCATTTTTTATTCTGAAGCCTGAATATTTTAAATTTGAGAGTATGTTGAAATAAATACATGTGAATGTGTTAATTACATATGTAGCATATAACCTCATCCACATAATCTTTTACAACTCAAGGGCCAGGTGTAAAACTATGTAACTACATAATTATATGTTAAGAAGCAGATACAACAGTTTTGCAGCAATCCCTCAATTACTGTCACATGTTATTCACATTAACCCTTTCCCTCATAGAGGAAACCATGAAAAGACCTATGCGAACAGCATAAAACCAGTTCAGCCTGCGAGTAACTCGCAGGCTGATCAGGTTTTATGCTGTTCGCTGCTCCTCAGTGGTCTGGAAATGAGGATTTTGTAATTAAATTTGGTAAGGTTTAACTGTGGTTTTCTGCAGATCAGGCTTTATGTGGTACCTATTGAGTGCGTCAAAATGTGTCTATATGAGGGGAAGGGTCAATACACTGTTAGTGATACACACTAATGCTGCGTTATAAGGAAAAGTCCTGCTCAACTGTGAACTGTATTTACAATGCTCTCTTCTTATTGTTCCAAATCGAGGGGTGAGAGTGAAAGTATGCTAAGTTCTTATATATTTATATGCACTTAGCATAGTTTTGCTCTCACCCCTCGATTAATGAAGAACATTCATGAGGTTTGAAATGTCTCAAACTGAAAAAAATATAAAAAAAATATTCGCACATATGAACAATAAGGGAAATTAGGAGTAATACCTAAGGTATTTTGTTGAAATCCATCTTGATAACTTGTTATCTTAACAGAATGTAATACAATATTTAGGTTTCGGAGAATCACAATATTCTGTTACAGCATTCCTGGGAACATTATAAGTGCTGGTCCTACCCAGGCTATATCAGTAAAAATATGAGGGAGCCATGTACAAAGTATGATTTCCCACAGTGTTGTGGTGTACTTGATGGTAGGGTATCGTTGATTTGGTGGCGGTATCCCTGTCTGACTGTATGTTTCATGTTATATATAAATTGTCAGGGTATAGGAATTTCCCCGGCCCCGCAACCCAACCTATACACTGCAACAAATAAAAGTAAGAAAATTGGTTTTGGGGACGGAAATCCTATGTGTACATGACTTTTGTTGTATATAGTGGTTTAGGGCCTGACAGCACAGCCCGGTGTCAAGATATTGACACTTAAGTAGTATCCTGCTAGTATCCTGTGAGGACCAATTATATCATGGGTCTTAGCCTATCATTAAGATCAGATAGGCAGCTGAAGTACATCTTATTTTTAATCATGTAAGAATAAAGGATAGATAAATGTAAAGATCATTATATAAATCAAATTCAAGGGGTGAGAGTGAAACTAGGCTAAGTGCTTCAATGTACATATGCACTTAGCCTAGTTTCGCTCTCACCCCTCAATTAAATGTAAATCAATATATATTTAGTAAGGATTGAATTACTGAAAATGCTTTTTATAAGCCCATATAATGACGTAGGAGGTGCTTACACTTTTATTGTCTCAAAGTACTGTTATCAGATATACATTTTTCTCCAACATACACTGACATGATTTTAATCTGTAAATACAATAAAATGGTGAAAGGAAGTTCAGTTAAAAAATTAGGGGCCTCCATAGTCGAGAGGGTAAAGTCGCTGGCTTTAACACTCACTCAGCCCCTCGAATCCTGGCAGGGTCATTCGGATTTTTATGTGAGGAAGCCTTCCATCTGGCTTGTGACAGGTCGGTGGTTCTACCCAGATGCCTTCGTGTATTCGGGGTCTTCCTCCACCTGTAATAAGCTGGACGTCGCAACAGTAAACTGAAGCGACAGTAAACTGAAGTAGTCAAGTCAAGTCAGTTAAAAAATTAAGCATGCTAAGGGGTAAACAATATGATGGCTGATTTAGAAAGTAAAAATTATACATTTGAGTTACTTTTCATACTAGACACTTGAATAGCTTATCATAGCTCAGTGTAACGGCACAATGTAAATTTAAACTTGTATTTAAATGAACAGCATATTAATGCAAAATTTCACTTTTTTAATTAGTGGTTAAATTCATAATAGATGTCACATATATCTAACAATTTATATTTATTTATTTGATAATAGATATTAAAATTTTGATAATGGTTATAATATAATTATTTTATTATCGTAAAATATCTTTCTCTTTCTGACATAAAATTGACAAGTTAAGTGATATTGTGAATCTCTGTTAGGCCAAAAAAAAATAATCCATTTCTGGTCTCCAGCAAATAAAAAAGAGGGTTGGTAGGAAGGGATTTTTTTTACATAAAACAAAAGGTAAAAAATAAGGGAAATATTTTTTTGAAATGCAGAAAGGTAAAAAAAAACCCTATAGGGTTGGTCGTTAAAAAAGAGGTCGGTCGGGAGACCAGAAACAGAACTAATTTTCTTTTGGTCTTAGAGTTTATCATTCTTTTTTCCTTTTTTTTACATGGGAGTCATGATTTTTAGGTATATTTTGAAATATCTGGGATCATCTGAATAAATGGACAATTCTATGTCATTGAAAATCCTGACATGTATACATGTAACACTTTCTTATTTCCTGTTTATATTCTAATCTATTATTCTGTCACTGTCGATAGTCAAGCCGGACAATGTATCGCAGCTGACTTCTGTGGGCCTCAACAGTACCCATGTTGTACTGGACTGGGCCATTCCTGTTGGCCTCAGTGTGAGGCTTGTGGAGTCCCTCAACTACGTGATACAGGTGCAGTCACAATATGGTTGGGATGTGAGGATACTGGTAAGTTCTGACCCAGTATCTAAAGGGCTGACCACAAAACTGTCTCTTATATCTTCTATATCTGTACACATTTAGAACAGTTTCATGGTCAGCCCTCTATCAATCTTCCAGATTTTTGCTACAATTAGAAAAAAAAGTATTGTTTCCTAGTAACAAATGTTAATAGCCATTTATAGAGCTTTCCTTAAAAAAAAGTTGTTGTTGTTGTTGTTAAAAATATATTTTTCATGTTTGTTTTCTCAAAAAGTTTTTTTGTTTTTTGTTGTTTTTTTTTTCAAATTTTGAACAGTATTTTTTAAAGAATTTGAATGGTATCACAATTATCTAACAATTAATTCTAAATAAAAGAGATATGCATGGTCACAATAATTGCTTTTTAAAAGTCATAAGTCATATCAGGCATTATTTTGAGTAATTGACTACTGTTATGCCATTGTAGCTTTCACTCTGGAAAAGTCAGCTGGTAGTTGTATTTGAGGTAAAGGCATGAATTATAAGGGGGTGGGGGGCAGTGTTATATTTGGATATTAATCCTTTCAGCCAGCAGCCATGCATGTTTAGTTAACCCTTTCCGTCATATAGACTCATTTTGATGCACTCAATAGGTACCACATAAAGCCTGATCTGCAGAAAACCACAGTAAAACCTTACCAAATTTGATTACAAAATCCTCATTTCCAGACCACTGAGGAGCAGCGAACAGCATAAAACCTGATCAGCTTGCGAGTTACTCGCAGGCTGATCTGGTTTTATGCTGTTCGCATAGGTCTTTTCATGGTGTCCTCTATGAGGGAAAGGGTTAATGGAGTATTTTCCCCTCACTTTCAAAAGTATTTGACTATTGATAAAACATGATTGAGTAATTAACTATCTGTTACCCCACCATCTCAGATTTAATTGAATATTTCTATGTTTTCTTTTTGCTCAGGATGAGCTATAAGGATTGATGAATGTCCATTGTCCGTCAGTCCGTCGTCCATGAGTCCGTCTGTGCTTCCATCGTCCAGAATTAGTTTGTTTGCACTCTAGCATCTTCATTTCTCAAGCAATCATTTTCGAACTGTATGACCATGTTTATTACCATAATTTCATGGCCAAGTTCGATTATGGCTGATATCCGCTTTTTAGGTCAGGAATTAAGCCCCTTTTAATATTATTAAAAGCCAATTTTCAGTTTGTTAGCACTCTAGCATCTTCATTTCTTTAGCAATCATCTTCAAACTTTATGACAATGTTTATAGCCTTTTTTGGCCAATTTTTAAAAAAAAAATATTTCTCTTTATTCACACTCTAGCATCTTCATTTCAGAAGTAATCCTCTCCAAACTCTATGATAATGTTTATAGCCATATTCTTTTGGCCAAGTTCGATTATGGCTGATATCTGTCAATTAGGTCAGGAGTTAGCCCCTTTTAATGTTTAAATTTGTGTGTTTAAAGCCATAAGTTCTCAGTCAAGTTTGACTTCAAATTTTGACCAAAGGCATTTTTTAGTTTGTGAAATTATAAATGATCTCATGGATTATGTATTCAGTACAACTAACTGTAATTTAGTATCTTGGACAGGCAATGTAGGCAGTGTTTCACAGGTGAGCGTCTTTAGGGCCATCTTGGCCCTCTTGTTATTATGATTATGTCATTTTCATACCTGAAGAATCAACATAAAAAAGATTCATGACACATGATCCATGTTAAAATCTAATTTTGTTTATTATAAAGAAAATAAAATGTGTCCTGGTCTAGAAATCACCATTTCAATATACCCTTAGCTTACAAAATCATTTGAGTATCCCAGATTTTAATTGGGTTTTGTTACTTCTTAGAAAATAATTTTTATATCATATCATATTTTCATATTCATATCATAATCATATTTTGGAGTTATTGCCTTTTGTTAAATTCAAACATAAATTTTGTCCAGAGCATAACTCAAAAAAGTATCAAAGTTATGAACTTGAAACTTCACAAGTGGATAGATTTTATTGAGGAAAAATGTCATGCACAAGAACCGTAAATCTGCACACCATATTTTTGGAGTTATTGCCCTTTGTTAAATTTCATATTCAATTAAGTTTTGTCTGGAGCATAACTCATACTATGAGGTATATGGCCTTGAAATTTCGTAGATGGTAGATGTTATGGGCAAGAATTGCAGTACACAAGAGCATAATCCCTTTCCAATGTTTGTTGTTAGGGTTTTTCCCCTTTTATACAATTCTGTGTCCTTAAGATAACTCCAGTTTTACTTATGCTATTGAAATTAAATTTTATTTATGGAAAGAAATTAATGACAGAAAGTGTCATGCACAAGGTTCATAACTCTGGCCTCATAATTTTTGGAGTTATTCCCCCTTTTCACAATTTCTTGACCACAAGATATGCTATGGAAACAAAATTTCAGTTATGGAAAGAAATTGATGAGAGGAAGTGTCACACACAAGGTCCATAACTCTGGGCAGAGCTTTATAAATATAGTCAGCCCTTTAACTCTGTACTTCATGAATACTGATGACCTAATTACCGTAAAAATTCATTGAATAATAAACAACATTAATTAAAGCAATTGGATTTCTGGTATGAATGTACTCAATTCCTGCAAATATCTGCAAACGTTTTGTACCCTAGCCACACAGGGCTTACCTGTTTCTTGTCATCCTCATTATTCTTATAAATTTGAAAAAAAATAATAATGTCTCTCTATTTTCAAGTCACTTTCTGCAAATGTGAGCTAATGTTTTGATAACTGAAATCATGGTAGATCTACTTTTTCAAAGCAAATAAAGCATATGTCACTGTGTGCCTTAGTGTATGTGTGTGTTAGGGGATAGGGGGTGTGGGGAGTCATCAGTTTTCTATGAAAACAAATCTCTAGTTTAAAGACCATTTCACCAGGAAGTCGGCAATATTCAGCATAATTTGTTGATGTAAACTGACCAATCAAAGACTAAATCAAAATCTCATTTTTATAACCCATTGAACAATGTGGCATTTTAAACCAGCATGTAGATTGGGTGTTTGGGGAGTGCTTGTTGATTTACTTAAGTTTATGTCTCATTTCGGAGTTAAATGGTCTATTTGTACAGCACTACAACCCGGGCCCAGCCAAGGAACAGGAAACATACCCTCTCTCTGGGCTGGTTCCCTTCACAACGTATACACTGAAGGTCAAATGCAAACCAGCAGCGGCGAAGAACATATCATTGTATTGGAGTGACTGGGCACTAACAAATTTCACAACAGAACAGGATGGTAGGGGTTAAATGTTTCATCATTAATTGATTTATATAGGCCTTACATCTCACTTTTTTTTTATCTTCTGAATTAAATGAATAGCTTTGAAGAGTCTTATTTTTTTTTTTAAAGAACGTTTTAGGAATTAATTAATGACAGCTGTGAAATGTCAGGCTTGAAATTAAAATGCAAAGAAAGGATCTGCCATTACTTTTGACTTTATTTTTATTATATTTCATATTTTTACATAGCACATTGTCTGCTTTATTCACCATTTTCAAATGGAAATGTGACTCCTTCCTTCATTATGACCAGTGAAATACAACTAATCCTTCCCAATTTTTCTTTGGTTGTATTAGGTCCTGAAAGAATCTTGCCATATAATGATTCAAACCTACAGCCTCAGACTCTTTCAGTAAATGTACACTACCCAAGGACCAGTGTGCTGTTATAACACAGATTAATACTGCGTTTTTCATACTTCCTTTTTCAGTTCCTTCTCAGCCTCCAACGCTGTCGACGGGGTCCTATTCCACCTCCAAATATGGTACAGAAGAGCATCTTGTTCTGTACTGGAAGGTAACTACCGTATACAATCTCTGTTATGTTTTAGTGTCGGACAAAATACCACCCACCCCCCCATTTTGTGACTTTTTTCAGAGAAAGCTCCGGTGGACAAAACCTACCTCATAAATATTTCAACCCTTATTATTTTCATATGCCCGTCAAATGATGGGACATATTATGGTATTGGGCTGGCCTTCTGTATCTTTGTAGACATTTCATTTCGGCACAATAACTTTTGAAAGACTTAATGTATTGAATTCATATTTGGTACTCAAGTATACAATATCAAGATACAGGCCAAGTTTGGTTTTGGTTACAATCTAATGATTTGTTATAGAGTTATTTGTCATTTATAGGCAAATTTTGTGTGAAATGACTGTTTCCGTTCACGTTTTTTGTTTTTGTTTAGCTGTGTAATATCAAAACATGGGGCAAGTTCAATTTTGGTTACAAACTACTGATTTATGAAAGAGTTATTCATCAATAACCCCTTTTATCTTCTATGATGAATAATAGTGATAATAATGGCTCTAATTATATGATACATTTTTTTTTCACATTTAAGATCATCATCCATGACCATTGCATATTCTTCATATTAAAAACAGTACTTTGTACTATGAAACCTGCATATGAGTTTGCCTTCGAGCCTTCACTGCCCTGCCTCAGTCGCGCTCTTGTTAGAGTATAGTTATATGCTGAGTTAAAGAATCATATTATACTTCCTCTTATTGTTTTGTCATTTTGACCTTTTACCTCATGAATATTCATGTGCACATTTATGACTTGATGAATGTTAATTTACAGTTCTTTAAACAATGATTTTTTCTTTGCCATGCAAATAGTGCAGAAACTGGGCTATGATACTGTATGAGCAAAAAGAGGAAGCTGTCTGATCTGGGTTTGCTAAGTTTGCCAATTTTTGAAAGCGAGCCTTTATGATTTAAAGGGTTAAGTGATGACAGGCACCAATAAAATTCTCTGAGGGATCACAAATTGTAATGTATGCAGATATTTTCATCATGATTGTTTCAAATTAGTTTTGTCTATTTTATATTTGAAATATGAAACATGTTGAAAAGGAGACTTGCATGCATGTTAAAAATAAGTTTCTATTTAATATACCTCTGCATCACAAAGTGAAGTGGGGGAACTTTTTAATATAAAAATCATGTGTGTTGTCCCATCCCGTCCAATTATGTCCAGCCCTATGTTCAGTAGTTCAAGTTTAAGGAAGCCTATGAGGAAAAGCAATCAGAAATTGCACGCATAAATCTCATCAATAGAATACCAAGCACAAATGAAGTGCACATTCTCCTCCTTTCTAATGTTTTCCAAGAGCTATGGCCCTTATTTTGCATAGACATTTTAGCTTAATGTAACACTACCAGTGCAAGGCACACAACCTTCCTTTCTAAATTTATATTTACACAGAGTTGTACACAGAGTTGTAACCTTTGACTATTTTTATACGCTGCCGGAGGCGGTTGTATATTGACGTACATTTCTTGTGAACGCAACTCCTCCTTTGTTTCTGAATGAATCTTTTCAAAACTTGGTCAATGTCATTACTAAAATGGGTAGATGTGCATGAAGTGGCGATTTTCTGGTTCATTGATTTTTACAAGATTTGTGTCCCTTGAGACTTAGTCTCTGTAGCTAATTGATATTGCAGCCTTGTGAATGCAACTCCTCCTACATTTCTGAACGAATCTTTTCAAAACTTGATCAGTTGCATTACTATAATGGGTAGATGTGCATGAAGTGGCGATTTTCCGGTTCATTGATTTTTACACGATTTGTGTCCCTTGAAACTTAGTCTCTGTAGCTGATTGATATTGCAGCCTTGTGAACGCAACTCCTCCCACATTTCTGAACGTTCTGAATTAATCTTTTCAAATCTTGGTCAGTGTCATTACTATAATGGGTAGATGTGCATGAAGTGGCGATTTTCCAGTTCATTGCACTCTTGTTTTTAATTGTGAAGTCAAGACAATGAAGTTTGGATATGAAGCACCTTCTGTGATAGTTTCAGTTAAAGATATGATGATCATATGAATGTACTGTTAGGTTTTGTGAAATGATAATTCTAAAATGAAACTTCCTATATTTCAGAATCCAGAACCAAAGTTCAGAAATGGCCCACTGACTGGATACCTTGTAAATATTCAACAAACTACTAAACTTGACAATGACAGTTACAATATGTCTGATACAAGAAATAGCTCAGTGACTTTGCCCGCTGAATACACTGTGATGGTTCCCGGAAATTTGACAGAGTGGATAGATGGACAGAGGGTGTCAGCGCTAATACAAAATCCTCTTCCTGGAAATGAAGCATATGAGATTCAGGTTTCCGTGGCAACAAAGGTTGGGCATTCAAGACTGGCTTCTAGTATCACTATTCCCTCTTTAGATAAAGGTTTGTATTTCTGTCAATGATCAACATATTTATGAATATAGGTACATGTAAATTCAAAAAGAAAAAAATAATAATACACATTTTTTTTTCTTTAAGTTTTTTGAAACCTATATGAATGTGAATATCCAATTTTTTCTCTCCCATGTGTAATTCTTAAATCAGTTAAATGTCCTCAAATAATGCTTTCAGCATTTTTTTTTTTCAGTTCAAGTAACTTTTCTTTCTGTTCATCATTCAGAATTAATAGCTTTTTCATTGTCATGCACACTGCGTAGAATATGACCTTGAGTATGGCTTGAGCAAACAGAGGAAGCCCTGATGGGACAGTTCTTGAAAGGGTCTACCTGATCTTTGGTACCTCTGTTTACCAATGTGTCAAAATGCATCAGTATGAATTGAAAGATAAGTGAAATACAAAACATGAAGCTAAAAGTTATATTTAAATTTTCTTGCCTGCATTTGCCAATTTCATACACAAATCTGCCTGCTCCATCCAACACACAAATCCATTGACTTGCACAAAAATACCCTTTTTAGCTCACCTGAGCACTTGCTTTTTTCCATTGTCCGTCGTACGTCGTCAGTCGTCCGTCATCAACAATTGCTTGTGAACACTTTAGAGGCCACAGTTTTGGCCCAATCTTCATGAAACTCGGTCAGGATGTTTGTCTCCATGATATCTCTAATGAGTTCTAAATTCAAAAACTAGGTCACCAGGTCAAATCTAAGAAAAACCTTGTGAACATGCTTGAGGCCACATTTTTGGCCCAATCTTCATGAAACTTTGTCAGGATGATTGTCTTTATGCTATGTTAGATAAGTTTGAAATTGGGTCATGTTGGGTCAAAAACTAGGTCACTAGGTCAAATCTTAGAAAATTTTAGAGAAAAACCTTGAGAACACTCTAAAGGCAACAGTTTTGGCCCAGTCTTCATAAAATTTGGTCATGATGTTTGTCTACATGATATCTTGGATGTGTTTGAAATCTGGTCATGTCGGGTCAAAAACTAGGTCACCAGGTCAAATCTTAGAAAAACCTTTTGAACACTCTAGAGGCCACAGTTTTAGCCTAACCTTAATGTAACTTGGTCAGAATGTTTGTGTACATTAAATCTCAGATGAATTCAAAACTGGGCCACATGGGGTCAAAAAGTAGGTCACCAGGGCAAATTTTAGAAAAATCTTGTGAGCAATTTAGAGGCCAACATTTTTGTCCCGGTCTTCATTAAACTTGATAAGAATGATGACTGCATGAATTCCCAGTTGAGTGCAAATTCATGTAGGATCAAAATTAAGGTCACTTAGTCAAATGTTAGAAAACACTTTAGATGCCATGTTTTTTGACATCATGCCTAACACAGCAATCTTACTCAGGTGGGTGACACAGGGCCATCTTGGCCCTCTTGTTTAACTAAGATCAGATTAACTTCAAATCAAAATGTGTACTGTTAGGCCGGATGGTACGTGCCAATTGGGTGTCAGCAGAGGTTGACCAGGCAAACAAGGCAGTGAGAGTTTCCTGGGAGGCTGACGAAGACATTTGTGGGTCTATAACAGAGGTCACCTACTTCTACTGCACCGCCCAGCACACGGCCGATCTTAATGTCTCCCTTATAGAGTGTCAGGTAAACCTCCTGTCTTGTCAATGTCTCATTAAAGTGTCAGCAAACCTATCCTACACAAGCAGTGGTACTATCTAACAACCATCAGAAGATGAAATACAACACATAGACTTGATCAGGTCACTTCTCCGTTGTCTGTTTGTCTGTCTGTTTTTCTCTAACACTTTGTCTGTTGCCTTTTTTCCGTTACGCTACTTTCAGCAGGTAACACATGTGTTCCAAGGAACACTTCTTGTTCTACCAAGCCTATCAATACATATAGTGCATTGAAATATAACATGTAAAAAATATACTGTAAACCAGGAAATTATTTCGCGCCTTTTAAGTTAGCGAGTTCTGGGGTCGGGGTTATTTTTGCGAAAGTAAAACGCCCTGAATCACTCTCCTGCCATAAAAAGGCTTATGAACAGTTGTGAATTTCATCAGCCGAAGGTAAAGGGAAGTTTTACAAATTGCAGACGTGTTTTTGTGTGCATTATAAACTGTGAAATTCAATACTTGTAAACATTCTACATGTGTAGTACATCCAACACAAATTATTTTTGTATTTATTTTGTATTCTTTTGCGGGATTTGCGGTCTGCTCAAATCCGCTAAAGTATTACGCAATGAATATGCCTGGACGCATAAAATAGTGAAAGTTTCTTGATACGAAAGTTTCCTGGTTTACAGTAGTAGATAGTTTGTATTTGTGGTAAATTGAAACTGATAGACACTTCTCCCACTGCTTACAGGACACTCTTATTTGACAGCCATTTTTAATCAGGTTTTCAACCGTAATCAGGTTTTCAACCCAAACAGGCATTTTTAATGTTGAATATAGTTTGAATAGAGATACAGTTTTCATACTTGGCGCGTAGATACCTTATAGGAAGAGGAAGTTCAGGGTGATAGGGTAAAGGTTACTGTTACTAAAAATAGATTTTTTGTTTCCATCAAATAACTTCTTTTAGGAGTGAGGTATGATGAACAGATTTAGTAGATGGATACCTTATTGGAAGAGAAAGATTTGGATTAATTTTCAGATCAGTAGGGTCAAGGTTACCATTACCAAAAATAGTTTAGCTTGCCTGGGGCAACACTTGAAAACCTGGTTTCGTGTCATTGTTTCTTGTTAAACAATAGGCAAGTGTGACATGATTTTCCTTAGACGAAAATAAATAGTCATGTACCCTGTCAGGAAACTATATAAGGAATTTATCATATTGCAAAGTTCAAATGTATTTCTGCATTAATAAATACTGATAATGTGTTGTTATGTCCAAAGCTTATTGACCATCCGAAGAATTATTCAGTATTATAATGACATTTATCTTTTGATGGCAGGTGTTGTGTGCGACTTGCATTGTATTGGTATTTCATCTTATTCCAGGATGACTTTAACTGGGTCACTTACCCAGTAAATGATGGATGTATGAATGACACATGGGAGTGGCTTCGCCCAAGAGGGAACACAGCAGATCTGAGCTATGCCGTGGCATTTGTAGCCAATGGTATAAGCGGGGGAATGGTTTGGCAGACGTTCCACTTCGCCAGCTATGCTGCAGGTGATCTGATTTATATTTAAACTTTATTTCCCTAGAATAGAATGATTGTGGGTACAGTAAAATCTCAATAAGACGACCACCCTTGGGACTGCTGTCAACTGGTCTTGATAATAAGGGGGTCTGATAATTGAGTTTCAATTAAGAGGAAAAAGGGGACCTGAAAAAAGTGGTCCTGATAGAGAGGTGGCCTTTATATAGAGGTGGTCTTTATATGAGGTTTTACTGTATATAGAGGATCTGACATGAGTATTTATTTTATATAAAAAGTATGAAATCATATAACAAGTTCCATTTTTTTTATATCAAATAAATACGAGTCTAAGATTCTTTTTAATACATACTGTTACACGCATGTATTGTGTGTACTCATGTATAGTGCACATCCCTAGTTTGAGGCTTGAAACCTCGGAAAATATCTATTTTCCTTCTATAATGCGCACCCCTTCCTCGTTGTTTGAGAAGTCTGCCATTTTGGATATTGTGTAAACAGTGAGGGCTTGCATGTTTACGGTAACCCCAAAAGGCACATTTGCCTGTCATCTGTGTCTGTTTTTAATTTTGCGGGGATAACTCATGACTAATTTACTCATATAGCATATTTGAAGTGAGTAAAAAAAGTAGTTTATCTAAAATGTTTAATATTTTTATTTGCATGTAAACAAAACAAAGGGGCCTCCATGGCCGAGAGGGTAAAGTCGCTGACTTTAACACTCACTCAGCCCCTCACCGCGTGGGTTCGAATCATTTGGATTTTCATGTGAGGAAGCCTTCCAGCTGGCTTGGGGTAGGTTGGTGGTTCTACCCGGATGCCTCCGTGCATTCGGGGTCTTCCTCCACCTATAATTAGCTGGACATCGCTATATGACTGAAATACTGTCGAAACGACAATTAACTCAAATAGTCAAGTCAAGTCAAACAAAACATAATATTTTTTCAGTAACAACATAAGTAGAATTTATTGTCTATTTTGACTTTTGCCCTGATAAGAAATCTATTAGCCATGTTTGCATTTACAAATGTGCGTAAGAATACATTCAATATGGTGCGTGGTACTATTTGTTGATATCTATGCAAGATAAGAAAAATAGAGAATGGCTGTATTAACTCAAGCTTTGTTATGTTAAGAAATTGGACATACTATGTGTAAACACTGTACATTAAGCCTTTCTTGTGTATTTGCAAGATATTTCCTTGTGTTCCACAGTATTGGTTAGTTAGTAAACACTTCATTTAAGATCATCATATTATCATTCAGCCAAATCCCAGCCATTTGAAATGCCAGGGACAAGCATTTTATTTCAAATAAGTCATGTGTATGAGTTATCCAAATCCAGACAGTCACTGAGAGGGGAGCCAAACTAACATAATTTTAATGCATCACACAACAAGGAAGGAACTGTCTGATCTGGGTTTGCCTTGTTTGCCAATGCATCAAAATAAGTCTATTTGAAGTGTAGGGTTAAGGACAAGCTGGTAAAAAAAACCCAACTTTTATTGGAAAAAAAAGAGAGAGTAAAAAAATGTACCTCAAGACTCTAATGAAATTTTAACATTTACGAAATAATGGTGGTATTGCAGTGAAAAATACTGTACTCTTTTACCTAATATAGACCTGTTATGCTGCTACTGCAAACACAGGAGACACAGATATCAGACAGTTTCATTCAGGAGTTTACTCATAAATACTGTAGATCCAATTCTACACAGAATATTTCGCGAAGTTACGCAAGATCTCTTTTTTGCTCCTCTTTGACGAAGCCTTTAATGTACCGTTTTTCATTGCTCCGTTTGTGCGGAGAAAGCTCTTTATATAGATATTATTATACTCCACTCTAATGGAGGCCTGTGTTAAATAAAACCCTTCGCTCTAGATTGATGGAGTTCTTTGGTATAAAAAGGGGTTGCCTGTGGATTTCGGGGCCTTTAGATTGTGTTATTTCATTGAATAGGAAAGTGTATAAGGATTAACTTTGTTTGTGGAAGAAATGTGAAAATGAATCAAATAAAAGTGAAATAATTAAAAGTGGCTTTCCTGATCTATAGTTCCAGTGTAGCAATAAATAAATCCACTACAAATAAAAAAAAAAAATCATTTTTATATATATCAATTAAGTTCAATAAATGAATATTCATCAAGTCTATGAATATTCATGAGATAAAGATAAACACTCAAATGGAAGGCTCTACCACTATATCATAAATCCTACAAAGCTTGAAAATCTGTGTATGAAAACGTTGCTAACAAGAAGTGCGATCACAGTTCCAGAACGACCCTTATTCTCAGCCGAGCCAGGACCATCCAAGCAGGATTCCATCAGAGTGACCATGCTGTTTGATGAAAGCTATGTCAGTATTGGTGGGCGTCCTCAGCACTACCTCATCTCTTGTAGCAAGACAGAGGAACAACAGTGTCAGACAGGTCAGTATACACTGTGTTGGTGGTGTTTTCAGTATTGATGTTGAGGTTTGTGTTCACGCTCAGGCGTATTATGCATGGTGCTGCGTTTTTTGACAGAGAAAGCCTTTAAGGCTTAGCACCTCTGACTTCAGTTCTCTTGGACTTTTTCTGTCAGGGTTGCTCTCCCTTAGTACTTCTAGACAGGTGCACCTACACACAGAGACAGATGCGGATGCAAGGGATCCAGGTGCGCTAACCTAGCTCATTATGAATAGACCCCCTGGTTCTTTAACGTGCCCTGTGTATAGCATCGATACATGCGAAGTCCCTTAACCAGCCTAGATGAACCAGTGCTAGGCTTCTTGTTAGACTGAAAAGTAACCCAGTAAATTTTTCAAGGTTCTATCGGGAATTGGATCATGGACCCCTGGATTAGCAATACAGTGCGTTACCACTGAGCCACCGCTACATCAAAGCGCAATTTTTTAGGAAGCTGTATTATGTTTCTTATCCAGTCTTGTCATTTTAGGGATGATGATTATCATAATTGATTCTCATTCTACATATTTCTTTCTTATGTCGATTGGGAGAAAAACTTTCTTATGTCGATTGGGAAAAAAAACAAATTTTTGGATGGGTTTTTCAATGAAAAATTCCGTCTTTTAAATTGATGATGTCCACATAAGCGTCAGCTCAGGTTGACCATTTTTAGCTCGACTTTTTCGAAGAAAATGAGAGCTTATACTGTCACTCGGGCGTCGGCGTCGGCGTTGCAACACAAGGTTAAAGTTTTTTTCAAACATCAATAACTTAAATACTATCAAAGGTATTCCACCCAAACTTAAAATACTTATTCACCATCATCACTTCCACCTTACTTCTAAGGCCCACAACCCTGGCTACCCTATTTTTGGAGTTATGCCCCTTTCATACTTACAAAACAGCCAAAATCAAGGTTAAAGTTTTTACAAAGTT
The DNA here is from genome assembly GCA_021229015.1 of Solen grandis. NCBI lineage: Eukaryota > Metazoa > Mollusca > Bivalvia > Adapedonta > Solenidae > Solen > Solen grandis. The sequence continues at coordinate 37,195,263 of CM037786.1, forward strand.
GTATATCTTCAATACTATCGAAGGTATTCAACTGAAACTTCAAGTACATATTCACCATCATTACCTCTACCTTACTAACAAGGCCCATAACTCTTGCTGTACTACTTCTTAAGTTATGCCACTTTCATACTTAGAAAACAGCCAAAATCATGGTAATTTTTTTTAATAGTTGTACTATCACTTTGACTGAAACTTCAAGTACTTATTCACCATCACTACCTCTGCCTTACTAGCAAGGCCCATAACCCTGGCTGTACTACTTCTTGAATTATGCCCCTTTCATACTTAGAAAACAGCCGAAATCATGGTTAATTTTTAGCTCACCTGAGCACAAAGTACTCAAGGTGAGCTTTTGTGATCGCCCTTCGTCCGTCGTCGTCCGTCATGCGTCGTCCGTCGTCAACAATTTGCTTTAAACGACATCTCCTCTGAAATCGCTGGACAGAATTTAATGAAACTTGGCAGGAATGTTCCTTGGGTGAGGCTCTACAAAAGTTGCTAAAATAAAGTTGATCCATGAAGAACTCTGGTTGCCATGGCAACAAAAAGAAAAATAATTTGAAAACTTTAAAAATCATCTCCTTCAAAACTACTGGCCAGATTTCAAAATGATTTGGTACAGATGTTCCTTGGGTCAACCTCTACCAAAGTTGCTAAAATTATTCCGATCCGTAAAAAAACATGGCCGCCAGGGGCAGGGCTTATTTGCCTTATATGTATATAGAGAAACCTTTAAACAACATCTCCTCGGAAACCACTGGACAGAATTTGATTAAACTTGGCAGGGATGATCCTTGGGTCAACCTTCACAGAAGTTGCTAAAATAAACTTGATCCATGTAGAACTCTGGTTGCCATGGCAACAAAAAGGGAAAAAAAATGAGAACTTTAAAAATCATCTTCTTCAAAACTACTGGCCAGATTTTAAAATAAATTGGTACAGATGTTCCTTGGGTCAACCTCTACCAAAGTTGCTAAAATTATTCCGATCCGTAAAAAAACATGGCCGCCATGGGCGGGGCTTATTTGCCTTATATGTATATAGAGAAACCTTTAAACAACATCTCCTCTGAAACCACTGGACAGAATTTGATTAAACTTGGCAGGGATGATCCTTGGGTCAACCTTCACAAAAGTTGCTAAAATAAACTTGATCCATGTAGAACTCTGGTTGCCATTGCAACAAAAAAAAAAAACACAAAAAAACTTTAAAAATCATCTTCTTCAAAACTACTGGCCAGATTTTAAAATAAGTTGGTACAGATGTTCCTTGGGCCAACCTCTACCAAAGTTGCTAAAATTATTCCGATCCGTAAAAAAACATGGCCGCCAGGGGCGGGGCTTATTTGCCTTATATGTATATAGAGAAAACTTTAAACAACATCTCCGCTGAAACCACTGGACAGAATTTGATTAAACTTGGCAGGGATGATCCTTCGGTCAACCTTCACATAAGTTGCTAAAATAAACTTGATCCATGTAGAACTCTGGTTGCCATGGCAACAAAAAGAAAAAAAAATATGAGAACTTTAAAAATCATCTTCTTCAAAACTACTGGCCAGATTTTAAAATAAATTGGTACAGATGTTCCTCGGGTCAACCTCTACCAAAGTTGCTAAAATTATTCCGATCCGTAAAAAAACATGGCCGCCATGGGCGGGGCTTATTTGCCTTATATGTATATAGAGAAACCTTTAAACATCATCTCCTCTGAAACCACTGGACAGATTTAGATTAAACTTGGCAGGAATGATCCTTGGGTCAACCTTCACAAAAGATGCTAAAATAAACTTGATCCATTTAGAACTCACTCTGGTTGCCATGGCAACAAAAAGAAAAAAAAATATGAGAACTTTAAAAATCATCTTCTTCAAAACTACTGGCCAGATTTTATAATAAATTGGTACAGATGTTCCTTGGGTCAACCTCTACCAAAATTGCTAAAATTTTTCCGATCCGTAAAAAACATGGCCGCCAGGGGCGGGGCTTATTTGCCTTATATGTATATAGGGAAAACTTTAATCAACATTTCCTCTGAAACCACTTGACAGAATTTGATTAAATTTGGCAGGAATGATCCTTGGGTCAACCTTCACAAAAGTTCCTAAAATAAACTTGATCCATATAGAACTCTGGTTGCCATGGCAACAAAAAGAAAAAAATATGAAAACTTTAAAAATCACATTCTTCAAAACTACTGGCCAGATTTTAAAATAAATTGGTACAGATGTTCCTTGGGTCAACCTATTTATCTCAGGTGAGCGATTTAGGGCCATCATGGGCCTCTTGTTTTACAAAGTTGTATATTTTCAATACTATCACAGGTATTCCACCATAACTTGGAATATTACAATTTCAGATTTTAGCACTGGAGTTGGCAGATCAGCACACCACATTCTCAAATTGATTTTGCATGCTAATTTCACCAATTAAAAATGTCATATTTGTTTATTGGAGGTGATAGAATAATTTCTACTATAACTAGAACATATCATCATTGATATGTACCATACTATTAAAATCCATAAAACTGTGTCTTAGCAACTGAGAAAAGTCGAGCGCGCTGTCTTATGGACAGCTCTTGTTTTAATTTGTTATAACTTCTATGTCCTTCACTGGATTGTTTCAATATTTGGACAGTTGCTCAAGTGGATAGACAATTAATGGTGAAAGGTCACAGGCTCAGCATGTTACCCTTGGACATCTAGTTCTAAAATATATCAGTGTTTGATCAGTACTTTGCTCCTGGGAAGTCCATGAAAGATTCTATCAAAAAAAAGGTTCAAACTCACAACCTCTGGATCTATGGTCTAGACCACAGCACCTTCATGATGATGTTGCTGATGAGGATGAGGAGGAGGAGGATGGTAGTCGTGGTTACAATGTATCCATATTTGAGAGGTTGTGGGTTTGATCTCAAGCTGTTACATACCAAAGTTTTTAGAATGGTACTGGTGTATCTTCCTTGTGCTTGGTGCTCAGCACATAATTAGTTAGTTTAAACTTATTTGTTTTGCATCAAATGGGAAAAAGGTTCTCACAACTTAAACTTATCCCTCTTGACGGTTCCTGGGTTGGACCAGTACTTTGTACCCGGGAAGGTCATGAGATTTCATGCCCCGATCTGGGTTCGAACCCACAACCTTAGGATCCGTACTTTGATACGTTACCACTGGACCACAGCACCCTTAAATCATAGTTTTAGAACTGTATCACGTATCTAGCCGCTTGCCATTGGCATAATTTTGCAGTGCGACAGCACTATACATCTTGCTTATAAACAGTCTCCAAATGACTGAAATACTGTTGGTTGACAGTTACATCCAGCCAAATAAATATGATTAACAGGTGGAAAGATGAGAAGAGAGACAGTAGATTTCAGCAACCCTGCCATCACTATCACAGATCTGGAGGCTGGTTCCACGTACAGTGTCTGTGTTATGGCAGAAAATGCTGCAGGAAACAGCAGCCTCGGGGAACCAAAGTTTGTCACTCTGCATAAAGGTAAGGAGATTTTCAAGCAATTTACATGGCCATCCATACCTCAGTATGGAACGTATTTGTCAACATTATGACAAATTAGGAAATTTCACAGAATGTGAGCACTTCAAGAATTGCATTATTTTTAACCAGGTTTTCTGAAAGAAAAATCTGTTTATTAGTTATGCAAAGTACCGTTAAGTGGAAGTGTGTCAGCATTCTTTGTCCTGAATATTACTATTTCATGCATTGAGATATTTTAAAATAACTTCTAAGATATTTGTTTATAGCATTGTCTCATGGTCCTTTGCTAAATTGCTTCTTCACATTATACCCCTGGGTTCACAATTGTTCATCAGACATTACTTTCATAGGAACATCTGTTGTTGTTTTTTATGGAATTTTGACTACAGTGGTCACGCGATTCCTCAATGTGGCGATTCATTGAATACTGGCGATGACTCAAGCTACAAGCCCGGTCCCTTGATTTAGCCCTTCTTATTCTATATAAATTTATGGGCGATTCTTCAAACATGCGATTTTGGATTCCTTGGTCCCTAGATAGTATAACGTATATGAGTTCTATGCGATTCCTCGAAGTCGATATTATTGACAACCATACTACCTGTCCCTGTAATTAACACCTTGGTCGAGATGGTTTTCATGAGAGTATATTGGTGAGTCGTTATATCAACATGGCCATGTAGAAAGTATTTTCACACCTATTGATCATGTAACAAACTGTGACAGGTCTGCATGATTAATCATTTGTCATTAAAGGAGCCGATTTTGTTTGTTTGTGTGTTGTTCCTTTTCTCTGTAATCATTAATTTGAAGAACCACAGTGTAATTTTAAGTATTTCTTACAAGAATGTAAAAAATACACAACGCCGCAATATACACAAACTAAAACAAAGGGTTTCAATCAAATTATCGGTAAAAAAGAACTTATTTCTGACTTAATTCTCACAATGAATGTTATTATCATATTATGTTTGTATTTTTAAACATATTTTATGTTTATAAAGCATTATGAAAGGCTAAACATAACAAAATAATTAATGAAAGACGACGTTAAGGTATGAACAAATGTAAATGTATTGAACTTTTACATATAAATGATTCCTCGAATACGGCGATTCTTCAAGTTTTTTAGCAGATCCCGTCCGACCTCGAGGAATCACGTGACCACTGTATATAAAAATGTTCATGTTGTTCAAGCTTATTTCACATATTTCATGAATCACAATCAAACTTGGCACACATTACAAAGGGAAAATATTCATTAAAGTTTGATGATGAATCTCTTGTCTCATTGAAGAAGGGTGTGTTCTTTGATATGCAGGGGGTTCTCGCTAGAATTCAGAAAACTAGAGTTCTTAAAAAAGCGAGGGTTCAGCGCAAAATGGTCTCCATTTGTTCTTTAATACATATAAATTACGACCCTTTTGCGCTGAGCCCACAAAATTCAAGGTTTGCCATTAAGGTGCAGTCCTCCCATGTATTTACCGGTATATAGGAGATGCTCAGGAAAACATGAGCCCTTTTTCCAAATATTGGACATTACCTAACCCTGATGTCAAATGTTGTTTTCTCAGACACAGCAGAGTTCTGGCATGGTTTTTGTGTCACCTGCTGTAAGCAGAGACAACACATAGGGATCACATTTCCGTCGTTTGTCTGTCACACTTTTTCTGTCACGCTTCTGCAGGTGACACATGTGTTCCAAAGAACACTTTTGTTTTCCTTCTTATCAGGGGCCGTTTCTAGCCGCCTTTCCCTCTAAAAATCCTTGCAGTTTTCACCTATGAAAAAAAAAGGTCATACTTTCCCCAAAATATTATATTACTAAAAAAGGCCTGTCTAGGGTGGAGGGTGTGAATTTTTTCCATTGATAGTTCTAATTTCTCTTCTAGGTCTAGGGATACACACAAACATGTCAAACAAGGAAAGAAAAGAGTGGAAGAAAATGAGAGAATATAAGAAAATAGAGTTATACTGGGGTTATACTTACTCAAGTATTATGCAATATCTAGATTTTGACCCTAATATAGCATTTTTTGAGCTGCACTGTACATTTATTTTGTTTATTTCAGCTGTTGAGGACAACACTGGCCTGATTGTTGGTCTAAGCTTACTTGGTACAGTAATTTTAATAGGGGTGATTGTCGGGTAAGTGCCACTATCTGACGGTGAATCTCTGTTATATGTTTTGTCAAGATTAATAAGGCACGAGACTAGTCATAATCCAAAACCCTTTATTCCTTTACCACATATGAAGGGGTGAAAGCAAAACTAGGCTAAGTGCTTCTATATGTATATGCTCTCACCCCTCGAATTATAAACTCATTTTAACAGACTAGACCCAGATCAGGCAGCTGTCTCTAAACTCTTCATGGCAAAGAAAGATCTTTTGTTTCATTTGCCTTTTACGTTTTGGTAAATTGATATTCATCAGGTCTTAAATTTGTACATGAGTTCTCTTGAGGTAAAAGTAAAGTCTTCAAAAAATAAAGGAAAAAGACTTAATTATGGCTTATGACATGAAATATTTCATTAGTGGCAAAACAAAAGAAAAATGACTTGATTTCATGAAAGATTTCAACTTGGGGTTTTCCCAATTTCAGATTAAATTCATATTCTGTATCATTTCAATTTTGAAAAAATGAAGACAGAGTTTTTATTTGTGTGTGACATAGTCACTCACAACTATAGTACCTACATTCTGAGTGTCCTTTTCTCTACATTTAAAACCGAATAACCTCTCAATTTTGTATGCATGACTGAACGACGGAACAGAATTTTATAATACAGATTCAGCCAAAGTAGCGAAAACTCATTTTTAGCTCGACTATTCGAAGAATATGAGAGCTATTGTAGTCGCCCTGGCGTCGGCGTCGGCGTTGGCGTTGCAGCTTTTGGTTAAAGTTTTGCGTGCAAGTTACTATCAACCTTATATCTCAATAACCATTTATGGTATTGACTTGAAAGTTTATAAATATGTTCAGGGGCATCAGACAACCAAGGTAGATAACTCTTGATGGAATTTAATATGAATTATGGCCCCTTTTTAACTTAGAAATTTTGGTTAAAGTTTTGCATGCAATAGAATATTTGGTTAAAGTTTTGCGTGCAAGCTACTATCTAGTTTGTATCTCAATAACCATTCATGGTATTGACTTGAAAGTTTATGAATATGTTTAGGGGCATCAGACAACCAAGGTAGATAACTCTTGATGGAATATATTACAAATTATGACCCTTTTTAACTTAGAAATTTTGGTTAAAGTTTTGCATGCAAGATACTCTAATGCTTATATCTCAGTATCCAGGCATGGGATTGATTTGAAACATCTTTAATATGATTAGGGGTATCATACTTTCATGGTAGATAACTCTTGATAGAATATGTTACAAATCATGGCCCCTTTTTAACTTAGAAATTTTGGTTAAAGTTTTGCATGCAAAGTGCTTTCATGCTAATATCTCAGTATCCAGGCATGCAATTGATTAAACATCTTTAATATTTTAGGGGTATCATACTTTCATGGTAGATAACTCTTAATGGAATATGTTACAAATTATTGCCCTTTTTTACTTAGAAATT
>CM037786.1:37202448-37252448 GCA_021229015.1 Solen grandis
CACTGTACTGGCATACTTAATGAATTTGAATTTGACTCAATCTATTGCAATGATGCTGCCATCGGGGTAAGATATGGGGATTTGGGTTTCCCAAATGAAGTTTCGATGGTAAATATTATAATGTACTCTTGAGATAAATTTCGATGTTATGTGGTAATACTGGTCTTTATATACAAGTTTTTTTTTTCTGCAAATTGTACATTCCTTACTGGGCCAGGACACTGTCATGTTTAATCTTAATATACATAAAATATGTCTATACAGAAAAAAATAGGAATTAGAACCACATATTGATGAATTCAAGTTGAGATGTTCTCTGGGGTGGGGAGAGTTTTTCATTTCTGCTTGTTGTTGTCATTGTTTTTACTTTAAAAACATGTGCGTATTGTGACTGGAGGCATGACTATATCTATGGACACCGGCAAGCGACACGGAATTATTAACCTTGCTTGTTTAATATATGCAGTGATATTCAATTATCTTTAACCATTTGAAACTTTTTTTATTTTTTCATTTTCGGGAAATTGCTGGACTTTTATATAAATCCTAAGAATTAATGAGTGTGTTCTTATCTACGTAGAATGTGCTGTAATGATTTGCGTACAAATGGCAATTCCAGCGGCCTTGCCGTTGGGCTAGCTCTTTAGTGACGTGATTAGAGTAGATGAATAAAAGGGGAGGTGTGTAGTGATTGACCTACATAGGCACTTCCAACAGCTTTGCTCTTTAGTGACGTGGTTAGAGTTTCGGTCTTCTGACACAAGGGTCTAGGGTTCGATCCTTGACAGAGGCTGTGTATTCCAGTTTCCCCCTTGAAATTAATTCAGTACGTATTCCGACACTGAAAAAAAACTAGTACATCTAGATCATGCTTCGCCCGCTCTGAGGCTGTGCTTTAGTTCATATTAGGATAAACTGAAGTTTAAATATGTTGTGATAACATGCTCACATATTCAGGACCGTTGACTGTTTGACAGAAATATTTCAATCCAAATAATTCCGTTCAGTACTTACGGCACTTTGAATTCGGCAGTTATCTACCTTGACTAGGTGGCACTATATAACAATTTGTACTAGACTTCCGGGAAAAGATCGCAATAAAGGTAAATATCAGACATTATCTTGCATAATATTGTCTACTTTGTGGTGATTGGGTTGGTGTCTGGGTATACAAATTTGATACCATGAAGAAGGGCAGCTTGATATTGTATTATAGAATACAGATCAATTCGTAACCAAACAATTTCATAACCAAACCAGTTAGTAACATTATTTTTCAGTCACTTTGTAACCATTTTTACAAGGCAATTCTTGCAATTCTTAACCTTTTTAAATTACAGGTCAATTTTTAATCGTGACATGTAACTTAGTATAGGTGTTATTTTAAGGTTTTAAAATAACATCCACATTCCTCTAATAAGGTGTTGATTGGTTTTATAGTAGTCCTATTATATAATATGCAGTCGCTTTATGATATTTTCTTTCTGTGGCAAAGCGACGTCATATCGAAAAGCATAGCAAAATAAAAAGTATGCAACATTCATAAATAAGGTAATAATTATCTCTATATGATTTAATTCAACGTTAACCCCAAAACCGCATAATTTTGTACAAAACTATGCCGAAATGCATTTGTTTAAGCTTATTAATTTGGATGGTGTTCCCTCACATCGCGGTACATTTTAAAACATGTTATTGTTCACCATGTTTGTCCTACTTAAAAAACCCATGATTTTCTGGTATTGCGGTATTTCTTAAAAAAAGACCGCTGGCTCCACCTACAGATGTCGCTACATGATCAAAACAATCATCATTCATAAATTTGATAAAACAATGCAGCAGACGAAGATCTAGCATTTGTCGAGTCTTTCAATTCATTATTTATGCTATAAAACGGTTTTTAGCGGACATGGGGTGATACAGGAAAGCGTAATGGTTAAAGGTTGGAATACTGCAAGAAATTTACATTTTTTCTTACCATTTACGGAGACTTATTACTTTTTGTTTATTTCAATTAAAATCGTAGCTTCCTGTTTACAAAATGGTGTCACTAGGTGGCGATCGGCAAAGTCTTTCCTAACAAAATGACAATACGGCGATACCAGAGAACCCGCGACACCATCGGAAAGCACTCTAAATGTGAAAATCCTCTTTACTCTAGAAAATTCCATTACTATGGGTAAATAAATTTTCGAATCATAGCAGGCGAAAATTTTAACCAGAAATAATCGAGTACATACCAGTCATGCTTATGATTATGTCACATGTGAATATTTCAATACAATATTTTACACCCCTGGACATGCATGCTCACAAACTGAAATTTCCATCAGATTTTTAATCTGAAGAATCATTATTTCAAAGTTTTAAGCTTGGTCCCAAGGATTTCGGTTTAACGTGGTTCTACTGTATTTCACTTTTTGTACACTCTAACATCTTTATTTCTTAATCAAATTTTTTAACACTTTTTGACAATGCTTACAAGCATAATCTCCCAGATAAGTTTTGATTATGGCTGATAGCTGCCATAAGGTCTGGAGTTATGGCTCTTAAATGATAGAAAATTGCCAGATTTCACTATTTTAATTATTATAAGAAAATGACAGATTTCACTTAGTGTACACTCTAGCAACTTTATTTTTAAAGCAAACATCTCCTGATAATGTTTTTAGTCATAATCTCTTTTCCAAGTTTGATTATTGCTGATATGGGCCAATAAGGTCAGGAGTAATGTCCCTTTTAATGCCAGATTTCACTTTGTTTACACTCTAGCACCTTCATATCTTAAGCAATCATCATGAAACTTTATGACAATATTTATAGCTGAAAAGTCTTGCACAAGTACAATTATGGTGGATATTAGCCAATAAGGTCAGGAGTTTCGCCCCTTTTAATTTAAAGATATGTGAGATTTCACTTTGTGTACACTCTAGCATCTTAATTTCTTCAGCAATCATCTTAACACTTAAGGACACAGCACTTGGTTGACCTTTGAATCAAGTCTGGGCTGTAACTTTGTTGTGAATGGTTATGTTTTGAAATGACTTGGCACAAATGAACCCTAGGATTTGATGTAATGCAAATAAGAACCAAGTTGTTAGCTTCAAAGTCAAGGTCACAGCAGTTAGTTAATTTTAAAATTTGTGTAAGAAGTCCTGTCTGGGCTGTATCTTTGTTGTGTATAGTCATGTTTTGAAATAATTTGGCACAAGGAGGGACAAAACACTGTGTCACAAAACATGTACAGATTGCTAGCTTGAAGGACAAGGTCACATCACTTGGTTGAGGTCAGGGTCATCTTGTATATTTCAAGTTTTTCATATTCTCTTACAAAAAAATCATAATAAACATAATGGTGGGGGCATCCGTGTCCTATGGACACATTTCTAGTTAACGTAGAAATTTTGGTTTAAGTTTTGCATGCAAGGTACTTACATGCTTACATCTCAGTATCAAGGCATGTGTTTTGGAAATTAATGTTAAGTTGTATCAAACCAGGATGGGTTTGATTTGAAACTTTTCATATGATCAATAGTATCATACTATAGTGGAGATAGTTTTTGACAGAATATAATTCAGAATAGGGCAATTTTTTTTTTATTGATTGGAAACATCTTAATATGTTAAGTTGTATCATACTATTAAGGTAGATAACTCTTAATGCAAGCTACTGTCCAGCTTATATCTCAGACATTGTTTATGGTATTTTCAGGGGGATCAGGAAACCAAGGAGGATAACTCTGGACTGAATTTTATACAAATTATGCCCTGATTCTAATGGATACTTGTTAAAGTTTGCATGCCCGTGTTATTATGCTTATGTCTCAGAGAATTAGAGGCATGGATTGGTTTTAGACTTCATAAACCAATTTACCAAGATTGCTAAATTATTCCGATCGGAAAAAAGACATGGCCACCAGGGGCGAGGCTAATTTGCCTTATATGTATATAGTGAAATCTTTAAATGACATCTCCTCTGAAACCGCTGGACAGAATTTGATTAAATTTGGCACGGATGATCATTTTGTGAAGCTTCACAAAAGTTTATAAAAAATTTCCGATCTGTAAAAAAACATGGCCTCCATGGGCGGGGCTAATTTGGCTTATATGTGTATTGTGAAATCTCTAAATGACATCTCCTCTGAAACCACTGGACAGAATTTGATTTAAGTTGGCAGGGATAATCCTTGGGGGAAGCTTCACAAAAGTTGCTAAAATTATTCCGATCTATAAAAAAAATATGGCCCAGGGGCGGGGCTAATTTGCCTTATATGTATATAGAGAAATCTTTAAATGACATTTCCTGAAACCACTGGTCAAAATTTGATTAAATTTGGCAGGGAGGATCATTTGGTGAAGCTTCACTAAAGTTGCTTAAATTATTCTGATCTGTAAAAAACATGGCCTTCATGGGCGGGGCTAATTTGCCTTATATGTGTATAGTGAAATCTTTAAATGACATCACCTCTGAAACTGCTGGACAGATTTTTTATTTTATTTGGCAGGGATGATCCTTGGGTGAAGCTTCACAAAAGTTGCTAAAATTATTCCAATCCATAAAAAAATATGGCTGCAAGGGGCAGGATTAATTTGCCTTATATGTATATATTGAAAACTTAAAATAACCTGCTGGACCGAATTTGATAAAACTTGACAGGGATTATCTCCTTCAAATCTACTGGCCAGATTTCAAAATGTATTAATACAGACTGATGTTCCTTGGGTAACCTATGAACATTCTAGAGGCCAAACTTGGCAAAGTGTTAGCCCAATCTTCATGACATTTGGTCAGGATATTTGTCTTAATGATATGTCAGATGAGTTTGAAATTGGGTCATGTTGTGTTAAAAACTAGGTCTTGGAAAATCTTAGAAAAAAAACCTGTGAAGACCTGTTTTTGGCCCAATTAAAATTGGTTTACATGAAATCTCGATGAGTTTGAATATGGGTTGCATGGGTCAAAAAGTAGGTCACCTGGGTAGATCTTAGTAAAACTTTATGACCACTCTAGAAGCCACATTTTTGTCTTAACCTTTATGTAACTTGGTCAGAATGTTTGTTTACATCAAATCTTGGATGAGTTCAAAACTGGGTCACATGGGGTCAAAAAGAAGGGCAATTTTTAGAAAAACCTTGTGAACACTCTAGGGTCTACATTTTTGTCCCAGTCTTCATTGAACTTGATAAGAATGATGACTGCATGAAATCCCAGAAACTTAGGGGAAAAGGTCACTTGAGTCAAATGTTCAAAAAATTTGCAAACACTTTTAATGCCACATTTTTTGTATTCATGCCTAACTCAGCAATCTTAATCAGGTGAGCGACACAGGGCCATCTTGGCCCTCTTCTTTGTTTCTTATTGTTAATTTTATACCAGGTCATAAGATACAAATAACTATATAGGGTATATAATAGACTTCTCCGTGTAGAGGTTTCTCTGTTGAGTGTTGGAAGTGCCTTAATTAGGTTTTCGCACAACTGCGAAGTGCGAAAACCTATTGTTCTCGTTGTGTTTATTTGTCATTTTTTTTTTTTTTTTTTTTCTTCTTCTGTCAAAAATTTGTCCCGAGCCTACAGTAACGTAGGATTAAGCTACGACCATGAAATTTTTAACACTTATTCACATTGTCCTGACTTAGATCCTTAGGAGCCATTTTTTCAGATTTGTCTCCCATTGTGCCGCTAGGTGGCGTTTATTATGTAATTGATTGTATTGAAAAATCTCCAAAATCCAAAGTCGGATTTAGATACGGTTTTTTTTATTCTGTTCCTTATTGGCACCCCAACAAAATATATAGGTCTAGAAGTTCAAAAAAGATATCATTTCCTGTTCAGGAGGGGACCAAAGTTCGAATCTTGGAAATAACGCGTTTTTTAAGAGAAAATATGGTAGGTCCCTTTAAACAGAAATATTGGCCGACTTTGATAAGATAGAAGAATTTTGTTTGTTTAAACAGATTCGCAAGACCTAGCCGCACAAAATATATAGTGTGGCAATTTCAGGAAATGCACCGTTTATCCGCTAGAGGCGTTCAAAGATCACTGAATACGGAAAAAATAAAAATTTCAAGTTTTTAAAATATTTCATTTTTCGTCATTTTTTCATGTTTTTTCGTTCTCCTGTATTTATTTCTTGTTCGATTTTCATGAAATTTTCACTGAATGTGCAGTATGATGTTCTTAATCAGCTTATACTTTAAAATAATAAAAGGTAGTAAAGGTCAAGGTCATATCAGCAATATCGATTTTTTCTTTGACCTCATATAGCTCAAAAACGGTAAATATTCTATCGAGACATAACGGGTATAAAATGTTATGCTTTAAGAGACCTTTCTAACGGTACCAAAATTTTAAAAGTCAGACATCAAATGAAAAAAATAATTATGAAAAAACTCAATTATAGGTACACACAGTGGTTTTCTGCATTTATCTCAGAGGTAAATCACATATCATTATAATTTTATTATCAGATTTATAGAATGTTTATTTACCTTTCTAACGATATGCAGTTTTTGAAGATCGGGTAAAAAATGGTCGAGTTATGTTAGATTTCCCATACGTAGCGAAAGCCCAATTTTTAAAATATTTCAGTCCAACGCTTATCTTACTTGTACTGGGGTGTGTATATTTCTCAGTGTATTATTGGCCATTTGACCACAGCGTAGCTGGGATGATGTAAACAACTCGCGGTCAAGTGACTTTCCTGCAGTCTAATGCTGGTCTACCTGTACGGTGAACTGGGGGGGTGTATGTTCTCAGTGTATTGGCCATCGTGTCTGTATACCCGGCCGGGATGATGTTAACCTTTATTGGTTGTTTTACAAATGTAGGACACAGTTTATTTAGCTTTATAAAAAAGAGGTACAATTTCATATAAAAAAGTGAAAGGAATGATAGAAGAAGTAACAATAGCATTGTATGAAGCTTATCTAAGTGAGAAAACCGATGATGTTGCGGATGCAACTCTAGTTATGTTTTGAACTTGTGTAATAATTGACTAAGTTGGTCATGGTCTTTTATTGTCATTTTCTTTATGAAATATGTCCTGCTGATGGTTGGCTAGTAGTTCTTATTTAGTCTGTATAGAAATTGAGAAATTGTACTTTATCTGGAATTTTAATCAAGGTTAAACTGAATTGTCTAATGAAGTGATGGTACTCTGGTGAGCATTCTATGGCCCTCTTGTTAGTTATTCAGATCACCCTGCGTTCGTCATCAACAATTTGCTTTAAACGACATCCCCTCTGAGAGCACTGAGTAGAAATTGATGAAACTTGGCATGGATCATCCTTAGGTGAACCTCCACAAAAGTTGCTAAAATCAGATTGATCCATGCAGAACTCTAGTTGCTATGGCAACCAACAGAATTTTACTTTAAAAACTTCAAACATCTTCTCTGAAACCAGTGGTCAGAATTTAATTTCCTTTGGCACAAATGGTCACCTTATAGTGCTCTACGATAATTGTTTAAATGAAGTTGATCCCTTAAAAAAAGAGGCCCCTAGAGGGTTGGCTAATTTTCTTATATACTCTATAATTATAGAAAATATAATTATAGAAAATAAAAAATTCTTCTTCTATGAAGCCAATGGTCAGAATTAATTTTCATTTAGCTCATATGATCACCTCTTGAATGTCTACCATAATTGCCATAATAAAGATGATCCTGTGAAAAACCAAAACGTTATGTTGTATAATCTTATTATTTGTTTAATTACGGCTTTCCGAAAACCTGCAGAAAATGTATAGGGTTTGTTATGTTTATTTTTCTTCTTATTATTATTACAGTAGAACCCCTTTAAACCGGACAAGGTTGGGGACAACATAAATTTCCGGTTTAGAGGGGTTTCCAGTTTAGAGGGGTTTTGACCTTTTGAACAATAAACCATGTCTATATATACATGTATAAATGTATTTGCTGAAACTTACCACAATTGTGGGTTTTGGAACAGATTCAGAGTCTCTGATTAACTTAATCTTGTTTTCAAGAGACAGTTCTATTCTTCTACGTTTTGTCGGAGGTTGAGACATGATGATGTGTAGAAAGTTAAAATTTAACTGATAAATCACAAAATGAATGCTAGCTACCACTTTTGTAATTCATCAAAGAAGCTTATTTTCTTTTGTTCACAGATCGTAAATTTATTGGTTACTATTGTTTATTTAACTGTCAATCACAATCCTGTCCTTAAATTTCACAGTTAGACTTACCAAACTACAATTTCTAACGCCTCTCGTGTTAATTTTGGGGATCATTACTAATTTAAAACGCTGATTGTCGGATTAAAATTGTTTTCATAACACTCATTATCAGTCGTTCCTTACATCCAATGCACTGGCTAAGTGTATTTTTCACACCTATGTTGATCACATGATGCACCGACAGCGGCGAAATGGCGGATCCCTACAGGTAGAATTAATTGCCTTAGGCAGTTTGGTGTTTCGAGTTTGCGTACTGTTTATTGGGTTGATGTTAGGTCCCAGTTTCCAGGGTGACTTTTCCCTTGCTATGAATGAAAGTGTGCCCCGAAATACGTCCGGTTTCCGGAATGCAGGGTTTCCGGTATACAGAGTTTACGATTATATGAAATAATTAAGGGTTGAAAAAGGGACCAAAACTTTTTTCCGGTTTATTATTATTATTCTTCCAACCTAATTCAAGAGTTAATTTATATATGTTGCCAATGGCCAAGCAACATGAAAATTAAAATGCTTCGACAAAAAAGTATAAATTTTTAAAATCAAGTGTTTTCAATTTTCAATGACGTCAGATTTGACGTCAGCTTCAAAAGTTTGTTCGCACTCTAGAGCCTTCAATTCTGGTCCGATTTTCTTGATATTTTCACAGTAGATGTATTTTAAAATGTAGATGTGCACCTTGGCATTCAAGTTTCCAAATTTGAAAAGATTGAGATTTAAAAATTTGAACTTAGGTCCAAAATTATATTTTAATGTTACAAGGGCACCTAATGAGTTAAAAGCATGAAAATTTGACAGCATATCGGCCAAGAGGTCTACTTTCTATTTCCTGAAGGACTTTATCTCAAGTCACGTGGTTATGACGTCATACAATAGACAAAAAGCATATTTTTGAAAAATTTCTTTTGCTCTGGTATTATTACTTGTAACTCAATCTTTTTGAAAATTGTATTGCAGCAATTAAAAAGTTTAAATTTATAAATTCATGTATTTTTAATTTTCAATGACGTCAGATTTGACGTCAGCTTCAAAAGTTTGTTCACGCTCTAGAGCCTTCAATTCTGGTCCGATTTTCTTGATATTTTTTCAGAAGATGTATTTTAGGATGTAGATTTGCACCTTGGCATTCAAATTTCCAAATTCGAAAATATAAAGATTTTATGGCAAAACTGAGATTCAAACTTCGGTCCTAAAAATACATTTAAATGTAACAAGGCCACCTAATGGGTTAGAAGTATGAAAATTGGACAGCAAATCGGCATATAGGTTTTCTTTCTATTTCTTAGAGGATTTTTTCTTAAGTCACGTGGTTTTGACGTCATAAAAACATCAAAGAGCAACTTTTTAAAAAATTTATATGGCTCTGGTATCATGACTTTTGACTCGGCCTTTTGGAAAATTGTATTGCTGCGATTAAAAAGTTTAAATTTATAAATTAATTTATTTTTAATTTTCAAAATGGGTGGGGCTGGATAGAAATGTAGGTCAGTAGGTCAAATCTTAGAAAAATCTTGTTTATACTCTGAGGGCAACATTTTTGGTCCAATCATCCTCAAACTTTGGCAGAATGTTTGTCATGATGATATCTTTTGTGGATGGGGTCAGAAAATTCCTGAACATTGTTTCACCTCATCATCTTAATTCTAAAGCAATCTGTTTTGTACAGGCAATGAATGATACTTTTCTCAGGTGAGCGATCTAGGGCCATCTTGGCCCTCTTGTTTCTGAATGATTTTCTTTTATGTCACGTGGTTATGACGTCATTAAAAAGACAAAAAAGCATTTTCTCTTCCTCTGATATCATGAATTTTAAGTCAATCTTAATTAAAATCTTCAGAATTGATAGAATTAAACTTGAAGTGATGCATACTGCAAGAAATGTTTGATTTTTCACGTGGTTGTGACGTCATGAAAACAAAACAAATAAAAGTGCCAATAAGATCAATGAACTTGAAATTTTCAAGAATGTCGAAAATTAGTACGTTCATATGGGTTTGAAAGTTTTAAGTTATTACGTCATCAAACATGGCAGATATTCATGTTTGATGGAACGCTTACTTGAAAATGTAAAAACAAACCTGTTAACATTCTCGAAGATATTTTTTTCTGGATTAATAGAATTTTAGCTAATCATGTCCTTCCAAAACAGATACTTTTCTTTAGTCACTTGATTTTGCGGTGGTTGAAATATTAAAATCATTCATTTCAATTTGTATTCGAGCTTCAGCGTCATGAGTATTGGGGCAGTCTAAAGCATATCTTAACCCTTTCCCTCATAGAGAAAACCATGAAAAGACCTATGCGAACAACATAAAACCAGATCAGCCTGCGAGTAACTTGGTTTTATGCTGTGCACTGCTCCTCAGTGGTCTGGAAATGAGGACTTTATAATTAAGTTTGGTAAGGTTTAACTGTGGTTTTCTTCAGCTCAGGCTTTATGTGGTACCTGTTGAGTGCGTCAAAATGAGTCTATATGAGGGAAAGGGTTAAGGAATTTATGTTGTGTCACTTGTTTATGAACATTGATTTGTAAGCAAAATACATTTTAAAAAATCATAAGATTGGACATATCAACTTTAAATAAGTAATATTGCCGTGCCTTGACATGCGCAGAAATGTTCAAGTGATTACGTTATCAAACATGACTAATTCATGTTTTTTAGCTCACCTGAGCATAGCTCAGGGTGAGCTTTTGGGATACTTGATTGTCCGTCTGCCGTCGTCCGTCAACAATTTGATGTTTACACACTAGAGGCCACAATTTTGATCCAATCTTCCTCAAACTTGGTCAGAATGTTTGTCTTGATGATATCTTGAACCCTTTCGAAAATGGGTCAGGTTGGATCAAAAAGTAGGTCAAATCTTAGAAAAGTCTTGTCGTCCGTCAACAATTTTGATGTTTACACACTGGAGGCCACAATTTTGATCCAATCTTCCTCAAACTTGGTCAGAAACTTTAATCAACATCTCCTCTGAAACCACTGGACAGAATTTGATAAAACTTGCCAGGGATGATCCTTGGGTCAACCTTCACAGAATTTGCTAAAATAAACTTGATCCATGTAGAACTCTGGTTGCCATGGCAACAAAAAGGAAAAAAAAATGAAAACTTTAAAAATCATCTTCTTCAAAACTACTGGCCAGATTTTAAAATAAATTGGTACAGATGTTCCTTGGGTCAACCTCTACCAAAGTTGCTAAAATTATTCTGATCCGTAAAAAACATGGCCGCCAGGGGCGGGGCTTATTTGCCTTATATGTATAAAGGGAAAACTTTAATCAACATTTCCTCTAAAACCACTGGACAGAATTTGATTAAATTTGGCAGGAATGATCCTTGGGTCAACCTTCACAAAAGTTCCTAAAATAAACTTGATCCATATAGAACTCTGGTTGCCATGGCAACAAAAAGAAAAAAAATATGAAAACTTTAAAAATCATCTTCTTCAAAACTACTGGCCAGATTTTAAAATAAATTGGTACAGATGTTCTTTGGGTCAACCTATTTATCTCATGTGAGCAATTTAGGGCCATCATGGATGGGCCTCTTGTTTTATTAGCTCACTTGAGCACAACATGCTCATGGTGAGCTTTTGTGATGGTCCGTCGTCCGTTGTGTGTCGTGCGTTGTCAACTTTTTAATTCAAACGACTTCTTCTCCTAAACTACTGGGCAGATTTCAATAAAACTTTACACAAATGACCCTTGGGTGACCCTCTTTCAAGTTTCTTCAAATTGTTCCAGTCTGTTGAGTAACTAGGTCACAGGAGCTAAAAATAGACAAAAAAATTGCAATCTTTAAAAATCTTCTTCTCAGAAACCAAAAGGCACAGAGCTTTGATATTTGGTATGTAGCATCATCTTATGGTCCTCTACCAAGTTTGTTCAAATTATGGCCCTGGGGTCAAAATTGGCCCCGCCCCGGGGGTCAGTTTATTTACATAGTCTTAACTAGGGAAAACTTAGAAAAATCTTCTTCTCCGAAACCATATGGCCTACAGCTTAGATATTTGGCATGTAGCATTGTCTAGTGGATCTCTACCAAGTTTGTTCAAATTATGGCCCTTGGGTCAAAATTGGCCCTGCCCTGGGGGTCAATTTCTTTAACATAGGCTAATATAGGAATATATCTAGAAAAATTTTCTTCTCTGGAACCTTATGGCCGGGAGCTTTGATATTTGGCATGTAGCATTGTCTAATGATCTCTACCAAGTTTGTTCAAATAATGGCCCTGGGGTCAAAATTGGCCCCGCCCAGGGGGTTACTTTCTTCAACATAGGCTAATATTAGCAACTGTTTATCAGATCTGAATGATACTGTGCATTATTACTCATCTTGACATGTACATCACATATCAACAAAAAGGAATTGCTTTGTACATTTAGATAATTTTTATACGCCCATCTTAAGATGGGGCGTATTATGTGAACACTCACGGCGGGCGGGCGTGGAACATTTGTTGTCCGGGCTCTAACTTCAATACCGTTTGCCCAATCCTTTTCAAACTTTCCACACATGTGCATGGCCATAATATCTCGGATGAGTTCGATATCCAGCATTATCGCGTGAATGACTTAGAAGTTATGGCCCTTGACGTACACAAAATACTTGAAATGAGTTCATATCCAGCATTATCGCGTGAATGACTTATAAGTTATGGCCCTTGATGTACACAAAATACTTGAAATTGTGATTGTCCAGGCTCTAACTTCAATACCGTTAGCCCAATCCTTTTCAAACTTTTCACACATGTGCATGGCCATAATATCACGGATGAGTTCGATATCCAGCATTATCGCGTGAAAGACTTAAAAGTTATGGCCCTTGACGTACACAAAATACTTGAAATTGTGATTGTCTGGGCTCTAACTTCAATACCGTTAGACCAATCCTTTTCAAACTTTCCACACATGTGCATGGCCATAAAATCGCGGATGAGTTCAGGGTGAGCTTTTGGGATACTTGATTGTCCGGCGTCCGTCGTCCGTCAACAATTTTGATGTTTACACACTAGAGGCCACAATTTTGATCCAATCTTCCTCAAACTTGGTCAGAATGTTTGTCTTTATGATATCTTGAACCCTTTCGAAAATGGGTCAGGTTGGATAAAATAGTAGGTCAAATCTTAGAAAAATCTTGTTTACACACTAGAGGCTACAATTTTAATCCAATCTTCTTCAAACTTGGCCAGAATGTTTGTCTTGATGATATCTCAAACCAGTTCGAAAATGGGCTGGGCCGGACAGAAAGGTAGGTCAATAGGTCAAATCTTAGAAAAATCTTGTTTACACACTAAAGGCCACAGTTTTGATGCAATCTTCCTCAAACTTGGTCAGATTGTTTGTCATGATGATATCTCGAACCAGTTTGAAAATGGGTTGGGCTGGACAGAAATGTAGGTCAGTAGGTCAAATCTTAGAAAAATTTTGTTTATACTCTGAGGGCAACATTTTTGGTCCAATCATCCTCAAACTTTGGCAGAATGTTTGTCATGATGATATCTTTTGTGGATGGGGTCAGAAAATTCCTGAACATTGTTTTACCTCATCATCTTAATTCTAAAGCAATCTGTTTTGTACAGGGAATGAATGATACTTTTCTCGGGTGAGCGATCTAGGGCCATCTTGGCCCTCTTGTATCTTTACCCAGGTGAGCGGATTAGAGCCATCGGGCTCTTGTTTTCATTTATTTCAGCATGCTTTTGAAATGTACAGATTTGATAGACCATTTAAAAGTCATGTTCAAAGTGATTCAAATGTCAAACTATCTAAAATTTCATATATCTGTTTATCTTACTATAAACACTGTTATATACTCAGCTGAGAAATAGAAACATTGATTTGTGTATATTTTCCCTGTTTCACTTCATAAAATGTATTTAGAGTGTTTAAATACAAGCATTTTCCATACTTGACAGCCAGTCATATACGTTTCTACAATTATAATCAAGAGATAAATGTATAACCAACAAAAAGGATACTTTTCTGTAAAGTATTATTTTTGTACTAAATAGGACAGTTGTATTATGTCAAGGTAATGAATCTATAAAACATTTTTATTCCTTTTTATTCCAAGGTATTACTAGGTTTTAGATGATTAGGGCACCAATATTTGAATTGTTGATACAGTTCATTAGACCATTGGGTGGGTCAGTATTCACATTAAGGACTAGTAATAATTTCAAACTTAAATTTCTCCAGACGAACTTTATAATCTATGATTCAGGGATTGTAACCTGTGTAGCAGGAAATGGTCAGCAACAGATACCGTGAACCAGTCAGAGAGCTCACTCAAGCATAAAGACATTGTTAGGATGACTGCAGTCGGATGTCAAGGTATCGGCACCACCAAGAAATGATTACTGTGGAGCAGGTCAGACCAAAAAGAGAGGCGAGCCATGGTCAAGCTGCTTGAAACTGATTTCTTTAATGCCAGTCAGAAAACAATTAAGTTCTTGCAATTTATACAAATTCTTTTTTAGCTCACCTGAGCACGTGTGCTCAGGATGAGCTTTTAGGATCGATGAATGTCCGTCGTCCGTCTGTCCGTCCGTCGTCCGTCGTCCACAATTTGTTCGTTTGCACTCTAGCATCTTCAGTTTATGAGCAATTATCTTCAAACTTTATATCAATGTTTATAACCATAAAATAACGGCCAAGTTGGATTATGGCAGAAATTGGACCCTTAGGTCAGGAGTTACGCCCCTTTTAAAATTGAAAAAAGCCAAATTTCACTTTGTTTGCCCTCTAGATCACCAGGTCAAATCTTAGAAAAACCTTGTGAACACTCTATAGGCCACAGTTTTGGCCCAATTTTCATGAAACTTGGTCAGGATGTTTGTCTACATGATATCTCAGATGAGTTTGAAATTGGGTCATGTGGGGTCAAAAACTAGGCCACCAGGTCAAATCTTAGAAAAGCGTTGTGAAAAATCTAGAGGCCACAGTTTTGGCCCAATCTTCATGAAACTTGGTCAGGATGTTTGTCTATACAATATCTCGGAGGGGTTTGAAAATGGGTCATGTGGGGTCAAAAACTAGGCACCGGTCAAATCTTAGAAAACTTGTGAAATCTAGATGCCACAGTTTTGGACCAATCTTCATGAAACTTATTCAGATTGTTTGTCTACATGATATCTCAGATGGGTTTGAAAATGGGTCATGTGGGGTAACACTCTAGAGGCCACAGTTTTAGCCTAATCTTCATGAAACTTGGTCAGGATGTTTGTCTACATGATATCTTGGATGGGTTTGAAAATGGGTCATGTGGGGTCAAAATCTAGGTCACCAGGTCAAATCTTAGAAAAACCTTGTGAACACTCTACAGGCCACAGTTTTAACCCAATCTTTATGAAACTTGGTCAGGATGTTTGTCTACATGATATCTCAGATTAGTTCGAAATTGGGTCATGTTGGGTCAAAAACTAGGTCACCAGGTAAATTCAGGTAGGATCAAAATGTAGGCCACTTAGTCAAATGTTAGAAAAACACTTTAGATGCCAGATTTTTTGTCATTTTGCCTAACACAGCCATCTTAATCAGGTGAGCGACACAGGGCCATCTTGGCCCTCTTGTTGATGGTCCCTGGGTTGAACCATTACTGTGCATCATGTGCCTTTAACATCAATCTTACTGAAGTGAGCGACACATGGCCATCTTGGCCCTCTTGTTTTTAGCTCACAAGAGCACAACATGCTCAAGGTGAGCTATTGTGATCACCCTGCATCTGTTGTCTTCTGTCGTCAACAATTGCATAAAGGTTAAACAGCTCTAATACCCATCGCATACAAATTGTCTGCTGTTGGTATTTTCTGTACAACGGTCTTACGGTCCGGAAAACAGACATTGCAGATGTTCAAAGGGCTTTGTTTAAATCGGAGTGTATTTTTAGCTCACCTGAGCACAACGTGCTCAAGGTGAGCTTTTGTGATCGCCCTTTGTCCATCCTCCGTCGTGCATCCTCAACAATTTGGCTTGTTAACACTCTAGAGGCCATACTTTAAGGCCAATCTGCATGAAACTTGGTCAGAATATTTGTCTCCATAAAATCTTGGACAAGTTCGAAATTGGGTCATGTGGGGTCAAAAAGTAGGTCATGAGGTCAAATCCTATAAAAACCTTATTAACACTCTATAGGCCACATTTTTGGCCTAATCTTAATGAAACTTGGTTAGAATAATTAAATTGGTAGAATGTTTTTTTCATAAAACTTGGACAGTTTATTGGGACATGTGGGGTCAAAAAGTAGGTCACAAGGTCAAATCTTAGTAAAACCTTGTTAACACTCTAGAGGCAACTTTTTTGGCCATATCTTCAAGAAACTTGTTTGGAATGTCTGTTTCCATAATATCTTGGACAAGTTTAAAGTTGGGTCATGTGGGGTCAAAAAGTAGGTCCATATGAAAAATCCAACATATGTTGTTCATTTATAATCAGGTGAGCGATTCAGGGCCATCATGGCCCTCTTGTTTCATTTTATTATTTATCCAAGTTTTACGTTAAAGGATATCTTAATATATCTATTATACCCATAGATGATGGATGAATTAGAAACATTCAAAAGAAAGATCAATTTAATAAATTTTGATTGATTAATGCTCACCCATTCTGTGACAACTGCTGGAATACAGGCTACATAAATGTTTTGAGGAAAACCCATCTAGTTAAATTAAGCTGATGGTATTCTGGTGAGCCTTCTAGGACAATGATGGCCTTTTGTTGATAATCTCCCTTTAAATATGATTATTATATAATTATTATAAGATTACATGGAGGGACTCTTTGATGATATGGCCAATGCTTTCTTTTCTGTGATAAAGCAATATGTGGTGGTGGAGGGGGGGGGGGGTATTCCATAGCCTTCAGTGATATTTCAATTTTGAAACTGTCATAATTCAATGTAATTGGTAAAAATATCACCTCCATGGCATAAGTGAAATTACTGAATCAAGTATTACTCCTTTAAAGTAGAGACTTCCAGGGGGAGGGGGTGGTCATAGGTGATTATTTATATAATTAGATGGTAGAATCTTGAATCTGGCTGATGTTACTCTAGTGATCTACTATGACAGTTCAGTTTATTTGTTTTCCATTTTATTTCAGAAGATGGAAGAGCTGATATGACAAACTACTGTATGAATTTCCCCTGGGAGCTGGTATCTAGTTAAGAGTGAAGAGTTTACTGGCTGTTTACAGGGAATATATCATGGCTTCTGGTGGTATGTTTTTACAGCTTGGATCACCCATTGTTCTTACTGCTAATAAAATTGCCACTGATTATTTTTTGTGCCAGAAGCACTGCAATGGAGCATTGCCTGTATGTGTAGCATATATAAGATACTGAATCATTTACTTTACAAATACCACCCAGATACATTATTTTATATATGATGCTATAAAAAGTTTGGATGGAAAGACATTTTCAGACTGTAAACATTTTACAGTGCTATCATTATTTCCAGTAATGTGAACGGTATAAAACTTGATAAGCATAGTCCCTTGGTGGCTGATTTTGTTTGATTGTGGTTCTTTGGTTATTTTTGTTTTAGCTTAATCAAGTTAATGTGTGGTAAAGAGGTAAATCTTTTACCATCTGTGGACTAGATAGGATCAGTTTTAACCAATTCAGCATATTTTTAGTTTACCTGAGCACAACCTTCTTATTGTGAACTATTAGGAAAGCCCTGCATCTCTCGTCCGTCCATCTGTCTGTCCCTCGTCAACAATTTCCTTTAAACATTATCTTTTTAAACCGCTGAATGGATTTTGACCAAACTCCTTAGGGTTGATCCTTATGAGGCCCTCTATCAAAATTGTTCTAATTATCCCCCCCCCCCCCCCCCCCCCCCTCATTTTTATATGGGGGAGACATTTTTTTCTGTCGGAGTCGTCTGTCTGTCACACTTTTTGTCTGGAGCAAACTTCAGAGGTGGATAGATCTCATTGAGGAAAAGTGTCTTAATAAGGAATAAGCCTAGGTTTGTGAAACTTGGTAAGGACATTGTCCATGGCCAGTTGCTGAAAAGGCAGGGACACAGTGACACATTGCGTAAAATCCTTATCTGAATAAGTCTAGGTGTGTGTAACTTGGTAGGGTTATTGCTCATGGCCAGTAGATGACCTCTATTGATTTTGGGGTCATTAGGTCAAAGGTCAAGGTCACAGTAACACTAAGTGTAAAATCCTTGTTTGATTAATAACTTGAGAAGGAATAAGCCTAGGTTTGTGAAACTTGACAGGTATGCCCATGGCCTGTAGATGACCCTTAATATTTTGATGTCATAAGTCAAGGTCAAAGTGACACTTAGTGTAAAATCCTTGTTTGATCATTATCTTGTTCTAGTTGTTGTTGTTTTTTCTTTTATATGAATTTTTAACTTCAGTCGTATTTTGGTATGGCATTTGTCCATCTGTCTGTCCGGGTGTTTCAGAAGTAATAGTGGTCCAGGTAACTGTAAAGAGAACAATAGACTTCATTCCATAACAATTGAATAAGGGGTCTTGGCCCTCTGTACAACAAAAGAAGATAATAAAAGGATTAGCCCCTTGTTTCCATTCCTTGGCCCGTCTGTCCGTTCATTAGCCACATCGATGTCTGCTCAATAGCTTGATAACTATTAGGTGCACTGTCTTCATACTTTGTAGGGAGGTTGGTCATGGCCTGTTGAAGGCCCCTATAGATTTTGGTCACAGTAACCTTCAACATGGTAACCTTGTCTGCTCATTTTCTTAAGAAACATTTAGTCAAACTCCCATAGATTTTGAGGTCAATATGTCTAAGGTCAAGGTCACAGTGACCTCCAACTCAAAAACCTTATCCGTGCAATTTCTAAAGAACCATTTAGTTGACAGTCCTCTTACTTACAATGGACATGTGGAGGTCTTGTTACTTCAGGGTGTAAAAAATAAAAATAACCTTGACGAATATCTGTGATCATATACATATAATTTATGATTAATCAATGACTTTTATTAACTCACCTGAGCACGTAGTGAGCTATTGGGTTCTATGGCTTTCCGTCGTCTACAATTGTTTCAAACAACATCTCCTTTGGAACCACTGGGCAAAATTTAATGAAACTTGCCTGTGATGTTCCTTGCATAAAACTTTACCAAAGTTGATCAAATGGTTCCGGTCCATTTCGTATCTGGGTCAAAGGAGCTAAAAATTGATTTTTAAAGCGACATCTTTGAAAATCTTCTTTTCAAAAACCACAAGGCCTAGAGCTTAGAATTTTGGTGTGTGACATTGTCTTATGGACCTCTACCAACTCAGTTCAAATTATGACCCTAGGGTTAAAATTGGTCCCTGGGGGTGACCTCAGGGGTCACTTGATTTTGCATAGACTTAAATAAGAACTAGAAATATCATGTCAGAAACCACAAGGCCTGGTGTTTAGATTTTTAGTGTGTAAGATGGCCTCGTAGACATCTACCAAGTTTGTTCAAAACTGCAAGTTTTAAAAGACTCCCATTGGTTGGACTTACATAAGACACAAATATAAAGAAAAGTTCAAAATTCTTCTCTAAAACTGATAGTTAGAATTTAATTTTATTTTGCGAGGTAATCTCCTGTACTGAAGTTGCTAAAGCATTATTAGTTTATTTGTTAAAAGATGAAGCTCCCAGCAAATGGGACCTGTTTTCTTATGTAATCTTGACTTGTTGATGTTTGAGGTCACAGGACCAAATCCAAAGTTACCTGTAAAGCCTTATTAAAGTTGATGGTGGTTAGGTGAAAATAGCCCTCTTATCCTTAAAACTGACTGAGGGACAATAATGTTTAAGTAATGAAAATGTCTTTTTTGTTTGTTTGTTATTTTAGTGACTGGTATTGGTGGAACTACTACTCCCAAATTGAACAGTGGAGGTGAGTAATGATGAAATACCTGGGTTATGAAAATGTCATTTGTTTTATAAGATATGACTATACTACTTTGTATATTTATTTTAACTTATTTTACTGGGAATCTGAGAGAATGCTGTTTTAAGCTCACCTGAGCACAGTTTTTAAAAAAGTCACTTGCTTGACTCACAGCTTATTAGAGAAGTATTTTCACACTGGTCTAATTTTCGTGATCTTTGTGCAAATTTTAGACCGCACGATAGTAAATCTGTACTCTCAGAAAATGTTCAAAGGGTTGTGCAGACAGTAAGAGTTGATAAGAACAAAATGGACAATGATATTTTTTTTTTCAACATTATTTTGAAATGTGCAAATTGAACACTTTGTGAAATGGTCCTTGTGTAAATAACTCAATGTTTTGTGTATGTTTCAGGGTTAAGTGACACTAATCTTTCATGTGAAATAACAGGAAGACAGCACTGTATCTGTTTTTAGCTCACCCGAGCACAACGTGCTCAAGGTGAGGTTTTTGTTATCGCCCTTTGTCCGTCTTCCGTCGTGCGTTATGCGTGGTCAACAATTTGGCTTGTTAACACTGTAGAGGCCATATTTTTAGGCCAATTTTCATGAAACTTGGTCAGAATGTTTCTCTCCATAATATCTTGGACAAGTTCGAATTTGGGTCATGTGGGGTCAAAAAGTAGGTCATGAGGTCGAATCTTAGAAAAACCTTGTTAACACTCTAGAGGCCACATTTTTGGCCCAATCTTCATGAAACTTGGTCAAAATGTTTGTTTCCTTAAAATCTTGGACAAGTTTGAAAGAGGGTCATGTGGGGTCAAAAAGTAGGTCCATATGAAAAAACATATGTTTCTCATTTATAATCAGGTGAGCCATTCAGGGCCATCATGGCCCTCTTTTTTTTCTCTTTTTTTTTGACAAAGTCCATTAATATCTGAAATACTGTGTATTCAAGTAAACAATATACATTTTTATTCCAAACAGAAAATGTGCATGTGGCAAAGACACCCCAGACTACTGAATATGAGAAATCCCTACAAATTGTCCTTGGCACTGTTTTTGGGGTATTTGGTTTCCTAGGAATCGTCATCATTGGCACACTTGTATATCGGTTCTGTAAGAACCGATGTGGTAACAGTAGACAAGGTGAGAACAGTACACAACATTTTATTGCTTCCTTTTTGCATGTACAGAAATGAAAAATAATCCACCTTTTTATCAGTGTAAATAATTATATTCACTCTATCACTGTTCAGACAAATAAGGTGAGCTTTAAGTATCAGATTTACTTGCTTGACAGAAACATTATTCAGGCTTCTGTTTCTGATGATTTTAAACATGAAATGGGGATGGTCATATAGTGTTTTATTTTGTGTGTGTGTGTGTGAGTTTGTGTTTTAGCTCACCTGAGCACTTGTGCTCAGGGTGAGCTTTTGCGACCGCTTTTTGTCCGTCGTGCGTCATCGTCGTACATCGTCAACAATTGCTTGTGAACACTCTAGAGGCCAAAGTTTTGGCCAAATCTTCAGGAAACTTGGTCAGGATACATAATATCTAAGATGAGTGTGAAATTGGGTCCTATGGGGACAAAAACCAGGTCACAAGATCAAATCTTAAAAAAACCTTGTGAACACTCTAGAGCCCACTTTTTTGGCCCAATCTTCATAAAATTTGGTTAGGATGTTTGTCTTCATTATATTTTGGATGAGTTTGAAAATGGGTCATGTGGGTTCAAAAACTAGGTCACCAGGTCAAATCTTAGATAAAACCTTGTGAACAATCTAGAGCCCACTTTTTTGGCCCAATCTTCATAAAATTTGGTTAGGATGTTTGTCTTCATTATATTTTGGATGAGTTTGAAAATGGGTCATGTGGGTTCAAAAACTAGGTCACCAGGTCAAATCTTAGATAAAACCTTGTGAACACTCTAGAGACCACAGTTTCAGCCAAACCTTAATGTAACTTGGGTCAGAATGTTTGTTTACATTGTATCTCGGATGAATTCAAAATTGGGCCACATTGGGTCAAAAAGTAGGTCACCAAGGCAAATTTTAGAAAAATCTTGTGAACACTCTAAACTTGATAAGAATGATGACTGCATGAATTCCAAATTGAGTGCAAATTCAGGTAGGATCAAAATCTAGGTTACTTAGTCAAATGTTAGAAAAACATTTTAGACGCCACATTTTTAACTCACCTGAGCACGTCTGTGCGTGCATCGTCAACAATTTCTTTAATCAACATCTTCTTCTAAACTACCCACTGGATTTTGATAAAACTTCACATGAATGTTCATTATGGGACCCTTTACCAAAGTTGTTAAAATTATTTTGATTGGTCAAAAACCTAGGTCACAGGAGCTAAAAATAGATTTTAAAAATGAAAATTTTAAAAATCTTCTTCTCCGAAACCACAAGGCTTAGCCTTTTGATTTTTGGTATGTAGCATGATCTTATGACTCTCTACCAAGATTGTTCAAATTTTGACCCTGGGGTCAAAATTGGCCCCGCCCCAGGGGTCACTTGATTTAACATAGGCTAATATAGGAAAAACTTGAAAAACCTTCTTCTCAGAAACCACAAGGCCTGAGGTTTAGATATTTGGTGTGCAACATTGTCTAGTAGATCACAACCAAGTTTGTTCAAATCATGGCCCTGGGGTCAAATTTGGCACCGCCAAGAGGTAATCTGATTTTACATAGGCTAATATAGAAAAAAAACTTGAAAAATCTTCTTCTCAGAAACCACAAAGCCTGGGGTATAGATATTTGGTGTACAGCATTGTTTAGTAGATCACTACCAAGTTTGTTCAAATCATGGCCCTGGGGTCAAATTTGGCCCCGCCCAAGGGGTCACTTGATTAAAAATAGGCTAATATAGAAAAAACTTGAAAAATCTTCTTCTCAGAAACCACAAGGCATAGAGTTAAGATATTTGGTGTGTAGCATTGTCTAGTGGATCTCTACCAAGTTTTTGAAATCATGACCCTGGGGTCAAAATTGGCCCTGCCCCAGGGGTCACTTGATTAAACATAGGCTAATATAGGAAAAACTTGAAAAATCTTTTTCTCTGAAACCACAAAGCCTGGGGTTTAGATATTTGGTGTGCAGCATTTTTTAGTAGATCACTACCAAGTTTGTTCAAATCATGGCCCTGGGGTTAAATTTAATAGATTACTCAAATATCCAAAATATTAAAGCGTACTGGTACGCGACATTTTTAAACCGAGTGATGTTTACAAATACTCGTATATGTTTGACTGGTTACTGCGAATCCGCAAAATAGACTTCAAACAATTTCCGGTAATTTCCTACTTTGGGTTCCATTCAAGTAAAACATAAATCCAGTCTGTCTTATTTGTTCATTTGATGCTTTTCTATTCGTTTGCTTCAAATATGATTACACAAGGCAGGAAGAAACTGGTAAACGTTTAAAAAAACACTGAGTAGATACCTAGCACTGCAAACCAAACATCAGGCGTTTGTGTCGCAATAATTGACGATCTGGAATTTGAGATAGAGTCGATAGCATCCAATTCCATGTTAACCAGTAAATAATTTGTTTTAATGCAATAGTTAACAGTGCTAAATCTTTGGATCAGGAAGATCAAATATGATTGAATGTTTTTTTTTAATTTAATTGTTGAGGAGCTAATGATAAATCCTGCATATGATAATTGTTAAATTGACATTGTTGCATACAAGGACAGCAGGCGCATATACCAGTAAGAACATGTACTGTTATTTCAATTCCAAAATTAAGTTGATGAAAAAAAAAGCAATTGACTTAATTTTGATGGAGTAATCATATTTTCATTACTCAATTAAAATTGTGAAAACCCAATTCCTTGAAAAATTGATGAGTAAATACCCAATTGACCTCAATCCTTATCTGTAGCCCTGGACATGACTTAATTGTTCCATGTTACTCACTTTATCTGGCATTTTTCAAAAGGTATTAAGTAGTGATTATACCCCCCACAAACGTAGTTTGGGGGGGATATATAGGAGGCACCATGTCGGTTGGTCCGTCCGTCTGTAGTTTTTTTGTCCACGCTATTTCTCAATAACTACTGAATGGATTTCAATCAAACTTCATGGGAAGCTTCACTGGTGAGCATAGACGTGCATATTATGAAATTGTTACGGCTGATTGACTTTCTTTTGAGTTATGGCCCTTTGCTGATTTTCTGGAGTTTTCTTTGTCCACGCTTTTTCTCAATAACTACTGGATAGATTTCAAACAAACAACATAGGAAGCTTCAATATCAAGCACAGATGTGCATATTATGAAATGGTTACGGTTGACTGATTTTCTTTTGAGTTATGGCCCATTGCTGATTTTCTGGAGTTTTCTTTGTCCATGCTATTTCTCATTAACTACTGGATTGATTTCAATCAAACTTCATAGGAAGCTTCACTGGTGAGCATAGATGTGCATATTATGAAATTGTTATGGTTGACTGACTTTTTTTAGCTCACCTGAGCACAACGTGCTCATGGTGAGCTATTGTGATCGCCTTTTGTCCGTCGTCCGTCGTGCGTGCGTGCGTGCGTGCGTGCGTGCGTCCGTCGTCAACAATTTGCTTTAAACAACATCT
Organism: Solen grandis; assembly: GCA_021229015.1. Lineage (NCBI taxonomy): Eukaryota > Metazoa > Mollusca > Bivalvia > Adapedonta > Solenidae > Solen > Solen grandis. Next base: position 37,227,112 of record CM037786.1, read on the forward strand.
TCTCATGAACCGCTGAAGGGATTTTGACCAAACTTCACAGGAATCATCCTTATGATGCCCTCTATCAAAGTTGTACAAATTATTCAGATTGGTTAAAAAAGTAGGTCACAGGAGCTAAAAATAGATTTTAAAAATGCAAACTTTGAAAATCTTCTTCTGCAAAACTGCAAGGCCTAGAGCTTAGATATTTGGTATGTAGCATCATCTTATGGGCCATTACCAAGATTGTACAAATCATAGCCCTACGGTGATAAACCTTAGGCCTAGAGCTTAGATATTTGGTATGTAGCATCATCTAATGGTTCATTACCAAGATTGTTCAAATCATAGCCCTACGGTGATAAATGCCCCCGCACCAGGGGTCACTTGTTTTACATAGAGTTATATAGGAAAATGTTTAAAAATCTTCTATGAATCCATAAGGCCTAGAGATTAGATATTTGGTATGTAGCATCATCTAATGGTTCATTACCAAGATTGTTCAAATCATAGCCCTACGGTGATAAATGCCCCCGCACCAGGGGTCACTTGTTTTACATAGAGTTATATAGGAAAAATTTAAAAATCTTCTATGAATCCATAGGCTAGAGCTTAGATATTTGGTATGTAGCATCATCTTATGGTTCATTACCAAGATTGTTGTTTAACATAGATTTATATAGGAAAAACTTTAAAAATCTTCTTCTATGAATCCATAAGGCCTAGAGCTTAGATATTTCATATGTAGCATCATCTAATGGTTCATTACCAAGATTGTTCAAATCATAGCCAAACGGTGATAAATGCCCCCGCAATAGGGGTCACTTGTTTTACATAGAGTTATATAGAAAAAACTTTAAAAATCTTCTTCTATGAATCCATTAGGCCTAGAGCTTAGATATTTGGTATGTAGCATCATCTTATGGGCCATTACCAAGATTGTACAAATCATAGCCCTACGATGATAAATGACCCCGCACCAGGGGTCACTTGTTTTACATAGAGTTATATAGGAAAATCTTTAAAAATCTTCTTCTATGAATCCATTAGGCCTAGAGCTTAGATATTTGGTATGTAGCATCATCTTATGGTTCATTACCAAGATTGTACAAATCATAGCCCTATGGTGATAAATGACCCCGCACCATGGGTCACTTGTTTTACATAGAGTTATATAGGAAAATCTTTAAAAATCTTCTTCTATGAATCCATAAGGCCTAGAGATTAGATATTTGGTATGTAGCATCATCTTATGGTTCATTACCAAGATTGTACAAATCATACCCTATGGTGATAAATGCCCCGCACCAGGGTCACTTGTTTACATAGAGTTATATAGGAAAATCTTTAAAAATCTTCTTCTATGAATCCATTAGGCCTAGAGCTTAGATATTTGGTATGTAGCATCATCTAATGGTTCATTATCAAGATTTTCAAAATGGTGGCCCTTTGGAGATAAATGACACCGCACTAAGTCTTCTCCTCTGAAACCATAAGGCCCAGTGCTTATATATTTGGTGTGTAGTATTGTCAGGGCTAAAATGTTTAAGATTGAGTTATATCAGAATTCTTGTCTGTTTAAAAACCTTGTAATCAGTTGTAGCAATGGTACTCAGGTGAGCGATCCAGGGCCATCATGGCCCTCTTGTTTTAATTATGGCCCTTTGTTTCAATAACTACTGGATAGATTTCAAACAAACGTCATAGGAAGCTTCAATATCAAGCACAGATGTGCATTTTATGAAATGGTTATGGGTGACTGACTTTATTTTAAATTATGGCCCTTTGCTGATTTTCTGGAGTTTTCTTTGTCCATGTTATTTCTCAATAACTACTGGATAGATTGCAAACAAACGTCATAGGAAGCTTCTTTTTTTTTTTTTTTTGGAAATTTTTACACCTGAGGTTGGTGAGCTATTGTGACCGGTCTTCGTCCGTCGTCCGTCGTCCGTCCGTCGTCCGTCCGTCGTCCGTCCGTCCGTCGTCCGTCAACATTTTGCTTCAAACGACATCTCCTCCTTAACCGCTTGGTCAATTTTGATAAAACTTCACAGGAATGTTCATTATGGGGCCCTTATCCGAAGTTGTTAAAATTATTTTGATTGGTCAAAAATCTAGGTCACAGGAGCTAAAAATAGATTTTAAAAATGAAAATTTTAAAAATCTTCTTCTCCGAAACCACAAGGCCTAGCCTTTTGATTTTTGGTATGTAGCATGATCTTATGACTCTCTACCAAGATTGTTCAAATTATGGCCCTGGGGTCAAAATTGACCCCGCCCCAGGGGTCACTTGATTTAACATAGGCTAATATAGGAAAAATTAAAAATCTTCTTCTCCGAAACCACAAGGCCTAGCCTTTTGATTTTTGGTATGTAGCATGATCTTATGACTCTCTACCAAGATTGTTCAAATTATGCCCTGGGGTCAAAATTGGCCCCGCCCCAGGGGTCACTTGATTTAACATAGGCTAATATAGGAAAAACTTGAAAAATCTTCTTCTCAGAAACCACAAGGCCTAGGGTTTAGATATTTGGTTGCAGCATTGTCTATTAGATCACTACCAAGTTTGTTCAAATCATGGCCCTGGGGTCAAAATTGGCCCCCCCAGGGGTCACCTGATTTACATAGGCTAATATAGGAAAAACTTGAAAAATCTTCTTCTCAGAAACCACAAGGCCTAGCCTTTTGATTTTGTTATGTAGCATGATCTTATGACTCACTACCAAGATTGTAAAATATGACCCTGGGGTCAAAATTGGCCCCGCCCCAGAGGGCACTTGATTTAACATAGGCTACTATAGGAAAAAACTTGAAAAATCTTCTTCTCAGAAACCACAAGCCATAGCTTAAGATATTTGTTGTGTAGCATGTCTGTGGATCTCTACCAAGTTGTTAAAATCATGACCCTGGGGTCAAAATTGGCCCCGCCCCAGAGTCACTTGATTTAACATAGGCTAATATAGGAAAAAACTTGAAAAATCTTCAAGCCCGGGGTTTGTGTATATTTTTATTTTTTTTGTTTTGTTAGGATGTCAAGGCCATATTGTCCTGTAGTAGATCACAACCAAATTTGTTAAAATCATGGCCCTGGGGTCAAATTTGGCCCTGCCCCAGGGGTCACTTGATTTAACATAAGCTAATATAGGAAATACTTGAAAAAATCTTCTTCTCAGAAACCACAAGGCCTGGAGTTTAGATATTTGGTATGTAGCATGATCTTATGACTCTCTACCAAGATTGTTCAAATTATGACCCTGGGGTCAAATTTGGCCCTGCCCCAGGGGTCACTTGATTTAACATAAGCTAATATAGGAAATACTTGAAAAAATCTTCTTCTCAGAAACCACAAGGCCTGGAGTTTAGATATTTGGTATGTAGCATGATCTTATGACTCACTACCAAGTTTGTTCAAATCATGCCCCTGGGGTCAAATTTGGCCCCGCCCCAGGGGTCACATGATTTTACATAGGCTAATATAGAAATAACTTGAAAATTCTTCTTTTTAGGAAACTAGAAAACACATGGCCTGGCATTTAGATATTTGGTGAAAATATTGGCCCCTCCCCAGGGATCACTTGATTTTACATAGACTTATTTTGGAAAAAAATCTAGAAAAATTTCTTCTCAAAAACCACAAGGTCTGGAGTTTAGATATTTGGTATGTAACATGGGCTAATAGACCTCTACCCAGTTTGTTCAAATCATGACCCTGGGGTCAAAATTGGCTCTGCCCCAGGGGTCACTTGATTTTACATAGCCTAATGATATCAGGTGAGCGATCCAGGGCCATCATGGCCCTCTTGTTTTTAAATTATGGCCCTTTGCTGATTTTCTGGAGTTTTCTTTGTCCATGTTATTTCTCAATAACTACTGGATAGATTTCAAACAAACGTCATAGGAAGCTTCAATATCAAGCACAGATGTGCATATTATGAAATGGTTACGGTTGACTGATTTTCTTTTGAGTTATGGCCCTTTGCTGATTTTCTGGAGTTTTCTTTGTCCATGCTATTTCTCAATAACTACTGGATGGATTTCAATCGGTCATAGGAAGCTTCAATATCAAGCACAGATGTGCATATTATGAAATGGTTACGGTTGATTGATTTTCTTTTAAGTTATGGCACTTTGTTGATTTCTTGGAGTTTTCTTTGTCCACGCTATTTTTCAATAACTACTGGATGGATTTCAATCAACCTTCATAGGAAGCTTCACTGGTGAGCATAGATGTGCATATTACGAAATGGTTACAGTTGACTGATTTTCTTTTGTGTTATTGCCCTTTGCTGATTTTCTTTGCATTATTTCCCAATAACTAATTTACTTTCTTTAGCTACAGTTTTCCTCATCTCATTTATCTGTTGATGAACTTAAAACTTTATTACATATACAATTTTAAATTAGCAGGTCATTTAAATCTATTTTTTATTATTATTATTTATTTATTGATTTATTTGTTTATTTCATTTTATTTTATTTTTGCATGTGCATGCTGTTCAGACTAATTTGTTTACGGTGCCCTTACTGAATTGATGAATGTTGGAATTTTTTGTTAAAGACAGCCACTGAACATAAAAAGATATTCTTATTTTATTAGTCTTGTATAATTTGTCACTTGAATTCATCAATTCAGTAAATGTGACTTACCTCCTATAGCTGGGCACTTGATTGTAAACAAAGGCTGTGTGGGGGGTATTCATCACCTTTAGTGATAGCTCTAGTTTCTGTTAAGACATACATGTATATACAACAATGCTGGGGTCACGGTTTTCAAATGCAATACATAGACTTAAAATAAATACCATAACAAAAAAAAAAAATTGATGATTTCAGCTTATCAACTGTGGGGCTGCGGTTCCCAATTGTCATTGTATAATAATAAATACCATGTGATTTTTTTATTATCTTGAAAGTTGAAATAAATAAGTTCTACTTCTAACATGAAACATAAATATGGAACTGGTAACCAAAGAAATGGAATACTAAAATGATAAAGCCCCATGCCCCATTCTTCATGACCCTCTGGGGCTGCCATTTACACTTTGCCTGAATCTGCCGCCATTTTATTGGTGTCGTAAATTTAAATTACTCGAGCAAAGTATCCTGTGATAATGACAATGTTCGGAATAATGACAATGCACACAACGTAATGAAGTATGCACATAACGAAATGATAACACATAACATAATGATCAATACACGTAACATAATGAAGTATGCACATAAGGAAATGATAACACATAACATAATGATCAATACACGTCACATAATGAAGTATGCACATAAGGAAATGATAACACATAACATAATGATCAATACACGTAACATAATGAAGTATGCACATAAGGAAATGATAACACATAACATAATGATCAATACACGTACATAATGAAGTATGCACATAGGAAATGATAACACATAACATAATGATCAATACACATAACATAATAAAGTGTGTACATAACATAATGGCCAGTGCACCTAAAGCAGTGATCGGTATACATAATGTAATGAAGTTCCACATAATGCACCTAACCAAATGACCAGTGACCAGTGCACATAACGTAATGAGGAATGCACGTAATTTCAAGATAAATATACATAGCGTAATGATATGTACCCATAACAAGATGGAGAATGTAACTAACACAATGATCGGCACACATCATATTAAAATGTGTACATAACGAAATATAGAAAGCACCTAATGAAAGGTTGGTCCACATGACGTAATGAAATGTGCTCAAAACAAGATAGAAAATGCACCTAGCATATTGATGAGCACACATATCGTAATGATTTATGCACATGATAGTAAAAAGACCAGTATAATGAGGCAGCAAAGGCATTCCATATTGAGGCATGTCAATTTGTCACCAATAAGAACAAGGTCCCTAGCTTCAAGGTCACAAAAGTAGGCTGACCTTAAAATCTGTGCAAGCCATTGTGTCCTTAATCTCCCACTGTAAAGATTAAAGGGAACATAAATAAGTTTTAATTGTCATAAAATGTTATTTGACTCAGTTTTAGAAATTTAACAAAATAACTTTGTAATATGCTGTAAAAAAATGCTTAATGGGAGCTGCCATTTTCATATCATTCTTGACACTGTGACGTCACATTGTTCTTGCAAGATGTGCCGCATGAGATTTCCTAAACATAATGCAGTTGATAGCATGAGAATTACTGCTACGTTTGAAAAATATTGATACTTTGGAGTTAAAAGTAATTCTCTTCCATTTCTGTCATACTAACTATCATGTGAGTGATAAAATGCCGCACCAGTAGCACAGGAAATGGGAAAACTTGGTCTCAATTTCCAAATCCAGAATGTTCAACAGAGGAAAAAAAAATGTGTGAATTTGGATAGAACATTTGAATAATCCGAAGTTGGCAGTGTTGTGCCTAAGCTGTGGGATCGCGGGATTCCCACAAATTTTTTAACAATGGCCCCTTAAAATTGCCGATGGGTGCGCTCTGTCGATCCGCCCAATTTTTGCTTTTTTGCATTCTTACTGTTCATTTCCCATCATTTTGCTTCTACAGTACAATGCCGCTATATCGTGGACTGCTATTTCGCATTGACCAGTTTATCGCGGTTTTTTTTACCCCAAAAATATATTGTGTCATTTGCATAGGCTTACTGCGAAACTCATTTATCTCCTTCTATATTTATTTAAAAGAGTTTTTCGGTCAGTATTTAACATGCTAGTGCACTGACACGCGGAAGTGATAACAATTAAACACCCTAGGTGGTAAGCTATTGTGTTTGGGGACAGTTGATGATTTCGCAATCGAGTGTTAATGATCGGCAACAATGCAGGTTTGTCTGTATAATAATCCAACCACAGTAATCAGCATTTAATTGGTATGGACATTCAATACCAAGCAGATACTCGATAAACTATACAAACATTGTCTAAAATCCACTGCATAAACCTAAATAATGGTATTTTTGTGTATTATGCTAGCGTGCATAATCTTACAATGGTTTAAAAAGTCCGGAAAATAGCCAATCTTTTTCACCGGAAGTAAACAATAAATGATAATTAGATCAGCGTTACCTGGTAATTTGTTTCATTTAAACATTAACAGGGCTCCTCATATCGATACACCATAACAAGTACACCTCAGCTTAATTTCAAATAGCAATAATTGTAATGGAATGTCAACTTTCATACCAATATTGTTTTGATAAACAATGGACGGCATATAATTTATTATAATGAGATATGCTGGAGAGTTATGTTACCACTTCACATCACCATACAGTACACACTACTCTCTGAATCATCGGCAATTACAGTACAAAAAAAGAAAAAGAAACCCAGAATCAATAATTATGGACACTTGTATATAGCATTCTCAAACCTACTACGCGGACCAGTAGAACGCAGTATTTGGGCTTGGACCCCAAGAACCGCTATATAGCAGTGTTGTAATGTATGAGGATTGACAGTTCTGGGGTAAGTTATGCGTGTTTTGGTTAACATTAGTTTATGTCCCCCAAAAATATCAAATGTCCCCCAAAAAATTAGTCAGGGGGACACCGGTGTCCCCTGGAAAATCTGAGCTAGGCACAGCACTGCTTGGGCATGAAAATATTCAAGTGGAATCCATCTGGATTTGTTTGTGACATTTTGAATGTGAATGCTTTGTAGGGACTTACAAAAACGATATTGCAAACTCACAGGACTTTTTCTTGAAAGAGGAAACAACTTCAGTGAGGATCTTTTCCAACAATGCACAATTTGACTTTCCAACTATGAATAAAACGTTTACTTAAATTCATCTATTGTTTACTTATTTGTGTGTGATAGTGTTGGGAGCTCTTGTCCTATGACCTTTGTATGCCAGAATTGTAATGAAAGCTACTTTCTAAACAGAATCAGTGAGAACAAAGGTATGAAAATCTGTGTGATCTATAATGCATGTGAGTCTATCTTAATTCAAAACAATTCAATCACTTAAATGGCAACAACCATTTTCCACACTGGACACAATTCCTACACTGACAAAATTCATCCATGCACACAAATTCCTGCTCATTATCACAGTTGTCTTGGAAGAAGTTGTGACTCTTCCTCCATATATTCTGGTTCACAATCATAGGGAACTATTCTTTCCATAAAGCCTGGAGTTAAGATGTTTACTAGTGGACCTCAACCAAGTCTGTTCAAATCATCCATCACAAAAGCTGCTAAAATAAACTTGATCCATGTAGAACTCTGGTTGCCATGGCAATGGAAAAAAAATGAAAACTTCAAAAATCATCTCCTTCAAAACTACTGGCCAGATTTCAAATGTTTTAGTACAGGTGTTCCTTGGGTAACCCTATACTCAGGTGAGTGATTCAGGGCCATATTCATACATAGAGAGTTTAAAAGGGTTTATAGTTTTTGTTGGAAAGATGTGAACAAACAAAACATACAACATACAAATTAGGAAACAATATATATATATCAAAAAATAAAAATATTTTTAAACATTAAAAATGAAGGGAGTCAGTATTTTATTAGGAGTGCAAACTTAGAAAAAATAATAATGAAATGTATAAAAAAATCATAACACAATAAAAGAAAACATATTTACTAACATCATAATTAAAAAAATGTTCAGTTGTTTTCTCATGGTGAAGATTTATGGTCCTAGGGTTGTATAAAAATTGCATTTATTCATTTTAAATTTGATTTTTACAGTATGTTGTCTTTTTAAAAAAAAAAAGAAAATAATTACCCTTTTGGTACTGTTTAGCTCACCTGGCACAAAGTGCCAAGGTGAGCTTTTGGGACCAGCCTTTGATTGTAAAAGTGAAATCTTTTTCTCTGAAACCACAAGGCCTAGAGCTTAGATATTTGGTGTGTAGCATTGTCTAGTCGATCTCTACCAAGTTTGTTCAAATCATGACCCTGGGGTTAAAATTGTCCTAGCCCCAGGGGTCACTTGATTTAACATTGGCTAATATATAATAACTTTGGTTGACAGTGCAGCTCACTTTTTCTGATTTTATTTTTAGCTCACCTGAGCATAGCTCAGGGTGAGCTTTTGGGAAACTTGATTGTCCGTCGTCCGTCGTCAGTCGTCCGTCAACAATTTTGATGTTTACACACTAGAGGCCACAATTTTGATCCAATCTTCTTCAAACTTGGTCAGAATGTTTGTCTTGATGATATCTTGAACCTTTTTGAAAATGGGTCAGGTTGGATCAAAAAGTAGGTCAGTAGGTCAAATCTTAGAAAAATCTTGTTTACACACTAGAGGCAACATTTTTGGTCCAATCATCCTCAAACTTTGGCAGAATGTTTGTCATGATGATATCTTTTGTGGATGGGGCAGAAAATTCCTGAACATTGTTTCACCTCATCATCTTAATTCTAAAACAAACTGTTTTGTACAGGCAATGAATGATACTTTTCTCAGGTGAGCGATCTAGGGCCATCTTGGCCCTCTTGTTATTTAATGAAGGCAATAAGGTGAGCGACTTCAGGACCATCTTGGCACTTGGTTATGTTTCTTTTCCGCAGGGAACAGGAATATACAACATTGTTTTGTTTTTGTTTTTTTCCACAGAAAACAGTGAAAGGAATCCAAGCCTTCATAGATCAGTATCCATAGGTAACTTTTTTTCTGTTTCTCTCTTGTTTTCATGGTTGAAATGCATGTAGCATGTTTGAATAAAAAATGTCACAAAATATTGGTGAAATCAGTCTGAAACCAGTATATGTGTGGATCACTTGCAAACTATGTACAATTTCCGGATTTTTGCCACCTAATTAATAAATGTTATGACAGTAAATTAGGATGAGAATTGTCAGGACTGACCTAACAGTATTGTCTTTGAAATTTACAATTGTATGTAAATCTAATAAATCTGTCCTGAGTAGAAGATTATATTTTAATTTAGCTTGTTAGTAAAATTCTATAAATGTTGTATGAAATAGTTTGGTTGGAATATTTAGTATGAACTTGTTATTCTTACAATGTGTACTTTCAGCATGACTATCTGTATAATGAAGAGAGCTATTCTACACAGGGTCTGCATTTGTGTTGCCTTAATGTTTGGTTATAAATTTTTATGCTCCCTGAAAAAAATTTTTCGTGAGAGCATATTGTCGTCAATATGTCTGACCATCTGTCTGAGCGCACATTGGGTACCTTAGGGCGTAGGATTTGTGGCCTTAGACAAAAGAATCTATTGTATTCACTCCAGAACCACATAATGAATCTACCACTTACCTAGTACCAAGATGTATGGGTATCTCTCTGTCTGTCCAGTTTGTCTGGAGTATAACTAGGAAACCTAAGAAATTACTGGACTGAAAAAAAATTTAAACTTATGTTTAACATTGCAATTATCTCGTCATTTACTCGTTGGATGTCTCCAATTTCTTCACACATGGCTTGATTATATCAGACCACCTAGTAGATACAGGTACAGTAACTCTTCCAAATATTTTTGCATATTTATGGCCCTTTTGGACCTAGAAAAGATGTGAAAACTTTTGCTTAACATTGCTATTATCTATAATTTATTTCTATGGATGTCCCTCATAATTCATGAAATTGCATAACCTTTACTGGGGGTCAGGCTCTGTCAACAATTTTAAAACAGATGTGCCCCTTTTCTATTTAAAATCTTGGTTAAGGTTTTCACACCACTTCATTTTTTCACTGAACCATTTTAGGTATTGCTTTATAACTTTGAATACCTGTTTATGACCATCACCCCTACTTGTACATGGAAAAAGTACATAACTCTGTCTTGGATTTTGACATAATTATTCCCCTTTTCTTACTTGATTAATCTTTTGTACTAACTCTTCACTGAACTCCTTGAGATATTGCTTTAAAACTTTGAGAACATGTTTATTGCATCTTGTGTATATTTTGATGATACAGATATTCTCATTTTGCCTTTAATTACAATATTTATTTTTATTGACAAAGCATTCGAATAGTCCAGCATGCTGTCTTACGGACAGCTCTTGTCTGATTATCTCCTCTTTATACATTTTGTTCAGAACATACAGTGGCGCTAACGTATCAGTTGTCAAAAATAGCGTATATCGTTTTTATTGCATCGTATCGTATAGAATCGTATCCTATCGCATTCAATCGTATTACACATAATGAACAGGATCTTATCGCATCGTATTGTAAAGCAATGGTATATCATATATCGTAAATCGCATAACGTATATCATATCAAATCACTCTAAGATATTTGGCAGTCTATGTTTCGGGACACCCTTTATTTATTTATTTTTATTATAGAAAATAATTATTCTTCGTGTCTCTGAATTCAACATTTTGCTTATATGTATTATTTTTTATCATAAATTATTTTATGTAGTATAATCTTATTATTTGTTTAGTTAAAATAACATTTTTTACTTTTTATGTACCGGTATATACATGTGTAGTGGCCTACGTGACTTTCTGCAGCAGACGCTGTGCGTCGTTGAGCAATTTAATGCACGTGTGAAACATATGTATTCGAAAGCATTGAATTGGTATTGAAGTAAACGCTGGGCTACATACATTCCTGTATGTTTATTTGATGTGTTTGATCAAAATTTTCATGATTAGCAAGTCTGAAAATTAACAATTTAAATCTGACCTAATTATGCATAATCAAACTCCGATTACGTCCAAGATGTTGCTTCCTTTGAATAACTTATTTTCCGGGACCGTTTTCCTCTGCAGTGTTCGCTCGCGTGTTTTATTTAAAACATTGAAAGAGATGATTGTAACTTACAGCAATTATATACCTACTATAATAGCGTCATAATTGAAGACTATTTGTTTTTTTCTCCCTCTCTTTCATTGAATACATATCGACTTGATTCCCACAGGTACATTCCAGGTGACGTCGCGTATAAATTGGCAAGATTTGCCCTTGTCTTGCACTCGGCAAATTGGGGTTGCTATGGGATCTCGGAGAACTCAGTACTGGTTCTATGCAGGAACTTCTCTCCCGTGTATTGGTCGGTGCTATTCCCCTGACACATAAAATAACCAATGTGTCTTTTCGCGAAATGAGCTAGGGTATCGCACCCGAACTCACTTGTATCCAACCACTGTCTTTTCCGATGCTTTTTTTTTTTTTTCACCAAAAAAAAAAAAAAAAAAAAAAAATGAAGGAAAAAAAAACATACAATAGAAGATTAACATACTGCCTTTGAGAATAGAGGCATATGGTTTTAGTCAAATTACCGATCTCTCCTTGTCCGTGAAAACACAAATTCACTACATGATAAAAGTTAAATGGGGAAAAAATCTATAAATTCCATATTATTACATGTATAGTCGGCTTAAAATATATCTGATTTTTTTTTTTCTCATGTATGTACATTTATGCATGAATGTGTATATTTAACCAACGTAATGGTACTTCACCAGACGCATGTCATACCCTCTTATCAGCAGGCACAGCATGTGTTAATTTTGACCGGATATGTCACCTTTATGTAATGCCGATACCGATATACCGTCACTCACCCCCCACCCCGAATCCCACCCCAAGGCGAGGGAGGGACAATCAACCTTTACACAACATGAATGTTATAACCAAACTAATTAACGTGACAGAAAACATGAAAGATGGTCGCATGCCTATTGTGAGAACATTATCACAGAAAGAACCAGGGTGTTATGTACGTAGTGTCACTGGGTAGCTTAGTCAAAAACTGTTCCTCTATTATAATAAATATTATACAATAATTTACATGTAACTTAGAATAAGTATGTGTATATACAAACATACACTTTGAACACTTACGTAATATAAACTGTACCGACTAAATTAATACAGTCTGACTAAAAGCTCTGCCGCATAGCGTTATAGAGTATATATTCACAATGTTGCGATTGTACATAATGAAGTGTGACCTTTAATACAGAAATCTCAAAATTCTTCATCCTACCAAGGAGTGTCCCAAAGACAACGGAGGAATCTACTAGACAACAACAACATCACTACAATTTTCTTCCATTAATTAATTTGATTCATATTTGATTCATATTCCTTTTAATGTATATCATTATTACATTGTTATTCTAAAATTGAATCGTCATCATAGAAATATTATGTTCCGAAGAGGAAGACATTCTATATATCAGTATATTTCCATAGCAAATCTTGTTGATGATGATATTAATAATAAAAAAATCTCTCTCTCTCTTTCAAGGGGGTGGGGTTCTTTACAAATTAAAGACTAATGGACTTTAAAAAAAAATATAGAAATCACATATGAGTAATAAAAAATATTTTTTATAGTTAAAACAGCGAGTAAAATATAGCAACAGTTCTTTTATAGGAACAAATAATATGTGCTTATGGTTGAAAGCATGGGGCCAATTTAGAAGTTGTTTGCAAATTAGATTTTCTGCTACCATCATGTATAAGCTGCAACAGAATCGGCAACCTCTTCACTAATTACTTATCTTCGAACAAGATGGCCTTCCGGGTTTCATTTTTTTAAATAAATAATTGTTTAAAGAAGCAGCAATATGGGTTTCTCTTTCTCTCTGTATATAAGGTGCAGGTTGCATGCAGTTGCTCATGCATCATTACATTTTTTCGGCTATTTGACAGTTAACCAGAAGTTCTCTAGCACTTGCTATACTTCTATGTGTTCGTTCACAAGCGCTCATTGAGCGGTCGCGATCGTATATAAAAGGGCATGGACCAATTATATTCATAATTTTTTAAGAAAAGATATTGTGTTAATTAACACAAATAACAGAGTACTAGATATCAGTAAAGTACTGTTATCATATTTTTTTATTGTGATTGTTATTATTACACGTAATCTTAAACATATATTTATAATAATCTTCATTAAAAAAAACTTAACTTTCTCTCATTACATGTGCCGTTAACAGTGGTCTCGATGGAGATCGCAGAGTCCGTCGCTTTTTCAGGGGGACCGCAATTTAGTATGTCCCCATTTCCTGTCGCTCGCTATGTTTATTTCAGAGGAACACACGGATTACCAGTTATATTTTACGATAAATATTGTTAACAACATGAAATTTTTGCATATTTCTTGACTTGTAGTCAAATCAAGCTTGCAGGTACATGTATAAAAATGTCATGTAAACAGTGCTTACTGTGTATCGTATATCGCATTACATAAATCGCAGATCGTGGGTCATATATCGTATGCTATGTACATTGCATATCGCAGATTGTATATCGCATATCGTATATCGTTCGTATTTCAATCGTATATCAATCGTATTTTTTGACAACTGATACGATAGCGCCACTGTATTTCGAAATCTATATAAGGTATTTAATTGATATTGTGTTATTGATAGAGGGGAGTAAGTGGAAGTTCAGTGCATAATAATGCTAACGGACCCCAAATTTGAGTTATCTCACTTAATATTTAACAATTTTTAGCTAACCAGATCACAATGTGCTCAAGATGAGCTGTTGGGATCATCCTCCATCTGCCGTCTGTCGTCAACAATTTGCTTTAAAAGACCTCTCTGAAACTGCTGAGTAAATATTGATGAAACTTGTCATGAATCATCCTTGGGTGAACCTCCACAAAAAATTGCTAAAATAAACTTTATCCATGCAGAAATCTGGTTGCCATGGCAACCAACAGCATTTTTAGCTTGACTATTCAAAGAATATGAGAGCTATTGTAGTCGTCCTGGCGTCGGCGTCGACATTGGCGTTGCAGCTTTTGGTTAAAGTTTTGCGTGCAAGTTACTATCAACCTTATATCTCAATAACCATTTATGGTATTGACTTGAAAGTTTATAAATATATTACAAATTATGGCCCCTTTTTAACTTAGAAATTTTGGTTAAAGTTTTGCATGCAAGATACTCTCATGCTAATATGTCAGTATCCAGGCATAAGATTGATTTGAAACATCTTAAATATGTTTAGGGGTATCATACTTTCATGGTAGATAACTCTTGTAGGAATATGTTACAAATTATGGCCCCTTTTTAACTTAGAAATTTTGGTTAAAGTTTTGCATGCAAGATACTCTCATGCTTATATGTCAGTATCCAGGCATGCGTTTGATTTGAAACATCTTTAATACGTTTAGGGATATCATGCTTTCATGGTAGATAACTCTTGATGGAATATGTTACAAATTATTGCCCCTTTTTAACATAAAAATTTTGGTTAAAGTGTTGCATGCAAGGTACTTTCATGCTAATATCTCAGTATCCAGGCATGGGATTGATTTGAAACTCTTTAATAGTTTAGGGTATCATACTTTCATGTTAGATAACTCTTGATAGAATATGTTACAAATTATGGCCCCTATTTAACTTTAAAATTTGGGTTAAAGCTTTGCATGCAAGGTACTTTCAGGCTAATATCTCAGTATCCAGGCATAAGATTGGTTTGAAACATCTTAAATATGTTTAGGGGTATCATACTTTCATGGTAGATAACTCTTGTAGGAATATGTTACAAATTATGGCCCCTTTTTAACTTAGAAATTTTGGTTAAAGTTTTGCATGCAAGGTACTTTCATGCTTATATCTCAGAGTCCAGGCATGGGATTGATTTGAAACATCTTTAATATGTTTGGGAGTATCATACTATAAAGGAAGATAACACTTGATGGAATATATTAAAAATTATGACCTCCTTTTAATTTAGAATTTTGGTTAAATTTTTTAATTCAAGCTACTATCAAGCTTATATCTCAGAAACTGTTTGTGGAATTGACTAGAAAGTTAAGGAAGGTCTTCAGGGGCATCAGAAAACTAAGGAGAATAACTTTTGGACTGAATTTTATGCAAATAATGGCCCTTTTCTAACTTGGATTTTTGGTAAAGTTTTGCATGCACAGTGTTATTGTGCCTTGTGTCTCAGTAACTAGGCATGCTATTGATTTTAGACATCATAAAAATATTAAGGGGTATCAGACTATCAAGGTATATCATTTTTGACTATTATTATGTACAGGGTATGTGAAGGGCAAGAATTGAAATAGGTTTCATTTGATTTACCAACAATCATTTTGAATAGTTGAGTGTGCTGTCCTCTGACAGCTCTTGTATTTTATAAAGTTTAAAATTCATCTCTGAAACCAATGGTCAGACTTTAATTTCTTTTGGCACAAAAGGTCACCAAATTTTTGTCAACCATATTTGCTATAATGAAAAATGAGGCCCACACGGTAATGGCCAGTTTCCTTAACAGTAATACTCCATTTATAAATCTGTTTATAACATACTGATTATCTCACTTTATTAATTTATTTTTGTATAGTTGTTGTAAATATCATGGACTTGTTTCAAAGTGCTTGATTTAATTAATATATAAGTTTCTTTGAATGAATTGTAAAATATAGCTAAACCAGCAGTGTTGATTGCCTTTTTTGGGGGGCAGGGGAGGGGGGGGGGTAACTTTTAACCAGGCCAAAAGATGCAAACATTCAAATATATAGACTTCTTTGTTGACATATGGGCATGATACAGGCCACACATAATGCCTAGCCATAACAGGCTATATTTGCCATGGGTTTTCAATTAATTAAAAAAAAAATTGGGGCATGATAACAACACAGTGATATACCAATGTGATGAAGAATTTATGCAATCATTGACATGATATTTCTGCTCATCTCAAACCAATGCACAGAAATAAGTTCTGTTTTGAAACTATGATAAGCCCTTAGTTTTGATCCCCTAAAAATTGAGTTCTGCTTGTGGTTGGCTTGTTCTCTTACTTAGTCTGTATAGATATTGTTTGTATCTGAAATTTTAATCAAGGCTAAATGGAATTGTTTAATTAAGCTGGTGGTACTCTGGTGAGCATTTAAGGGCCATCATGGCCCTCTTGTTTATAGGGCTTGCCTGGAGTAGAACTCTTATAGGTGTAAGGGATTTTGTTGATATTTAAGATATTGATAGAGAGCAATTACATTTGGTACACTTTTGAAGAACTATAATGTTGCCTTACCACATTTTAAGCTCAGCTATTAAGGTGGCCCTGTGTCCGTCTGTCATCAACACTTTCCTTAAATTAGCATTTCTCCCTAATCAGCTGAATGGATTTTTACCAAACTTCACAGGAAATTGATCCTTGAAGTTTTGGCCCTTTGAATATAAAAAATGCCAGATTTTTAATTTGACTTTTCGAAGAATATGAGAGCTATTGTAGTCGCGTTGGCGTTGGAGCTTTTGGTTAAAGTTTTGCATGCAAGTTACTATCAAACTTATATCTCAATAACCATTTATGGTATTGACTTGAAAGTTTATAAATATGTTCAGTGGCATCAGACAACCAAGGTAGATAACTCTTGACTGAATTTAATATGAATTATGGCCCCTTTTTAACTTAGACATTTTGGTTAAAGTTTTGCATGCAATAGAAAATTTGGTTAATGTTTTGCATGCAAGCTACTATCAAGTTTGTATCTCAATAACCATTCATGGTATTGACTTGAAAATTTATGAATATGTTTAGGGGCATCAGACAACCAAGGTAGATAAGTCTTGATGGAATATATTACAAATTATGGCCCCTTTTTAACTTAGAAATTTTGGTTATCATACTTTCATGGTAGATAACTGTTGATAGAATATGTTACAAATTATGGCCCTTTTTAGCTCGACTATTCGGAGAATATGAGAGCTATTCTACTTGCCCCGGCGTCGGCGTTGGCAGTCATATCTAAGAAACCAGTTGGAGTATTGCAATCAATCTTCACACAAGTCTTTCTAGGCACAAAACAAACCTAGCGAACCAAGAGGGACAACTCTTGATTGAATTTTACTCAAATTATGGGCCTTTTTCAACTTAGAAATTTGCGTTAACATTTTTGGTTGAAGTTTTTCTGCAACTAAGTTAATATCATAACTCTGTAACCACTTGGTGTATTGGATTTAAACTTTACACAAGTCTTCCTAAGCATGAAACCAACCTGCAGAACCAAGATGGACAACTCTTGCTAGAATTTTACTTAAATTATGGGCCTTTTTCGACTTAGAAATGTGCGTTAACATTTTTGGTTAAAGTTTTTGGCAACTAAATTAATGTCATTACTCAGTAACCCCATGGTGTATTGGATTTAAACTTCACACAAGTCTTCCTAGGCATGAAATGGACCTGCAGAACCAAGATGAACAACACTTACTAGAATTTTACTCAAATTATGGGCCTTTTTCGACTTAGAAATTTGCGTTAACATTTTTGGTTAAAGTTTTTCTGCAACTAAGTTAATATTATTACTCAGTAAGCACTTGGTGTATTGGATTAAAACTTCACACAAGTCTTCCTAGGCATGAAATGGACCTGCAGAACCAAGATGAACAACTCTTGCTAGAATTTTACTCAAATTATGGGCCTTTTTCGACTTAGAAATTTGCGTTAACATTTTTGGTTAAAGTTTTTCTGCAACTAAGTTTATATTATTACTCAGTAAGCACTTGGTGTATTGGATTTAAACTTCATACAAGTCTTCCTAAACATAAAATGGACATTGCAGAACCAAGATGAACAACTCTTGCTAGAATTTTACTTAAATCATGGGCCTTTTTCGACTTAGAAATTTGCGTTAACATTTTTGGTCAAAGTTTTTTGCAACTAAATTAATGTCATTACTCAGTAACCCCTTGGTGTATTGGATTTAAACTTCACACAAGTCATCCCAGACATGAACCAAACCTGCAGAACTAAAATTTTAATAAATTTAATTATTTAAATTTAATTAATTTAATTAACAATAATTATTAAATACTTATAGAAAATTAAAAAATTGCATTAACTTTTTAGCTCACCTGAGCACAAAGTGCTCAAGGTGAGCTTTTGTGATCTCCCTTCGTCCGTCGTCGTGCGTCGTCCGTCGTGCGTCGTCCGTCGTCCTTCGTCCATCGTCAACAATTTGCTTTAAACGACATCTCCTCTGAAACCGCTGGACAGAATTTAATTAAACTTGGCAGGGATGATCCTTGGGTCAACCTTCACAAAAGTTGCTAAAATAAACTTAATCCATGTAGAACTCTGGTTGCCATGGCAACAAAAAGAAAAAAATATGAAAACTTTAAAAATCATCTCCTTCAAAACTACTGGCCAGATTTCAAAATAATTTGGTACAGATGTTCCTTGGGTCAACCTATACCAATGTTGCTAAAATTTGCCTTATATGTATATAGAGAAACCTTTAAACAACATCTCCTCTGAAACCACTGGACAGAATTTGATTAAACTTGGCAGGGATGATCCTTGGGTCAACCTTCACAAAAGTTGCTAAAATAAACTTGATCCATGTAGAACTCTGGTTGCCATGGCAACAAAAAGAAGAAAAAAAATGAAAACTTTAAAAATCATCTTCTTCAAAACTACTGGCCAGATTTTAAAATAAATTGGTACAGGTGTTCCTTGGGTCAACCTCTACCAAAGTTGCTAAAATTATTCCGATCTGTAAAAAAACATGGCCACCAGGGGCGGGGCTGATTTGCCTTTTATGTATATAGAGAAACCTTTAAACAACATCTCCTCTAAAACCACTGGACAGAATTTGATTAAACTTGGCAGGGATGATCCTTGGGTCAACCTTCACAAAAGTTGCTAAAATAAACTAGATCCATGTAGAACTCTGGTTGCCATGGCAACAAAAAGAAAAAAATATGAAAACTTTAAAAATCATCTTCTTCAAAACTACTGGCCAGATTTTAAAATAAATTGGTACAGATGTTCCTTGGGTCAACCTCTACCAAAGTTGCTAAAAAAAATTCCAATCCGTAAAAAACATGGCCACCAGGGGCGGGGCTTATTTATCTTATATGTATATAGGGAAAACTTTAATCAACATTTCCTCTGAAACCACTGTACAGAATTTGATTAAACTTGGCAGGAATGATCCTTGGGTCAACCTTCTCAAAAGTTGCTAAAATAAACTTGATCCATATAGAACTCTGGTTTCATTGGCAACAAAAAGAAGAAAAAAAATGAAAACTTAAAAAATCATCTTCTTCAAAACTACTGGCCAGATTTTAAAATAAATTGGTACAGATGTTCCTATTTATCTCAGGTGAGCGATTTAGGGCCATCATGGGCCTCTTGTTTTATTTAATACAATAACTATTATATATTAATTTAAATAATATTTAATTTAACAAGAGCTGTCCGAAAGACAGCATGCTTGACTATTTGGGTATTTGATAGTGACACAATACCATTGTATTAAAGCAGCATTAAAATAATTTATGTGAATTTCGGACAGCTCTTGTTTCCGTAATGCATTGTCCGTCGTCGACAATTGCTTTTGAACACTCTAGAGGCCACAGTTTTGGCCCAATCTTCATGAAACTTGGTCAGGATATTTGTCTACATGATATCTCAGATGAGTTCGAAATTGGGTCATGTGGTGTCCAAAAACTAGGTCACCAGTTCAATCTTAGAAAACCTTGTGAACACTCAAGAGGCCACAGTTTAAGCCCAATCTTCAATATATTTGGTCTGGATGTTTGTCTACATGATATCTTGGATGGGTTCGAAATTGGGTCATGTGGGGTCAAAAACTAGGTCACCAGGTCAAATCTTAAAAAGTTTGCCCATTCTTAAAATTTGGTCAGGATGTTTGTCTCATGATATCTGGATGTTGAAATTGGGTCATTGGGGTCAAAAACTAGGTCACCAGGTCAAATCTTAGAAAAACCTTGTGAACTCTCTAGAGGCCACAGTTTTGGCCCAATCTGCATGAAACTTGGTCAGGGTGTTTGTCTCCATAAAATCTTGGATGAGTTTGAAATTGGGTCATGTGGGATCAAAAACTAGGTCACTAGGTCAAATCTTAGAAAAAACTTGTGAACACTTTAGAGACCACAGTTTTAGCCTAACCTTAATGTAACTTGGTCAGAATGTTTGTTTACATCAAATCTCGGATGAATTCAAAACTGGGCAACATAAGGTCAAAAAGTAGGTCACCAGGGCAAATTTTAGAAAAATCTTGTGAACACTCTAGAGGCCTACATTTTTGTCCCAGTCTGCATTAAACTTGTTATGATTGATGACTGCATGAATTCCCATTTGAGTGCAAA
This sequence comes from Solen grandis, assembly GCA_021229015.1. Taxonomy (NCBI): domain Eukaryota; kingdom Metazoa; phylum Mollusca; class Bivalvia; order Adapedonta; family Solenidae; genus Solen; species Solen grandis. The sequence goes on from CM037786.1 coordinate 37,248,125, forward strand.
TTCAGGTAGGATGAAAATGTAGGTCACTTAGTCAAATGTTAGAAAAACACTTTAGATGCCAGATTTTTTGTCATTATGCCTAAACACAGCCATCTTACTCAGGTGAGCAACATAGGGCCATCTTGGCCCTCTTGTTTAAGTAGGCAGTGTAGGCAATGTTTCTCAGGTGAGCAACTTCAGGGACTTTGGTTTTCTGAATTTTTCACTTATTTATAGTGAGAAAAATAGTCATTCAATTAAATCAAAGATAGAAAGTATGGAAATGAACCTAATATAAGAGAGATACCCTTGGGTTTGAATCTCCTGATCTTAAATCTTACCCAGTGATAAATTCTATTAACCTGACTTTTTGTGTTTTCTTTGCAGATTTGGAACAAAAGCAAGTCCCTTCTGTGTTACTTCTGTACTCATATGATTGTACAGCACATGAAAAAGTGGTGGAATCTCTCGCAGGATTCCTCATAGAGACATGCAACTGTAATGTTCACTTAGACATTTTTGAAGAACAGATTATTCATGAACGCGGCCTTGATGATTGGTTAGTGGATAAGCTGCAAGAGGCTGAATTTATCATTGTGCTTAGCTCAGTAGGAGCAAGACTCAGATGTTGTAAGAAAAAAGTTAGGTTTAAAGTAGATGCCACTCATACTTTACCTGACTATTTTGCAGTAGCAGTTGATTATGTGGCTGAAAAAATGAGAGTGGAGAGATCAAAAGGTATGCCTCTGACAACATTTTGTGTTGCTTATATGGATTATTCCTCAGAAAATGATATTCCTCCGCAGTTAGAGATGGGATTTAAATTTTGCCTAATGAAGGATATTACAGCCTTATTTTGTCATTTACATGGGATAAATGGGGAGCCTACCAAAGATGGACAGCCAATTGTTGGTCTGACTGCTGATACTTATGATGCATCAGAACTGGGTCAGGAACTGAGGGTTGCCATTGAATCGGCAAAAGAGTATTTCAGGGCCAACCCTGGATGGGTGGAAGACAGAATGGAACCAGTACCACATCCAACCAAAATGAAATCCCGCCATGTTCGTAAGAGCTCTCTAGAACCATTGCTGTCCATCTGTCCTACTGATTCAGCCTTACCGCCAAGTGAAAGGCATGGCAAACTCTCTAATGAGATAATAAGCCAAAACTTGCCAAAGATTAAATTGAACCAGTTCCCACCAGTGTCACTTCAAAACCGACAAAACTCATTCCCATCTTCATTAAGCAGTCACCAGACAATATCTACACCTCCGCTGCAGCAGAATTCAAAAAGTTGTGATAATTTCCAGCAGGACACAGAGAGTGTATGTAATATCTGCGGCCATGAGGGGTGTATGGACTGTAAAGGACACCAGGTGTTAACAACTCAGGAAGGTGATAGTGGAGAAGACACTGTGAAATCAAAATCAAAATCCATGCCAACGATGAACAGAATGAGTCTGTATAATTCACAGACAATTTTTCAAGCCGAGGTACACAAGGAGTGGGATGATCAAGATGGACATTTATCACAGTGCGATTCTCAAGAGACTATGTCAAATCATGACTCAGTGATAGATGACCTCCAGCGTGACCTTGACTCCATTGTTAACCCAGTAGGTTTGACTGGCCCAATCCATTACGCCCACAACAGTTACGACAACATTGCTGGTATAAACTCGTCATTGCCACTAGCAACAAATATAATCAAGATATCTGAAATATCAGAAAGGGGTCACACTCATAAAGGGCAGACATTAAGTGCTAAAAATTGTGTTGATAACTTCAGTAATGAAAGTCCCGATTTCTGCAGAACGTTTGTTCAAATGGTCCCAGAAGTCAAGTGCCAGACGGGTGGAAATGTAGATTCTATTCAGTTGCAAGATATTAAACTTTAATGTTACCCTCAGCAATGGGGTAATCAGTGTTGCATCTATTTTTGTCATCTTTACCAAATGTTATCCCACTAAATAGATATTTTTTGTCAAAATGTGTGGATATAATGACCTTTTTACAGAATCCTTTTTTCTTTTAGCTTTATGAGCTATAAAGATGGCCCTTTGTCCATTGTCCTTACATCTGTCATCAACAGTTTCTTTAAAAAAAAAAAAAGACATTTCCTCCTAAACAGTTGATTTTGACCAAACTTAAAGGGGAATTTGATCCTTATGAGGCCCTCTTTTAAAACTCTTCAAATCCTTTTAATTGCTTAAAAGTATGTCACAGGAGTTAAATATAGTTTACAAATGAAAGCTTTGAAAATCTGGCCCACTGAGTTTTAGATATTTGGTGGGTAACATAGCCTATTGAACCTCTATTAAGTTTGTTTAAATCATGGCCCTGATGTCAAGATTGGCCCTGCTCCAGGGGTCACTTGATTTTATATAGACTTGTATAGGACTATGCCTTCAAAATTTGAATGACAGTTACAGTTTTCAAGTGGATATTAAATTATCTTGCTGTAATTCTGCTTGAATTATGTTTTCAGTATGGCTATGATATAATAGGCAATGGAGCCAATATTTTCAAGAAAAGCTTTTTAAGGGACATCTTGGCCCTCTTGTATGTTGAGCCTGCTTGTGGAAACTCCACAAAATCACCACTATAAGAATTGATTGTATTAGTAGGGTGACAATCAGCCAAAAAGTAGCCTATTCAATTTTAAGGAGTGAGTGGCCATAAAGGTTGAACAAGCAATATTATATACCATAATGTGGGCTTATGTCTGTTACTATATATGACTTTCAGCATAAATTACCAGTGCCTGGAGCGGACTTGGAAATCCAAGATGGCTGCCAAAAATCACAAGTTCATTGAAAATATTTTGTTTGTTACAGATTAATTTAAAGATATTCAAAGTACTTGCATGATTATTACTCCTTCATAATGTACATCATATTTATGCACAACAATGGCAAATTCAAGGTCATTTTAGGGTTAAAGTACATAAAATACCCCAAAAATTTGATATCTCCTACCTACTTTTTCTCATTTTATGCATTTTCATACCTCACATATAGATTTTTGGTCAGTGCGTTCATCCCTCCGTCTGTCACACCACAGGTTTACCTTTGTGTTTAACCTTTTTATCTAAGAAGATAACTTAACATCTTTATGAAACTAGGTACATATGTATATCATGAAATGGTCTATTTATTTATGCAAATTTATGGCTGTTACCTATATTTCATGGTTGGATGAACGTGGTAAAATTGATTGTTCTGCCTCAGGTTTACCTTTGCACTTAAGCTTTTTTCTAGGAAGATGATTTCACATCTTTTTGAAACTAGGTTCACATGTACATCATGATATAATCTATTCAATATTTATGCAGATTTATGGCTATGACCTATATTTAACGGTTGGATGAACATTGTAAAATTGATTGTTCTGCCATAAGTTTACCTTTTCATTTCAGCTTTTTGTCTATGAAGATACATATATAACAATATTTCTATCACTAAAAGTAATCCATTTGAGTATAAGAAAAAGTAGGTAGGAGATATCAAATTTTGGGGGTATTTTTCATACTTTGACCCTGAATTGACATTGGCCTTGAATCTGCCATTGTTGTGTATAAATTTGATGCATGTTATGGAAGGAGTTAATAATCATGTTCACCGGTCCTGGTGGCCAAGTGGTTAGAGCGTCTGTCCAGGAATTGAGAGGTCGTGGTTTCGATCCCTGGCTGCGACATACCAAAGTCGTAAAAAAATGGTACTGGAATACTGGAATAGCTCCTTTGCTTGGCGCTCAGCATATAAGGTTAGTTCCAGGACTTGTTGACCCGGATAATGTGACAAGGTGTGGTATCATGCCACATGTCTACGGCGTGATACTGCAGTGTGGCAGCACTATATCTGTCTCAATTAGACCTTGTCTTCAAATAACTGAAATACTGTTAGTGGGACATTAATTCAAATAAACAAACAAACAATAATCATGCAAATACTTTGAACTACCTCTGTAAATAAATCTGTAACAAACAGATAAAATAATTTAACTGAACTTTGCACTTTATGGTAGCCGTCTTGAATGTCATCTTGGATTTCCGAGTCCACAACAGTTGTTGGCAATTTATGCCAGCAGTTTCATACAGACAATTTGGCAAGCATTTTGGTATACAACATTGCTTGTTCTACCTTTATGGCCACCTCAATTCCCAAAACCCACTGAATGTCACCCTACTAAAAGTGCATGAAGGTAAGGAAATTTGGATCGCATAATTGGCTTTTGAGTTATTACCCTTATGCACAACTGCGCTTCTTTTTTTCAGCCTACAATATCTTTGCATTTCTTTTTAGCTCACCAGAGCATAACATGCTAAAGTTGAGCTATTGTG